>JAKTTK010000142.1:0-173975 GCA_030581415.1 Waltiozyma mucosa
TCTCTTTCTGTGACTCTTCCAGCTCATTTTGAAATCTTTGGAGATTTAACTGGGTCTCATTGTATTGAGCTTCGGCAACCGATGCTTCTTTTCTCAATTCCTCAGTTTCGACTTTTGAGGACTGTAGTAATCTTTCAACTTCTTCAGTTTGTTTAACCTCTTGAGTATAAGCGACCCTTAGTTTAGATAGTTTTCCCTCAATGTCATTCTTTAACCCGGTAATCTTAGCCAATTCTCTTTCTGCTCTAGTGCGCTTTTCATGTAATTGTGAAGTTTGTGTAGTTAATGAACCAATTTGATTTGATAAATTAGCTATATCAGAGGTAGCTTGCGATAGCTTACCAGATATTTCTGGGTTTGAATCAGTGAATAAATCATCGTTGATGCTCCTGTTGAAGGTACCAGCTAATGGTGAAGATGCTTTTGGCAGAGCAGTTGTTCCTGATTTTGATTGGGTATAGCTTGAAATTTGCTGTGGCTGTGGGTTGGAAATAACTTGTGAGCTTGTTTGCTGACTAGTGGTGACAGAAGAAGGAGCTGGAACAGGTGATTTTTCTTCAAGTATACCTGTATTTTCTTTGACAATACCTTGGCCGAATGATGAAGTGGGAACAAATGGTTTTGGTTGGTAAGTGCCAGTATGGGTAGTTGGAAGTGCCAACGCAGGGGTGACTGGTGAAGATTTTAGTGCCTCAATCGATGGACTTGGTGTTGAGAAGGCATCATTAAGGTCCACTAAGTCATTTAAAGAAGATTTAAATTGGGGTGCGCCCGATGGATCCTGCGAAGCTTGTTTTTCTTGTGTTGGTGGTTGACCATAAGATTGTAAATGAGATGGCAATAAGGAATCAGGAACAACATGTGGTAATTCAGCACCAGCAATTCTCTTTTGGACCAAAAACATGGCAATCGCAAACTCATCTTTGGTAAATTCGCCAGTATTATGGATATCAGCCAAGTCCCAGATACTAGCTAAAACATCCTGTGATAATTTCGAGGTAATTAAAAATGGAGCAACTTCACCTGGACCCAAAACATGTCTTGAATCTTTATCTAGGCCCTCAAAAATATTGTCAAATTGTTCTCGTTTTTGTGGGGAAATGACCCAATCGTTTGAAGCATTAGCAAATGAGGATGGGACTCTCGATATAGGCTTAGGTACTTGTTGTTTTGTCGCTTGAGGACTTGATGCTTGTGAGCTAAAAGACTGAATATTGGATGAAGTTTTTAACTGGTCCCAAATCGAACTTGGAATAACTGGTGGCAATTGCTTGATTGAACCATTGATCGTGCCTTGAATTAAAAACATAGCAACAACAAACTCATCTCTGTTTAATGAGCCTCTGTTATGGACGTCAGACAATGACCAGATTTGTGACAAGGTTGAAGTTGGCAATTTTGCCTTTAAAAAGATTTCTCTTGCTTGTTCGCCATTAATAAACCCTTTAAAAGAAGATTTGAAGAACAATTGTGAAAATTTTGAAATATCAGAGTTGCTCAATGGTGGTAATGATGTTAATTGTGGTTGCAAAGAAGAAGCACTTGAAGTTTGTTGATGATTGATTGAGGTTGGGGTTGAATTCTCAGTCAATTTTGGAGTTTCAGCGAATTTTGGAATTGGTCCTGGAGTTTCAATCAAAGACTTTTCTGGTTTTCTTCCACTTTGAGCATGTCCAACTAATCTTAAAGCAACATAAAAACCATATTGATTCAGAAAACCTAAATTTGTAGGATCAGACAACTGCCAAATCTCACCTAAAATACTGGGTGATAGCTGTGATTTTTCGAAAGTTGATCTCGAGGCTTCACCCGTAACAATACCTAACTGTTCTTTGTCTAAAGAAGTGAAGATGGCATTATATACCTTTTGCTCTTCTGATGAAAAAGACATATGAATGAGTTGTTTACTATTGATAATTGTAAATGTTGAAAACAGGAGCAATTGACTAAACGTTTCTGTATTATTTCGATAGAGCTAAACTGGAAATTTTATAAGTATAGATTGGAATTTAGTACCGTTTTTCACTTTTAATTCCGTTCTGTTGCGGGTTATATGGGAAACCCTAAATGTGGTTCTAACCGGAAAAATAAACCCAGCTGCTACCGAATTCCAATCAGCCGGTTAGTAGGAAGTAGTGGGTACTACAGGCCCCACACCACAACTAGTTAAAAACCAGAACTGAGGATAGCTAGTGGCCAGTACGTAGCTACTAGCTATTTGTTTCGGGTACTTCTCAATTTGAAGCAAGCAGTTACTACAACTACTTAGTTTAGCAACTGTAGTGATGAAGTAGTTACCAAACACAATAAACTCGCGAATCTGTTTTACTAGAAACAGATTTGGGATTGGTTTCCCAAATTTGAAAACCTAATTAATGACACTGTTAACGGAAGTTTCCAAATTAACATCACAATTTCACTTTCTATAACATAACATTTAGTATCAACTGAACACTATAACTCTTACATATAATGTCTGCAGAAGAATTGATTCAACGGGTAAGTTGGGGAACGATGCGACCAACCATTTTTAGTATTCTTAGTTGAACTGTTACGACTAACATCAATCCACAAAAGGCTAATAAAAAGATGGACACTCATGTAGGTTTCCTTGGAAGTTTACTTGGAAGTAGTCAACAATATAAATATGAAGAAGCTGGTGATTTATATATTGAAGCTGCTAATAAATATAAATTGTCGAAACAATTAGGATTAGCAGGTCAAGCATTCGAAAAGGCTGCAAATGCACAAATAAAGGCCGATAGTAAAGATGAAGCTGGTAACACATTAGTTGATGCTTTCAAATCTTTCAAAAATGAAGATCCAGCCAGTGCTGCAAGAGTATTAGAGCAAGCTATTGAAATTTTCACTACCAGAGGTCAATTTAGAAGAGGTGCAAATTTTAAAATGGATTTGGCTCAATTATATGAAGAAGACCTAATAGATTTACCTAAAGCTTTACAAGCATATGAAGATGCTGGTGATTGGTTTGAAACTGATGGTGCTCAAGCTTTAGCAAATAAAGCTTTCATAAAATCTGCTGACTTAAATGCATTATCGGGTAATTATTTCAAAGCTAATGATATTTATAAAAAAATTGTAAAAAATTCCTTAAATAATAGCATGAGTAAATGGAGTTTAAAAGATTATTTTTTCAAAATTGTTGCATCTTACTTGGCTGCTGAAGATCTAGTTGCCGCTGAAAAATATTTGGATGAATCATTACAATTAGATTCATCTTTTCAGTCAACTAGAGAATACAAACTATTAACTGAAATCATTAGAGCTGTTGGTGATGGAGATGTGGAGAAATTTAGTAATGCATTATATGAATTTGATCAATATAGTAGACTAGATAAATGGAGAACAACTATATTATTGAAGGTCAAAGATACTATTGGTGCTGATGAGGAAAATTTGCTATAATTGTTTTTTAGTTCAACATGTATTTCTGAATGAATTCCAATATTCTTGTACTTTGTAATTAATTAAATTTCAATTCGATCTTTGGAACTTATCTAGCGTTTAATTTTGATAATTTTATTATGATGTATATAATATTGTACCTCACTGCTAATGATTTCAAGAGGTTTGTAAAATGTGGTAACCCTCTCTTTAATAAACGGAATCATTTGGGGAAACTCCAACTCAGCTGACCAGTGGTTGACAGTCTCGGACGTGGTTTCGCGGCATCAATTAAACATGAGGTAATCGCCATTGCATGATCGTGGATGTTGTGAAAAATTTTTCCAGAGGGGACCCAGTAAGTGTACTATAGGTTAAGCTATACCATGTTGACCATGGAAAAGGTTTTTGTGTCAAGTAAATTGTCAGTTTGAAGAATATGAGGATAATTTCACTTCGACTCGTTGGACCCTTCTTTTTAGGGTGAGTTTTGAGTTCCATCTGCTTGTTACCTCTCTTTGAATGTCCGTAAAAAAAACATTCTAAAACGAAAGGTTTCTGCGAAGCGCAGATTCCTGCACGTGAGCCGTAGAATTTGGTTTGAAAAATAAGTTTGATTAGCTGGTTATGAATGATATCGATGAATCATTGAGTCAGAAAGTCCAGACGCTGAAAAAAAAAATTTAACCTGAAAAATTATAAAACTGCTTCCGAACCCTATCTCTATTTGATTATTCTTGTCGAATATATTCCATTGGTTATTCGAAGTCTTCTAATAACATTTTCCCCTATACCAACGTTTCTTTGAGATCATTTTGCTTTGTTATCATTGCCATTCTAAAAAGTATTTGTGTCAAAGGCTCTTTTATCTCAGTAATATCTTCATCGGTATAAATTACTCTGGAGATATCTCTATACTAAAAAAGGAAAGAAATCAGGATAAGATCTGGGTATAAGCAAATCCATATAACGTTATAATTACCAGAATTATCATTCATACCCTTATCAAATATATAACCATAGTATTGATCTACATATATATATATAAACAATATCGAACATGTTGTTGAGACCTAGTTTGAATATTTCAAAAAAATCGGTTGTTAGATCCGCCAAGGTTGCATCTACTGCCATTAGATCAGTCGGCCAACTAAATAAATTGAATATTAACAAAAGATCGTTATCAACAACGTCATATTTGAGAAATTCCAATACATCTGCAACATATGCTGGTTCAAGTATATTATCAAGTTTGGGTTTTAATGATGAAAACGCTCATCAATTAGTCAATGTCGAAAAAGTTTTAGTTATTGGTTCAGGTGGTTTGTCCATTGGTCAAGCCGGTGAATTTGATTATTCAGGTTCACAAGCTATTAAAGCATTGAAAGAAGCTAACAAAAAGACCATTTTAATCAACCCAAATATTGCTACTAATCAAACTTCTCATGCTTTAGCTGATGAAATTTATTATTTACCAGTCACTCCAGAATATATCACCTATATCATCGAAAGAGAAAAACCAGATGGTATTTTATTGACATTTGGTGGTCAAACTGGTTTAAATGTCGGTGTTCAATTAGATAAAATGGGTATTTTTGAAAGATACAACATCAAAGTTTTAGGTACACCAATTAAAACTTTAGAAACTTCAGAAGATCGTGATCTTTTCGCCCAAGCTTTGAAAGAAATTGACATTCCAATTGCTGAATCAATCGCTGTTGATACAGTCGATGATGCCTTAAAAGCTGCTGAATCTGTTGGTTATCCAATCATTGTCAGATCAGCTTATGCATTAGGTGGTTTAGGGTCAGGTTTCGCCAATAACGAAGAAGAATTAAGAAATTTGGCTTCGCAATCATTATCATTAGCTCCACAAATTTTAGTTGAAAAATCATTAAAAGGCTGGAAAGAAGTTGAATATGAAGTTGTTAGAGATCGTGTCGGTAACTGTATCACCGTCTGTAATATGGAAAACTTCGATCCATTAGGTATTCATACTGGTGATTCCATCGTTGTTGCTCCTTCTCAAACATTATCAGATGAAGAGTATCATATGTTAAGATCAGCTGCCATCAAAATCATTAGACATTTAGGTGTTGTTGGTGAATGTAATGTTCAATATGCCTTACAGCCAGATGGTTTAGATTACAGAGTTATTGAAGTCAATGCACGTTTATCAAGATCTTCAGCTTTAGCTTCAAAAGCTACTGGTTATCCATTAGCTTACACTGCCGCTAAAATTGCCTTAGGTTACACTTTACCTGAATTACCAAACCCTGTCACCAAAACTACCTCTGCTAATTTCGAACCTTCATTAGATTACATGGTTACTAAAATTCCAAGATGGGATTTATCAAAATTTCAACACGTTAAAAGAGACATCGGTTCATCAATGAAATCCGTCGGTGAAGTTATGGCTATCGGTCGTAACTTTGAAGAATCATTTCAAAAAGCCATCAGACAAGTTGATCCATCATTCATTGGTTTCCAAGGTGGTGAATTCGAAAACTTAGACGAAGCTCTATCCGAGCCAACTGATAGAAGATGGTTAGCTGTTGGTCAAGCTTTACTACATGAAAATTATACTGTTGAAAGAGTCCACGAGTTAAGTAAAATTGATAAATGGTTTTTGTACAAATTACAAAACATTGTTAACATGCAAAGAGAGTTAGAAAAAGTAGGTTCTTTATTTGGTTTGAACAGAGATGTCATTTCAAGAGCTAAAAAATTAGGTTTTTCAGATAAACAAATTGGTTTAGCTGTTGGTTCAACTGAATTAGAAGTCAGATCAAGAAGAAAAAACTTTGGTATTGTTCCATTCGTTAAAAAAATTGATACTTTAGCTGCTGAATTCCCTGCCTCAACTAACTATTTATACACAACATACAATGCTACTGAAAATGATGTGGAATTCAATGAATTTGGTACTTTAGTTCTAGGGTCAGGTGTTTACAGAATTGGATCTTCCGTCGAATTTGATTGGTGTGCAGTTTCAACAGCTAGAGCTTTAAGAGAAAACGGTAAAAAAACTATTATGATCAACTACAACCCAGAAACTGTCTCTACTGATTTTGATGAAGTTGATAGATTATATTTCGAAGAATTATCATTGGAAAGAGTGTTGGATATCTATGAATTAGAAAACTCCAAAGGTGTTGTTGTTTCTGTTGGTGGTCAATTACCACAAAACATTGCTTTGAAATTACAAGAAAATGGTGCTAAAATCTTAGGTACTGACCCAAGAGATATTGACAGGGCTGAAGATCGTCATAAATTCTCATCTATCTTAGATTCTATTGATGTTGATCAACCAGCTTGGAAAGAATTATCATCAGTTGAAGCTGCTAAAGAGTTCGCTGATAAAGTTGGTTTCCCAGTCTTAGTTCGTCCATCATATGTTTTGTCAGGTGCTGCTATGTCAGTAATTAGATCAGAAGAAGAATTAGCCAATAAATTAGGTAATGCTGCTAAAGTCTCCCCAGATCATCCTGTTGTTATTTCAAAATTCATTGAAGGAGCACAGGAAATTGATGTTGATGCCGTTGCCTCAAATGGTGAAGTCATTGTCCATGCTGTTTCAGAACATGTCGAAAATGCTGGTATCCATTCAGGTGATGCCACCTTAGTTTTACCACCTCAAAATTTGTCACCATCAGTTATGAACAGAATCAAGGAAATCACTGATAAAGTTGCTAAAGCTTGGAATATTACTGGTCCATTCAATATGCAAATTATTAAAGCTGATAATGAAACAAACCCAGATTTCCCAGAGTTAAAAGTCATTGAATGTAACATTAGAGCTTCAAGATCTTTTCCATTTGTCTCAAAAGTTTTAGGAGAAAACTTTATTGATGTTGCTGTCAAATCTATCATTGGACAACAAGTTGAACCAAAGAATTTAATGGATGTTAAAAGAGATTATGTTGCTACTAAAGTTCCTCAATTCTCATTCACTCGTTTAGCCGGTGCTGATCCTTTCTTGGGTGTTGAAATGAGTTCAACTGGTGAAATTGCCTCATTTGGTTCAAATGTCGTCGAAGCTTACTGGACTGCTTTACAATCAACTATGAACTTTAAATTACCTTTACCACCAAGTGGTTTATTATTCGGAGGTGATTTAAATGCTGAATTCTTAGGTCAAGTTGCTAATACTATTCATCCAATTGGTTACAAATATTACACTGCTTCACAAGAGGTTGCTGATTATTTATTGGAAAGATTACCAAAAGGTTCTAAAGTTGAAGTTATCGAATTCCCAAAAACAGATAAACGTGCTTTGAGAGAAGTTTTCCAAAAATATGATATCAAAGGTGTTTTCAATTTGGCTAAAGCTAGAGCTGAATCTTTACTGGATCAAGATTATGTTATGAGACGTAATGCTATTGACTTTGGTATTCCTTTGTTCAATGAACCACAAACTTCATTATTATTTGCCCAAGCCTTAAAGGAAAAGATCAACACTAAATTAAACCAATCAGAAGATAAAGTTGTCATTCCATCAGAAGTCAAAAGATGGAGTGAATTTATCAATGGTAAACCAGTGTAGGATGATTTACTTTTGATGATTAAAAATCTGAAAGTAATTAATTATTAATATTAATAGAATGCTTTTTTTATGTATATAGAGAATAAAGTATTTGTTACAAACTAGCATATTGTTATATTTTGATTTTCAAATCCTGGAATCAGTGGAGTAGTGTGACAAGGTGTGACACCCCACCTTCGATGCAAAATTCTTCTCTTTTAAAATTGTCGAATACTATTTGGCATCAAATATTATCTTCTATTGGTGGAATTTATATTGATTTCCATTATAATTAAACAAGATGATTACTATGAGAATAAAGCATGTCATCATAAATTTACTTGAAGTATACAATTTGTAACTTTATCATGTCACTCCAAGATATTTACTGAACAATAGTACAGTACTACTGAGTTAAAAATTTAGCAGCGTGTAACAATAAAATAATCACTTTTTAACCCTGTGGTAATTTCAATGTTTTAATGACCAACCAAATTACAGCTTGATATTGTTTTATGGAATGTTGTAACTTGTGACTGGTCATCTGCTGCCCAGTGTTCGCCGTTTCGGCATATAATTCAATATATATCACTAGCTGGACTGGTACTTACTACTCAGTGCTTTTTCTCCGAAGGGTAAATAAACCAAGGCAAAAGCAAAACAAGTCCCCAGTCTGCGGAACTATGCTAAACGTCTGCATTACGAAGGTAATCATTATTATACATTGTCAACTAAGTTAATGAACGAATTCAAACTAAATTTGTACCACAATCTGCTGAAATATATAAATAACCTATTTTATGGATATTTTTAGACTTCGGTTTGCTGTTGTTACATGAGGTTTTGCTAGCATTAATTAGTTTTACAACCTGTAGCGACACTGAAACCCTAAAGCATGTACATCTTTGAACAAAAAACTTTTACATCCACCTCAAAGTATAAATCATCATAGATAGATAAATAGATAAGAGAGACTGAAAAAATGTGTGATATCGTGTTCGATATTCTTACTAATGAGTTTCCGCTCATAAACTTTCTTCTCGAGACCATCCTTTAAGCGCTCAAGTAGAGCAAATTTGATTTGAGACCTGAAATTTATCCCGTATATTTTATCTTCTATCTGGCTGCAGAGTGCCGAAAGTATTAATCCAAAAGAGACAAAAAAAAAAAAAAAAAAAAATAATAATAACCATCCATCCTCCTGGGAATGAAAAAATATATTTGCTTTCGCTTATGATTTTGTTGTTACGAGCATCATATTAGCAGCATTCTTCTGTTCAAAAAGTCTGACAGCACTCTTCAAAAGTCAATAATTCACTCAATTGCTAAATATTGATATCCTTCTTGGGACTTCATCCTTTGCTATTCATTTAACATCTGTTTAAACGCCTAGTGAAGCTTCGAGATTCCACTAGGTGCAAGCCTTATATATTCCCAGGGTCAAAAACTTAGTGATTAAATCAAAGACGCTTTATGCAAAAGTTCCCAAATATATACTACTTGTTGATATTTAATTTTGATTGATTAATAAAATTATTTATCAAACACGGAACACAGTTATATCTACAATTGAAGACCAAAATTATAATGGGGATCTGTGGTTCAAAAGAAGGTCATGATGAGCAAGCTGCTGGTTCAGCTATCGTTCGAAAATCCAATACTTTACCAAACAATAAATCACAGTCTGTACGTGACTCACAATCAGGAACTATATCACAAGAAAAATCAACATCAACTAATGACGTCGAGCAACAAAACTATCAACAGCTCTCTTCGAAGCAATCACAGTCAAATAATTCAAACATGCCAAGTACGAAATTTGGAAATAGCTCCTCTGCACATGAATATAAGAAAATTCTTCTATTAGGTACAGGTGAAAGTGGTAAATCTACGATTATTCAACAACTAAGAATCCTTCATTCTAATGGGTTTACCGAAGAAGAATTATATGAATTTAGACCTGCAATTTTCAATAATATAGTAACGTCAGCCAAAGATTTGGTTGAAGCTTATAAAAAATTTTCCCTTAATTTAAAACCAAACGATATAATAAATGAGGATGATTTTAAAGATATTCTTGAACTTTCACCTACATCAGATTTGACAGCACCCTTTAATCCAGTTTTAGCAAAAAAATTAAAAGCACTCTGGGATAATGAATCAACCGATGAATTAATTAAGAAACATAGACATGAATTTTATCTCATGGATTCTGCAAAATATTTCTTCAATGAAATTGAAAGGATCTCTGAACCTGATTATTTCCCCACCTTATCAGATATTGTTAGAACAAGAAAAAAAACTTCAGGAATTTTTGACTTTAAATTTGAATTACAAGGTTTGAAAATTCAAATATTTGATGTTGGTGGTCAAAGAAGTGAACGTAAAAAATGGATACATTGTTTTGATAACGTTGCATCAATTATATTTTGTGTTTCATTATCCGAATATGATCAAACCTTGTTAGAAGATGAAACACAAAATAGATTGGAAGAAAGTTTGACATTATTTGACTCAGTTGTTAATAGTCGTTGGTTTCAACGTTGTTCAATAATTTTATTTCTAAATAAAATTGATGTTTTCATTGAAAAACTCCCTTATTCCCCACTTGAAAATTTTTTCCCTGATTATGAGGGAGGTTCAGATGCAAATAGAGCTGCTAAATATATTCTTTGGAAATTTACAAGAGTAAATAGATCTGGATTACCAATATATCCTTACATTACCCAAGCAACTGACACTAATAATATTAAATTGGTATTTGTCGTTGTCAGAGAATCTATTTTTTCAAATCTTTTACAAGATACAGGTTTATTATCCTGATTATGAAAGAAAAATTCAATGAAATTATTGTTATGGTTGTTAAATTTTTTTCTTGCTTTGATTTTGGTTTACATTGGTTTTATGTATTTATTTGTTGATCTGCAAAAGATAAAAAAAAAAAAAAAGAAACTCAATTCAATTCAATTAATTTATTGTCTTGAGGTAGCGCTTTATGTGCGTTTCTTTTGTGGTTTTCATTGATTTTCTTCAAACGCTGAAACTCGGTGTTTGTTTGTATTAATTGTTAATTTGGACCAAAAACAAAGAATAGAAAAGAACACATTTTTAATCCTCAAAATCTCTTGTTGGCATTGTTTCTAAAAAGTAGAAAAAAAAAAGAAAAAAGAAAACAGAAAAGGAAAGATTCAAGACCAAAGGATAAAACTTTGCTTGAGAGTTTGAAAGACGATTCTATTATACTGATACTGGTTGATCAGTTGATTAAAAAGAAGAACGGAAAAAACAAAAAAATTAATTTTGAAGAAAACTGCACAGATATATGTATCTACAAATGCGAGATTGTATATATATAAATATGAACTTCATGTGTGTAGGTTTTATTTGTAAGATAATCAATTAAAATCTACCCAAAAAAAAAAGTTTATGGACTTTAGTTTTTAACGAATCTTCAATTAAATTGAAAATTTCATTAAAGAATGTTTGTATTTTCTGTTCCTACTAACTTCACATCATTTTTTTATTCAAGAAGCGAATTTATTTATGCCATTGAGAGATTCGATGTGGATGTTTAACTAATCAGAGCTGACTCATGTAATATTGGATTGTATTATAATTTACAGTTATAAACTAGAGTCTAGATGTATACAAACTTCTCCCTCTGAGGCTATATAGTGGCATAATGTATTATTTGTCTTAAGCACACTATAAACTAAAAAGCTTTGCCCATAATTTGATCAACCACTTTTAAACCATGAACTATAAATGATAACTTATAAGTTACCATATATATATATAGCTTTAACTAAAAATTGTTTCAGTTTCTCACTTTGTCTCAAAGTTTAAAACATATTAAATTATTAAATATTATTCGGGGAGGAAAAAAAAAGAACACGCGAAATTAATTCGTGAATTTTCTAATCTTTCTTTTTAGTTACTTTAAAAAAAATCCATCCTAATTGAAAATAACAACAAGACGCTAATTTGATTACAAGTTACATCAAAAACTTAATACTCTGTTGAGTTAAGGGATATATACATCAACTTTGTTTCACAGCCATACTAACCTCATTTCCTCATCACAATCCCATTGACAACATAATTCTCAAATACTTAATTGTTGGCTAAATTTCATTAACTATTGCAGTTTTAATTTATCCTTCAATTCATATATATCTTTATATATATATATATATATAAATATATCGGATTTGTTCTTCCCTTCTCTTCTATAAAGAAATATTTCCTGAAATATTAAATTGGAATTCAAAAGAAAAATGGCGAAGAAAGTTACTAAATCATCAAACTCAGTTTCATCCAGTGAGAAAACTGTTGATCCAGTTGGTCCAATTATCTTCAAACAAGGTGCTCAGCGTCCCTATTTGATTACTACTCCTGATTCCACCATATTGGAAGCCCGTTCCAAAGCCACCAAAACTGATTACATCTATTTAGCTGGATTAATAGCTTTAGGTATTTCAATCAGATTGATTCAATTGGAAGCTCCAAATTCAGTTGTTTTTGATGAAGTACATTTCGGTGGGTTTGCTAAAAAATACATATTGGGAAATTTTTTCTTGGATGTTCATCCACCATTAGCTAAAATGCTTTTCGCTGGTATTGCCTCATTTGCTGGTTTCAAAGGTGATTTTGGTTTCGAAAAAATTGGTGAAGTTTATCCTGATACTACTCCTTATTATATCCTCCGTCTTTTCCCTGCTGTTTTAGGTTTGGGTACTGTTGTTTTATTGTATTTAACTTTAAAAGTTTCAGGAGTTAGATCAACAACTGCCTTCCTTGTTGGTTTGCTATATACTTGGGAAAATTCATTTGTTACTATTTCAAGATATATCTTGTTAGATTCACCATTGATTTTCTTCATCGCTGCTGCTGCTTATGGTTATAAAAGATTTCAAAATGAAACTCCATTTACTTATAGATGGTACAGATCTTTAATTTCTACTGGTATCGCGTTGGGTTTGGCTCTTTCATCCAAATGGGTTGGTCTTTTTACAATTGTATGGATTGGATTACTTAATGTCTGGGATTTATGGTTTATCATTGGTGATTTATCGATCCCAACTCCAAAAATCATCCAACAAACTATTTCAAGAGGTACAATTTTATTAGGTGTTCCATTGATTCTATACCTAGGTTTCTTCTCCATTCATTTCAACCTATTAACTAATGAAGGAGAAGGCTCTCCTTTCATGTCATCAGCTTTCAGAGCAACTTTAAATGGTAATAAAATTCCTAGTAATTTATTAGCTGAAGTTGGCGTTGGATCAACTGTTTCAATTCGTCACGTTGTTACTGGAGGTGGTTACTTACATTCACATGAATATGCTTATGAAACTGGTTCAAAACAACAACAAATCACCCTATACCCTCATATTGATGCAAATAATGGTTGGATTATTGAATTATACAACGTTACTGAAGCTCCATCTTCATTTGAAGCAATTACAGACGGGACAAAAATTAGATTAAAACATGCCTTGACCCAGCGCCGTTTACATTCACACGATCATAAGTGCCCTGTTTCTGAAAATGACTGGCAAAAAGAAGCTTCCGCTTATGGATTTGAAGGATTTGAAGGTGACGCAAACGATGATTTTGTTGTTGAAATCCAAAAGAAGTATTCCAAACCAGGCAATGCTTCTGAAAGAGTAAGAGCTTTAGAAACGGTTTTCAGATTAAGACATGCCATGAGTGGTTGTTATTTGTTCTCACATGAGGTCAAATTACCAAAATGGGGGTTCGAACAACAAGAAGTTACTTGTGCTACCCAGGGTGTTTTAGATAAATCATTGTGGTACATCGAAAGTAATGTCAACCCATTCTTACCAAAAGATGCTGAAAGAATTAGTTATCCTGTTCCATCATTTTGGGAAAAATTTGTGGAATCGCACAAAAGAATGTGGCATGTTAATAGTAACTTGAATTCTCCACATCATTGGCAATCAGCTCCAAATGATTGGCCGTTCTTGTTACGTGGTATTAATTACTGGGCTGAAAACAATAAACAAGTTTATTTACTTGGTAATGCCCCTGTCTGGTGGGGTGTCAGTATCTTTATAGTTTCATTTGGTATCTATGCTGTTATCCAACTCTTGAAATGGCAATTAGGTGATTCGGTTTCAAACGAATCTCATGTTTTCAACTTCAATGTCCAATCACTGCACTATATTCTCGGTTGGTTTATTCATTTTTTCCCTTCATTTTTGATGGGCAGACAATTATTCTTACATCATTATTTGCCAGCTTACTACTTTGGTATCTTAGCCTTAGGTCAATTCTTTGATGTTTTAGTTACCTTTGTCTTCAAAAGAAAAAGAATTATTGGTCATTCATTGATTGCTGTCTTTGTTGTAGCTTCATTTATTTTTTATGCTACTTATTCGCCATTGATATACGGCTCACCATGGACTAAAACTCAATGTGAAAATTCGAAATTTTTATCAGGTTGGGATTATGATTGTAATAGATTCCATGAAAAATTGAGTGACTATCAAGTTACTGAATCAACTCCATTAAAATTATTTGAAGCTGCCGAAACTATTAATCCATCAGCAACTTTACCGGGAAAGCAGCTACAATCAACTGGAGAAGCTTTTGCACACGATGATGTTGAACAAATTGTTCAAAATGCTATTGACAAAAAAGAGCATGAAGTTCAAGAAACTGTCGAAATAATTGAAAACCTTGCCGATCAAGCTGAAGGGCAACATGAAGAACAACATGAAGAACAACATGAAGAACAACATGAAGAACAACATGAAGAACAACATGAAGAACAGCGTGAAGAACAACATGAAGAACAGCGTGAAGAACAACATGCTGAACAACATGAAGAACAACATGCTGAAGAGAATTTTGAGAAGAAATCAGAATTGCAGCCTGAAGAAGTTTTGGAAGATTTCGAAAGGGACGATGAAAAATCAAATCAAGCGCATTTTCAAGAGCCAGCCCAAGAACCATTTCAAAAGCAGGATGACAAAAAGACTGAAGAAGAATCTCCAGAACTTGTCCAAGAAAACGCGGAGTAGAATTGAGTAATCTTTACAGAAATTCAATTCCCCACATTTTGTATTTTCTACAATAAAAAAAAGTGAAATATATATTAGATAATAAATTATGGTACTTTTGTAGATTTTGTCAGCTGGGTCAACTTCTGAATTTAACCCTAACTATGAAAGAACGGCTACATAAATAAAAGACAAAGCTAAAGCTTGATAGGCATATTTATTTGATTGAAAGTTGTATTCTGTGATTCATATAAATAGTAACCAAAACCAACGACCCTATTAAAATACATAAATATTTGGTCAGAATGAAAGTATCTGAGTAACAAGATGAGGCCAGAGTACAAAGTCCATCTTCATCACTATTACTAACCAGATCAGAGGCGAAGTAATTGTTCAACTGTGATAATATGATTGAAGCACCAGTAGTCATCAACCCCCAAAAAGTGGTGAATTTCGAAGTGCCAAAATCATCGGCAACAATAGCGGGGAAAGTACCAAAGATGAAACCAAAAGCAAAACCAATTATTAATGAGGGATAAATCAAGAGATTACTATCATTGATTGTTATTATAGTAATCTGTCCAATGGTCATCAGAACCGCACCCGCCACAATGCACCATAATCGCTGCGCTTTAAGCTTTTTCCGAATGAAATCAGAAATAGGACCTGACGATAGCCTTCCTAAAAAGCTAGCAATTGCAATAATTGAAACTTGTAAGGATTGAACAGAACCAATTTTATCGTGAGACCCCGAATTAGATTGGACCAATGTAACAACTAGAAACCCAACACTATAAATATAAAATTGTCCCACTGCCTGTAAAGTCCCCAGTATTATATAGTATTTAATAAATAAACGAGAAAAGATAGTTTTGACAATCTCATGGCTCCATAAAGGCGTGCCCTCTTTTACAAACACAGGTGTATCTTCGACGGCAGTATAAAGGACAACAGGATTTGAATTGATAGACGATCCAGCGGCTTCAGGTCTTGGCCCTTCGTTTACTAGACTTTCCATACTTGGTGCTTTTCCAACGCCCCAATAGCTTAGCGAGCTGCTAAAGCTTTTACGCTTTTTATTGAAAACATCCAATAATTGCGAGCTGACCGAAACTTTTCTAATCAGCGGCTGTGATTCTAGTGAACCAATATCAGGTTCTATATGCGTTATGATATGTAAGTAGAACGAGCAACTAACACATATGATCGATGAAAATAATGAAATAAATCTCAGTAAACCAGCAGTATTATCAGTAAAAAAATTCACCGAGATCGAAGAATATATCAACGATCCTAAGGCATAAGCGGAGACGGGGAAAGCACCAGCAATACCTCTATGATGAGGAAAATTTGTTGTCGCACATTTTATTGTTGAGTAAAAACTTATTATTGAAGCAAAACTGGATAGAGATAAGGCAAACATGAAAAGATAGAGATTACCTGATTTATTAACGAAACCGTAATGTAATGTTGAGAACGCAGTAAACGCAAGAAATCCACCCACTCTATCAGCAGCAGCAGGGCCAATATGGTCAATAATTATACCTGCAGGAAATCCACCAATAGTTCCACCCAAGCTCAAAAATAACCCTAGCTTTGCAGCGTCGTTAGGAGTCAAATTAGAGTTCTCTATCAATTGTGGTGCAAAAATTGAATAAACATATGGTGTACTGGATCCCATTGCGATTAAGAATGCAGCTATCAGAGCTTTGATCCTTGGCCTAAACAAACCATTTTTACTTATATCCAATGGCATTATTGGAAGTGATATGTGTCTAAGTTTGCGATATATGCTTCCCAAATAACGTATAGTGCCTAGGCTTTGTAGAAAATACTTTTGATGTTATCATTTATCAGTTCTAATTTTTTTTACAGCTTGTTGATAAACTCCATAAATTCCGTGCTTGCCCGATTCGGGTAAAAATCCGCGTGTAACTATACCTACAAATGGGGAATCAGTCTATACTACATAAATATATGTTATATATATATATATATAAGCCTGTTGGCTACATCCTATATAATATAAACCTAGTTCACTACAACAGTGCTACATTCTAATTCTATCTATTTATTCATTGATACAATCAAAAAAATAATTTATTCAATATTTTACAAATATGTTTGAGATGTTGAGTAAGCATGAACAATGACTGCAGTCGCAGTTTGGATATTCATAGACCTGATGACTCCTAATTGTCGAATCTCGATACAGTAATCTAATTCAGCCAATAATTCACCAGGAATACCTTCGGCTTCCCTACCTAATAATATTAATGATTTAGATGGAAATTTAGTATCCTTACCTAGGACTATGCTTTTATCTGTTTGCTCTAAACCAATTAATGTATAACCTTCCCTCTTTTTTTCCTTCATAAAGGCTGAGATATCTTTGACCTCTATCATTGGCATCCAATAATCTGCAGTAACAGCAACGCTTTTAAACTGAGGATGGGATTTGACTCTTAAGTCCTCAACAGTCATCAACCCCGCACCTAATACATCACACAATCTACAAATACCTCCTAAGTTCGGCGGCTTATCCACTAACGAACTGACGACAATCAATTCAGATCTCTTGACGCTTCTCTTATTTTCATCTAAATCTAAAACTGATTCCCATGCACCACTTTTTGTTTGCAAAGGCGAGTTCGTTGAAATCCCAGTGCTTTCTTTATTTTCAAAATTAGTCCAATCCGGTTTTATTGCAGTTCCAATGGGAATGCCATTGTAATCTTGTGGAATATATCTTTTAAATTCTTCTTGTGTAATGATGGTAATGTCACGAGGTGAGATTCTAGCAAGAATACCTCCAAAAATTGATGATAAATTGAAATCATTTTCTGCATTCCAAACCAAAGCGTCTCCACTTCTGTATTTACCTGTGATCTCTGATTTTTTTGCCTCGTCGTATAAAAGTTGCAAAACATCATCAACAGGTAGTTTCAATTCTCTTTTCTTGATTTCTGGATAGATTGATAAAATCAAAGAATTGGAAAAATGCCTTATCAATGGTTTATTTGATGAACAATTAGGAATTAAAAACTTGGTAAATTTATTTAAAAAAATACTACCTTGCTCATTCTGCAATTGTTGTGACACCAGAAATGCAATTCTTTCCGCCGAAGTAACCAAGGTAGGTTTTCCTTGATCTCTGAATAGCTCGAATATCAGTTCCCTATTATTTGGAGAGCTGATTGCATCTATAGAAACGAGCCATTCTAAATAACATCTAATCAACGGACTTGATTCAAGATCAAGCGCCTTTATAAATGAAGCTGAAACGTGGTATGACAATAAAGGTTTTGACACTTTCTTGCAAATAAACAACAATATGGCAAACGTGAAAATTCTTTGTAATTCTTCTGTCCCATCCGTCTTTTTCTTTGGGTTGATGATGTTGAATGGATCGTCCTCCACAACGAACTTGAAAAATGCATCCAAGTACTCAGTTGACCTCCCAGATAATGTTATAATCACGTTTATTTTCGAAGATATCTCTTCCTCTCCATAAATTGATTTGTAGATGTTATTTTCCAAAGCCAGCTCCTTATCGAACTTGCTTCCTATAATTGCTTTCAATCTAAATGCGTTATTATCATCTTGAATATTTCTAACAATATTCAGAAGCAATGGAAACAACCAGTGTTGTTGCTCAAATTCACAAGGAAAGACTTTCGAAAAACTCAAAAGCTGCTTTGATAAACACGGAATTAGTGATCTTCGACTCTGAGACAGTTCAATCAATTTGTTACCAATGCTCAACAAAATCTTTGAGTTGAACTCGTTGTTCACGCAATCTTTTAAAATAATTTCGTGATATAATGTTTTGATGAAACTTAGATGCATGTCAAGCTGGTTCAGGATCAATCTATCACTTGAAAATTGTTCCCAAATTGATTCCAGAATTTCGATAACCGTTATTAGATCAATTTCAAGATAATTGGAGATCAAGAATTGAATTGTTTCACATATTTTGATATTAGCTTTGTAAAACCCAATGCTTGTAGATAATATTGATAAAACTTCATTCAATTCGTGATTTGAAACAGTATTGATTTTAAGAAATCCTGAAAGACATTCGATGTACTTGGAAATGACCACATCTTGAGTTTTAAAATCCAAATTTAATTGTTTCAGTTGCTTTGCAAGATTTGTAAAATCTTTGAATTCGAAAAATGTACTATCTGAAACATCAATAGTTTTCAAATACACTTTAGTGAAAAATTTGAATCTTTCAATATCAAAATCCTGTTTTGTAAACTCAAATTGAAACAGAGAGGAAAACACAATATTTCTCCAGCTGTTTTGGAAAATTACTAAATCGACTAAATGTTCAGACTTTTTATAGTTCTTAACGGTACCATTGATTAATGAGGTCAGTAATAAGCTATATTCCTTGGTTAATGGTACTCGGAAGTCAATTTTACTCAATGCTAATTCTTTCAAAAATTCATCATCTATTTCAAATCTATCAAACAATGAGTAGCAGATGACCTGGTACTCAGGATTTCTATTACTGATTTCAATAGTGTTAGATGGGTTATGATTTATGGAAATATAATCTAAAAATGTTTCGATATTTTCATTGTAAATTTGATAACCATTAATTTGGACGAATGTAGTTAGGCCTTTTAGCAATAATGGAACATTTGAATTTATATATTTCAATAGTCTTAGATGAATGCTTTGTAGATATTTTTCAAAAATCTCATCTTCAGCAGTTGATTCAAATAGGGCAGTTAATTTGTTAATTTGAGATTCAGTGATAATCGGTTTTTTTAAACCATTCAATAAACCGGTAGTCAAATACACTCTAGCAGGTGCAAAATATGAGGTAATCTCAACCAAATAATCTATCAAAATATCAACTGTTTTCAATAATTGTTCATCCTTCAAGGACAACAACAATTGTTTGATAAAATCTTGCAACTGATCCCCATAACTGCAATTGAATCTTTTTGTCTGAAAATGATGAGCTTCAATGGCATATTTCAAAAAGACAGATGTTAAGTATTCATTACCAAATATAGATAAATTTTCAGGGCCAACTTGGTACATCAGCCCTAACGCAAATTTTCTCACAGCTTCCATGTTACCCTTGAACCCAGTACATAATAAAGCTAAACCCCAGCTTGGTTTGATATGGGATTTCAATGAAAGCAGATTAAGAATGTCCTCTTTGGCTGCTTCCGCTTGGTTTAGTGCTGTATCAACTCCAACAATTTCGTATAATGTGCAGAATCTTTTCCAATTTCTCACATTTTGTAATTCATCTGAAACATTGAATTCAATAAAATCGTTAGAAATATCCTTGTTAATTTGTTGAATCGATAGCTTTAGAATCGAAAGAGCATATTTTCTGTGTTCATGAATATCTGAAGTTAGACCCAGTTGAATGAATCTCCAGTACTGATTGAAATTTAGCTGATTTTCAAATACTTCACTTGAAATTTGTTTGTTTTGCAAACTTATCAAAAATCTCAACCATACTATATAACCATTAGATACAAAATGACCAACATTGCTATTGATAAGGATAGTGATTAAGTCCCAAATATAATCATGGATATTAACTGTCGTCAAATCTCTGAATCTTAAAATCTTAATTACTTTTTCCGCAGTTTTTTCATCTTGATGGGTTAAAAAGAACAGAGTAGCTTTATCTAAACTTTCATCCCCTTCAATATTCTCAAACGAAAAAAGTTTCTCCAGCAGCTGCAAAATATTATCTAAAACCTCAGAAAAATCTACTGGTATTTCAATCTCAGACTTCTTGAAATATTTCGAATATAACGAGAGAGCTTCAGGTGAGAATGAATATCTCAATTTTGAATCAATTGTACTTTTTAAAAGTGAAGAGATCCAGTTTAAAATTTCTGAAGCAGCCCCTGATAATTTTGTCAATAAAATTAGTACCGATTTTGAATCTAAGTCAAAATCTTTTTTCAGTATAGCATCCTTAAAATAGAATACCAGTCTAGCCGATAGATCTATGAGACTGTCTTTATCCAATGTTTCTAAAAGCTCATTCAAAATCGATACATTTTCTTCGTTCTTGAAGTCTTCACTCAGATCTTTTGCTATCTGACTTCTTTGTTCATTATCTAAATATCTTGCAAGCACAAAACTAGACATATCGTTCTTTAGATCTTATGGTCCAGATCACAACCTCTTTTTTGGTAGTGCAATAAGTCTTTTTGTTTGTTTGTTAATCAGAAAAAAAAATTATGATCGACCCGGCGTTCTGTTAAGTGTGTTATGAAGCCCTTGTGCGATGACCTAACCGATGCTTAACTAAACTCCAGAATTATGAAGGCTGTCAAGACACAGAACTCAGACGTAAGGGGTATTAAATATAATAGTATTTGAATGATTTTCACCGAATATACAATGAGATGTTATTTAGAAAGATTCCAACTATTTGTAAAAATTATCTACACCCTGTAACACCATCGGTCGCCTCCTGAGTCCTGACTCCTGAGTCCTGACCAGTTCAAAAAAACACTAGAACAAGTTGAAAATACCAATGTCCAAGTCAAAAATTAAATTTTCTTAAAATGTTTTAATAACTATACAACTCTTGTCATATCACTAACTGTCATCTTTCATGAAATAAATAATAAATAATAAATAATAAGTAATAAATACTGTTTCAGCATGTTGAATTACACGTTTTGCGTATCAAGCCTCCAAAAAAAACTGATATAATATTAAAGTAAAAATCAATAAAACTGGAGAAACCGAAGCTTAACAGAAAAAGTGGTAATAATATTAGCCAATTGCAGTCCCCTGTAGTACTTAGTCCGCATAACTAAAGATTATTGGATATTTTGAATTCGTGTTTTAAATTTTGGTCTCCATTCTTGTTCGCTTAGATCTCTCGTACGTTTTTTCATGTTGAGTTTAGGGAGCTCAGAGTTATATATAACATTATTGGAGAAAATATTGGAAAACCTCAATAAGACTGCTTCATCTAGATTATTCATGAGATCTTTCACTCTCTCTAAATTCTTCTCATCTTTTATAGAGACCGTGGTGCTCTCGAGAAGCTTATTGAGTGACTCTTTGAAAACACTTTCAAACTCTGACTTTATGCAATCATTATCATCACCAGTCTCTTGTAATGATGAGAAAAAAGGCTTTATTGAATTCATAGACTGTCTACTCTCTTCGGCCTTCACTGTGCTAAAATTTGATGAGAATTTTGATCTCGAATTTGATTGATAGATTGTGCTCTCATTTTTCTTCGTATGGCTGAAACTATTATTAGCAGATAGGGGACTTTTGTGGATTGTATGATGGAGATTCAGATTATTAGAGTCATCAAAATCAAATATAATAGTATTTTCTTTGTCGTTATTTTCAATTATTGTTGGCTCATAAAATCTTTTCTGTTTATGCAATTTATCTTTATTCAATACTTCCCACGTTTGCCTTTTTTTTATCAAGTCATCTAATATTGAACATTTGCCTGCTTTGTAAAGGAAAGGATGTTGGAGCAATCTCTTAGCAGATAGTCTTCTATTTGGGTTCTTTTGGAGACACTGTTGAACAAAATTCTTGAAATCTAATGAAAACTCTGAACTATGTAGACTCGGTGGATCATTTTCTGGTATTTGGAACAAAACCTTCATAGCTGGTATATGTGATAAAGGTGGTTTACCCTGAGCCATTTCAATCGCAGTGATTCCAAGTGACCAGATATCAGCTTTAAAATTATATTCATCTTCTAAAATAACTTCGGGGGACATCCAATATGGAGAACCAACAAATGTGTTTCTTCTCGATAGATTGTTTGAAAGTTGGGTTGAAACACCAAAATCCGCAACTTTAACATCCCCATTAGAATGCAACAAAATATTTGCCGCTTTAATATCACGATGAATTCTCCCATTTTCATGTAGATAACTTAATGCTATTAAAACCTCTTTTAAAATTATTGCAATGTATTTCTCTTTAAACGGTCCTGGTGCAAGTAGATCCAAACATGAGCCAACATCTAAGTATTCCATTATTATCCATAATTTATAACCTTTAATAAAGGAACCAATATAATCTGTAATCTGTTTTAGATGGCATTGACTCAGAATCCTAATTTCTTTCTGCAAATCTTCAAAATTATCTGTAGCTTCCAAATTTATTTGTTTAATGGCCACTTGCTTTTTAGTAACTTTATCTAATCCCCTGTACACAACTCCAAACCCTCCCTGACCAATTTCTTCATAAACATCAAACTGGTTTTCACTTAAATATGATCTGATCATGACCGGCTATAAAAATTGCAAAAAGAGATAAAAAAACTGAAATGGAAGAGAAGCAATATGGAATTAGTTTTTAATGGGATAGGGTGGTATACTTATAACGATAATGGAAGCTTTCTGTCGGGGTTTTATGTGTCAAAGTAAGCTCAATTTTATGGTAATTTTATGAGACAATTATTTAAAGATAGCAAACAAGGCTTCGTAATATTTTCTTGTGTTGACTAATAAATCCAGTTTAATCTTATTTGAATTATACTTATGAAACATTTTAGGTTTTTAGTTCAAATGTCAACAAAATTTCCAATGCATGAAATTTCGATTTTAACTGAAACTGAGTTAATTCTAATATGACATACATTAATAACAAGATGACCTAAAATAATATAAATGCCGATATAGACGAGTGGACAATAAGATACTAGTAATATAAAATTAGAAACGATACCTATTACTTAATTCAATGCAGATCAACCTTGAAATCAATTATATCTAATTCGTTTAACGCTTTAATTTCTGACTTAGCTAACCCTTTAAGGAAGTTTGTAAACAATTCATCAGTCTCCTAGTTATTTACCCGTAGACTCTGGACAGAAGATTAAAGAACAACATTCGCGAAATATATAAAGTCTGTACTTTGTAGTATTTAATATATTTCAGGTATTAATATTTAAACAAATACTACAAGCTAGAGCTAGCTGATTAAGGATCGCGTACTGGTACAGCTTAATTTCACTTGATCAACGTCAGAATTATATAATTTTTTTAAAAAAAAAAAAAAACATAGTGAAGCTTCCAGTGTATTTGGGAAAAGGTTAAATGAAAGAATTATAATTAGAAATCTAAACTGGTATGGCTGCATTTAGAAAAGATAATCAAGAGTACTCAAAAGATCTCTTTGGCGGTTATTATCAGAAAAATTTTGATATTCTTCAAAAATCTGAAACTCCTACACAATCAAGATTCATTCATTTGAAATCACTTGGTAAAGGTGATACTCCAGATAAATCCTCAGATGACTTAAATATCTCGAGTATTTCTTCTCCAAGAAGGACTCCCAGTCAACAGAAGACCTTTGATGCATTCAATGGATCAGAAAGCTTATCCTTAGCAGCAATAAATCAAAGATTCAGTTCTTTGGAATCTCAACAGAATCAGACACAGACTACAGCTACTAGTGCTAGTGATCAACCTAAACAGCTAACATCAAAAACTATCAACATTTCTAATCAGCCTTCTTGGTTCAATAATCCTAGAAGAAGGAATAATACTTCACAGGTTATCAAAAGAGAAAACTATGATGAAATTGATGCTGATTCATCATTCTTAATAAAACAAAAATCAACAAGCACCAATGCAAGTCAAGGCTTCAAAACGCTTTCATTCGGTACAAGAAGAAATAACCAAGAATTACCACATGTATCAACTTTTTCAGATGAATTACCACCAGTGAAAACTTTATCAGATTTACAAAGAGAAGACAATACTGAAGAGATTACTATAAAAAATTCCAATGGTTCTCTATCAACTAATATTGATTCAAATTCTAACTTCTCTGGGTCAATCGAAATTCCAAATTCAATAAATAACGTTCAATCGATTTCAAATAATCTTAGAGACGATTCATCCACCGGGACTAGAGATCTGGATAATCTCTTTCAACCCCCAAAACGTTCACAAGCTGATTTGGTATTTCAAAACCAACAGAAAAACTCATTCAATCCATCGCATGATAATGAATCAGCTGTATTAGTCTTTGGGTATCCTGAAACTATATCCAACTCGGTCATTAAACATTTTGCCAAATTTGGCACAATCTTGGAAGATTTCGAAGTTACAAGAATTGACCCATTATTTTCAAGGGCCAAACCTAAAACATACCCTATTTATACCGGTAATGGATGGATTAAATTAACTTATGATAATAAAGCTTCATCTTTCAGAGCTTTAGAAGAGAATGGCTCGGTATTCCATGGCTCAACAATTGCTTGCATTCCATATTCCAAGCAAGCTATTGAAAAGATCTCATCGTTATCTAATGTTTTGGATTTAGATCAGTCTGCAAGTTTAAACTTTATATCACAAGCTTCCAATAACGATTCAGAGCTGGTTCAAAATTATGCAAATATGAAGAGTAAAATCACGTTAAAAAATGATGATAAAATTTTCCAAAGATCTACTAGAGAGAAAAACTTTTATTCTGATAATAATACAGAATCTAAGGAAACCGATTCCATTATTAATAGAGTCAGCAATTGGTTTTTCGGTTGGGATGATTTATGACATATATTTGGGGAATGGAAATGCATTTTGAAACTAATTAATATTTAATGAAGATCGTGCGAAGATTTGTAGAGTCTCTTGTTTGAGAGGGGTGATGGATTATTGGTGGAGAATGATTTTGAGCGAACTGGCGTCAGTAATGATTTCCTTAGATTTATTGGCTGTTTTTTCAATGGGGTGAATTCACCATGATTGAACTTTTCAACAGATTCCTGCCCTTTATAATCGTGATATTTGAATAATCTCTCAGTTCTTCCAGGCGAAAAACATTGAATGGAGTTACTGTAAGAAGGACCTTTGGTTGCATCAATAGCAACTTCTCTCTTTTGAATGGAAAGTTTTGGCTTTACAAATTTTCTTTCATATTCATCGAATGTTTCTTGAAAAATAATTTTTCTATCTTTGATCAATTTTAAAAATCTCTCAACTATAACAAAATATAAAATAAACGATGTTGAAGATAAAAATACTAAATTTTTAAAAGATGATCTTGAAAAATATAAAAACAAGATATTAAAAGGTGAAAATGATACAAACAAATATGTTGAAAATTTCGAGGGATTCCAAATCTTCAATTCCCAGTAGGAATCAAGATTTTTTTCATCCTCCTCATCTGGGTAAAAATATTCATATAGGATCTCCAACAAACTCTTCCTCCTTGTAACTTTTCTAGCCGAAGTAGTGCTTGAGATTATCTCTTTATTGTAAATTGAGTATTTTTTGGTTTTAAAGAAAAATATCAAAGAATTTACAATGTTTATGATGAAAATCAACCATTCACTACTAGATATGAAGGCAGTGAGGACCGACGAATTTTCACCAAAGTATGGGCTATTTGAAATCATAAAGCTTTCATCATAATTAAAATACCTGTTTCTTGAAGGCTCAATATCAATGAAATCCTGGTATAGTCTGATGAAAAAGTATATCAGTGTTAGCACAATACCCAATGGGATAGCAATGGTCTCTGAATACGAATCCCAATCAATCAATTCACGTTGCTCATTCAAGGCAAGTAGGAAATCTAAAGGAAAAGATTTAATCCTTGAGATTAAACTCTGCTTTCTGATTATCTTTTTCATTGTATGAACAATTAGAAAGTTACAACTATGAGAATGTATAATTAACAAGAAAAAGCTTGAACCGACTAGAATTATCTACTAAAAGCTATTTATTATTGTTTATACAAACGTGGAATTCCGAGGAATTCATCTTCTTCGGAACTCTAAAATCTGATTACCATATATTTACACGGTACAGTGTACACAGTATGAGTATAAATTTAGGCTTTTAGCTTATCATGAGGATCCGATTTTCTTATCACCATTGTTCAGAGAATTAGTTTTATCTTTGTGTCACTCCCAATCTCACCTGTGATATCATCTGATCCGATCTCGAATCTTTCGATTAATAAAATTACAGTATATCCTGGTCGTATGATGATATCTTGTAACCAAATACCATATATCGAATCACTAAACTCGCTATTAATTTGTACTGCTTCTTCCGTTTCTTGGTAGAACAAACTAGCTCTAATTTTAGGTTTATATGTTGAAATACTAGATGAGGACCACATGTGAATCGATATTCTAGTTTGAGCACGACTAACTAACTGAAACCTGAGTTTGAACCTATTTTTGTTCTCCCAATTAAAGGTAAATGGGGTAATGAACAGTCCTAAAGTGTTGAATATTTTAGAAATATCCAACTTAACTTCTGAATTGACAACAATTTTAAAGTTTCCTAAAATATTTGGTTCATAAAGCGATGCCACAAGCTTATAATGCGTATTTGTTCGCAATTCGATCTCCTTAATTAAATAATCGGTTTGATACTTTTCATGAATTAAGGGAGGGTTATTGGAGCTGAATGGAATTGAGTCTTTGTAGAATAGTTGCAAATTGACAAGATTATTTGAAGAAAATAATGCAAAAGTGACCATTATACTTTCTTTATCTGAACTTGGTACATAAATCGAGTACTGGGGGTTTTTTGTATAGCTTTGTAATGACCAATTTCCCCCACAAGTGTCGATATCCCATTGTCCCTGAATTTTATCTAAGTTGCTATACTTTAATTTACATTTACCTAAAGAAATATCACTTTTGGAATAAGAATGGATAGTAAAATTTTGTAATTGAGTAGAGCTGTTAAACACAACAATAGTTGCAGAGCTATTTTCCAGCAGGAAGAATTTAGAGAAATGGAAGCCTGTGTTGTCCAGTCTAATATATTCACTATTCAATTCTTGAGATTTTGTAAATACCGTTTCGCCAGATGATGAGTAAACTGCGACGTTGATCGAGC
Source organism: Waltiozyma mucosa (assembly GCA_030581415.1). Taxonomy (NCBI): domain Eukaryota; kingdom Fungi; phylum Ascomycota; class Saccharomycetes; order Phaffomycetales; family Wickerhamomycetaceae; genus Waltiozyma; species Waltiozyma mucosa. The sequence goes on from JAKTTK010000142.1 coordinate 27,810, forward strand.
TCTCATTAAATCCTAAATGTTTCTCAATAAGAATGATAATTTCTTGAGTTTCATTACCGTTGTTTTGAACTTTGAATTGTGGTTTATTGAACAATTCTAGTTCATTTTTTTTATTACTAATGAAGTTCAGAGATTTGTGAATAAGTCCTAAGGGATTCCAATTTAGGTATAATGTCTCAAATTTATCAAAAATGTCGTTAAAATCGATGAAACTGATATCGCTTTTCCATGGATTTTTTAACACTAAAGTCTTTGTATCTTCTTTAATATCAACAACAGAATAATCGTGATTTGGATAAAACTCCAAAGTATCATCTCCTGTTCCTAATGCTATCACTAGCCTATTTTTCATATAGCTTTCATAAATTAATCCCCATAATTCATCCATATTATATCTTTGAGAAGAGATGATGAATTGTGGAATCCACCCACTAACTCTGAATGTATCAATGCTTGCATTCGAGCCCTTAGGGTTATATCCATAACCCAATACCTTCAAATACGCCTTTTCTATCAAAGCTGGCCAGTACAAGTTCTCATTTGTTCGTGATTTTACGAAGAGCGACCTATTTCTTAACAGTGGCAGCTTATCATTGACTTCAACTAATCTCTGAGTACCATTAAAATATAAAACTATGCAATATCTAGTAGAGTGTGCTAACGGTGATACCATATTCAATAAGAGTAGTGAATTGTTTTTTGACAAAGACGTCAAAGCTGTAACGAAAGAACAATCTTGTAAATAATCTTGGTATATATGAGCTAATCCCTCAATTGTCCAACAGCATTCTTTCATCGATATTGATTCCCATTTTTCTAGTAGAAGAGTTTGTTTTTCTGAGAGTACCAAGTCACTGGGAAATTGTTCATGGATTACATCATAATATAACCTTGGATTTAACTGTACTGGTGGGTAGATCTCACCCCTCAAAGCTGATCCCAGCCATTCTATTCTAGTTTGAATCGAAGGTAATCCCCCCGATTTTATTAAAGAGTGTGTATTTATTATTTCTTGGGAAACATTTTTGACAGATGTTGCATTTATCTTTGCGTTCTTGTCTTTCAATAAATCATTTAACAATGTGACACATTTAATGGCGTTCTTCTTTGCTTCCACTATATTTCCTATTGCCCAGTTTAATTTTGCTTGTTCCAACTCTTTAATAACATTGTATAGACTGTTCATTTGAAATTCCACTAAGTTTGATATTTTTTAAGTCCTCTGAAGCTCGTGGGTAGGTCCTGTTTATGTAGTAGCATTGTTCTATTTACATCGAGCTGGATATTTTAGGATTTTCCAATTCCGGACAGAACAATACATGTTGAAGCATAACTGAAGCCTATTTAAACCTGTATCTTCATCACTTTTGCAAAGAGTATATATAGATTGATAGATAGATGCATTCAGATAAAATAAGGAAATCTAAGTATATATTGAGCCTTGTAGGCAAAAAAAGACTGACTGAAACTACAGTTGTCGAAGACTCACCGAAATCAGACCAAGAAAATTTGCAATATAATCTAATGGCACAAATGGTTGAAAACGGAATAGATTTAGAAAAAGAATTATTTACTCCAACTATTGAAGCCCAAAGAGCTACAGAAGATGAAATCAAAGAATTATATGATGACCTATTAGAAAATGGTGAAACGCCTCATCTACTGAGAGAAAAACATATCAGGTTTTTGAAAATGACATTTGGCCAATTGCCAGCTCCTTTCAAAGCTATGGATCACTCACAGCCATGGATATTTTACTGGGTTACTACATCATTAACGTTACTAGGGTATAAAATACCAGAAGATATCAAAATATCTCTTGTTTCAAAACTTTTAGGAATGTTTCACAAAGATGGGGGCATTGGAGGTGGCCCACATCAAATAGGACATGTTGCTGCTACATATAGCGGTATTTTGGCGTTGTCATTAATAGCTGATAAGGAAGTATGGTCTTCGATTGATCGTAAAGCTATGTATGAGTGGCTATGGAAATTAAAAGGTGATGATGGTTCATTTGCAATGCATGTTGGTGGAGAAAGAGATACCAGGGCAACATATTGCGTGTTAGTGACTGCCTCTGCGCTAAATATACTAACTCCTGAATTGGTGGAAGGCACTGCTAAGTGGATTTCAAAATGTCAAACTTACGAAGGTGGTTTTGGTGGAACTCCATTTGATGAAGCGCATGGTGGTTATACTTATTGTGCGGCTGCTTCGCTATTAATATTAGGTAGAGAGACATTTTTGACGAGTTGTAATTTGGATAAATTGGTTCACTGGGCATCAACAAAGCAACTAAATTTAGAGGGAGGATTTTCAGGTCGTACAAACAAGTTGGTAGACGGATGTTATAGTTTTTGGGTTGGAGGTTTGATTCCAATTTTTGATATAATTCTCGGAGAGGAAGAAGCTGTATCTAGAGCTGGTCTACAAAACTACATTTTAGCTTGTTGTCAAAATGATAGGAATGGTGGACTGAGAGATAAACCAAGTAAACAGCCAGATTTTTATCATACAACTTATTGTCTTTTCGGTTTAGCCATTGCACAAAATAAATTCAACATTAATCAGAAGCTTTTGAGAAACTTTACAAGCTTGAATTCACTCGATTCATTTGCATACGCTTTCGATTCCCATGAGATTTCAGATTCTATTGTTAATGTTGATGAATTTAATAAAATCGGTAAATTCAACCCTATTTTTCCTCTCCCTGAAGGAGTTATTAACAAGTATAAAGAGTACTTCACAACGCAACCTTTCGAACATTTTGACGTATTTGTATAATATTATAGCGCTTTTAAATAAAGATTTGCACAATCCTGTAATAATATTGGAGCTCACATATATTGGAACCTTAATCTTCATATTATGGTACTCTTTTTCGATTTCTTTCACTACTCCACAACCTCCCAATCCCCGTACTACGAAAATCTCTTCAAAATCTATCCTTCTCGCGATAAGAAAAAATAAATAGCCAGAAAGACAAAGACCAAACTTTCAAAATAACTGCGCTAAGCAAAGTGAGATGGACTCACTAACCTCTGAGCAACGACAATTGGTTCTATCTTTCATTCAGATCACCAATTATCAGCAATCCTCGGAAACCGTAATACCTTTTTTGCAGTCCACCAATTGGAACTTAGAAAGCTCAATTATTTTATACTTTGAAACCAACGAACAAGCTAATGAACAATTGAACCGAAACTCACGTTCGACTTTGAATATGGCTTCCATTCCAGGTGCATTTCCAGCTGATAACTTCAACTCTGTTGAAACCAATCTGACTTCTAATGATAGATTGGGATCCTTCTTGGATACTATGAGGAGAAAGATATCACTACCAACAAAATTGTTTAATGAATCGATACTACATTCGCAATTCAGTGCATTAAGTACTAAACACAAAATCATTTTTATCGCTCAATATATATTATATACCCCAGTGCTACTTTTATCTAAGATAACTTCGGTTACCTTCCTGTTACTAGCAAGTGTTTTCCCAATACTGAAGAAGATAAGTCATAGCAGGACAGGAAGGCGATCAGAACCAAAAGGCCGGGATCCATCTCAAACTGCAAGAAACTTCATTTCTAAATTCAATCTCTACTACGATAATGATAACTCAAAAATTGATTTTTTTGAAGGAGGATATACTTCAGCTTTATATATCGCAAAGAGGGATGCAAGATTTTTGTTAGTCTATTTGCATAGTGAAGAACATGATGACACAAATACATTCATCACAGAGACCTTGCTAAACACTCAATTTTTGAAAGTTGTTAAAGACCATAATATTTTAGTGTGGGGTGGCAATGTATTAGAAAGTGAAAGCTTCCAAGTATCTAATAATATGAATGTTACCAAATACCCATTTTTGGGTTTGTTATCACTAAAGTCTGATACACAGGAAACCCCACAAGGTACCACCACTACAGCACCAACTTTGAATATTGCTTTAAGAGTACAAGGGCTGATATCTGCTGATAAGCTAGTGACAAAATTGGCAAGCCAAATTGAAAGATTAGAACCCGCTTTAATTGCTATTAGGAGTGCACGTCAAGAACAAGAATTATCCAGAATGATTAGACAACAGCAGGATGAAGCGTATGAGGCATCATTGAGAAGAGACAGGGAGTTGAGCGAACAAAGAAAACAAGAGAAGTTGTTGAAGGAGAATAGACTTAAATGGCTAAAGTGGAGATCAATCAAATTGAAGCCAGAAGTTACAAGAAAGGGAGACTTTGCAAGAGTGGCTATTCGATTACTAAACGGCGAAAGAATCTCAAGAAGTTTTGATAAAACCAGTAAAATCGAAGAAATTTATGCATTTGTTGAATTATATCAACAAGGTCTAATTGGAAAATCATTTGAAAATGTTACCAAACCTGAAAACTTTGAATTTGAATTTGATTTCAAACTAATCTCACCAATGCCTAGACAACAATTAAAGAATTCAGAGGAAACCTCCATACAAAATGAACCAATTGTCTTTCCTAATGGTAATTTGATTGTCGAAGAAATTCAAATCAACGATGAATAATGAATAATGACAATCATTTTGATTGCTTAATTTTGTTTTTTCATTTAATTTGATAATTATCAATATAATATACACGAAATTGTGAATTGAAAAGTTGTTTTCAATCTTTAGTAGTGAGTTCATTATTTGGTGACTTTTTTCTTCTTTTTATTTTTATCCTTCTTCTTTAAACCTTTAGCACCAGATTTAATAACCGAAGAATACTCTTTCCAAAATTTACTCAAATCTTCAGGCTTAACAACAGTTGAGTATTTAGTTTTTTTAGATTTGTCTGAATTACCATCTGTAATTCTTATCAAAATTGAATATGATTCTTGTGAATTTGCTATGATTTTTGAGTGAGGTAATAATGAAATATTGGTCTTGAACTTTGAGACTTCATTTCTATTATCTTCATTACCATTAACATCATCTTGTTGAATTAGTCTTTTTTGGGTTATATATATTGATGAGTTTCTTTCTTGGGCCTTTTCAAATAGCTCAGAAGCTGACTTCAAAAACTAATTAAATCATAAAAATTAGTATCGTTCTGCCTATTTGTTTTCTTTTTTTTTTTGCCAATTTGTGCTTTAAAAATAAGACTTACATCTATGTTGGAAACTAATCCCATATTTACAAAGTTTTAAATTTATCTTTTGAAGGTTGTATCTCGATTTACACTCCCTTATCTTCTGTCTTTAAGGTTAAAATGCTGGTAAAGCTGATTATAATATGCTCGAAAATAAAATAATACAGCTAGTAGTAGACGTAGTATAACATATATTTCATATGAACCGCGCACTTTTCCACTTTACCAGCTCGTCTTGAGTTAGTCTGGGCTACAATACAATCGCGAATATTTCCAAATTTATTATTCTTCCTCCATTCTCCCTCTCCCAAAAACAAAAAAAAAAAAAAAAGTCTGGTTAGTAGCACTTGGTCAGGGAGTTGGTAACTTTCGTAAAACTGGTTTTCATATAATTTTGTCAAAATGGAACAACAGCATAAATCAACATGAAGGCAAATAGACAACGTAGTCGGATATTCAGATAATAGAGTCCAACGCTTAATTACCAACAATTGATCATCAATCCAGTTATGGCTAGCCCTACTTTAGAAGATGCTAGATCTTCTGTCAAGCTCAAAGATTACTCAAATGCTGAACAATTATATCAACAAATAATTAAAACAAAACCTACCACGCACGATTTTTCAAACCAAGAAAAGGCCATATTTGAATTAGGTGATCTTTATAAAGATTTGAAACAAACAGAAAAACTAAACTCATTGATCCCGGAAGCTAGAACTGTTATATCGACGTTGGCCAAATCTAAAGCTGCCAAAACAATTCGTTATTTAATTGATCTATACGATTTCATTCCTGACTCTACAGATGCTCAAATCAATGCATTAAAAGACTCTATCGAATGGTCGACCAAAGAGAAAAGAACCTTTTTAGCTCAATCACTACATATTAGATTAGCAACAGTCTATTTTGAAAAAAAGCAAGCGTATCAATCAGCTTTGGCTATTATTAACAATCTACTAAGAGAATTTAAAAAATTAGATGACAAATCTTCATTGGTGGAAGTCCAACTATTAGAAGCAAAAGTTTATCATTCTTTAAGAAATTTAGCAAAAGCAAGGGCCGCGTTGGCCTCAGCGAGAACATCAGCAAATGCAATTTATTGTCCAACTTCAACCCAAGCAGATTTAGATAACATGAGTGGTTTATTACATGCGGAGGACAAGGATTACAAAACGGCTTACTCATATTTCTACGAAGCTTTTGAAAGTTATAATACTCAAGATGACGAAATTAATGCCATCAAAGTTTTAAAATACATGCTTCTCTCTAAGATCATGTTGAATTTGATTGATGATGTTAAACAAATTTTAAGCTCCAAATACGCCTCGAAATATAATTCTAAAGAAATCGATGCCATGAAGTCAGTTTCCAAAGCTTATGCCAATAGATCATTGAAAGATTTTGAAAACTCCTTGGTGGTTTACAAACAAGAATTGTCATCAGACCCCATTATAAAGTCGCATTTTAACGAATTATATGATACATTGTTAGAACAAAATTTGGTCAAAGTCATTGAACCATTTTCTGTTGTGGAGATTGATCATATTGCTAAAATTATTGGACTAGATGTCAAACAGGTAGAAGGTAAATTATCACAAATGATTTTAGACGAGGTCTTCTACGGGGTTTTGGATCAAGGTAATGGCTGGTTATATATTTACGAAAAACCGCAAACTGACGCTACATACACCTCAAGTTTAGAGTTAGTTAACAATTTATCTAATGTTGTTGAGTTGCTATATGAGAAAGCTGCTTCATTGAAATAGATTCATGTTTCCTACCAAATCAAGGCATAAAAAAACAAAAGCTTTTTAATTAAAAATAAAATTATATATTTTTTTTTTCAAAATACAACTATACAAACATGTACTTTACATATACTCAAAAACTATCACCAGCCGAAAGAGCAGCACCTTGAGCAACCAATGATAAATACTCTCTTAATCTGTCAGATTTCTGGAACAATATGTAAAATTTATTTGATTCACTGGCCACCAAGTTTGCCAATTGTAAAGCCTGAGCGACAAATTTATCACTAGCAATTCTAGCTTCTATGTAAATATAATGCAATTGAATGATTAAGAATGGAATGTATAACGAACGTAAGTCTTCGATAAGTTCAGATTCGTATTCGGTTATTGATAATTCTTTAAACAAATTGTTTATCACATTGTGCAAGATTTGTGAAACATCGTTAACTTGGCTAACAAAGGTTATAGTTGTTTTGCGTTGTAACAATAATTGTTTTTGAGTCGATGTTTGTGGTTGAGTTTGTCTCCATTTATCCAAAGCATCAAACGCATGGTTTAATGTTTCATACTGTAATAACTCTTCTCTTTCATATTCGGAAATTTCTCTATCTAAAGAAGCACCTGATCTTTGCACATCATATAGTTTTAGAATCTCACCGATATTGTTTCTTTGGGTAAAAAATTGGATTGATTTGATCTTACCATTCAATAAGAACCTCCTAAATAACGAAAGAATAGCACGAATAGCATCAGAGCACATTTCAGCTTCAACAAACCATTCGACTGCTCTTATAAGTTTATTATCAATCTCATCAATATCATGCTGCAGAGTTACCTTTTTCGTTATTCTGTAGTGGTTTTCAGTTAATGCAAAAGCTCTATCAACTGTTCTATTCAAAATATCTTCTAGTGGTAGTTTATACAATCTGCTTAACTCTAATTGTTTACTTCTAACTCTTGAATCGAACAAATCCATTAAAAATAATGAGTACGTGTCCCTCGCTTCGACCTCTGGTAAGAATGAGACGTATAATGGTATTAGCTCATAGTTTTCATAAAACCTCAAAATCAATATATATGTCGTGATGAGCTTTGATTTATCCTCTAAATTGATCAGCTGGGTATCTATTTCTGAAACTACAATTGCAATATGTGTAATAACTCTTAAAGCATAACTCTCATTTAATATTTCATTAGTGTCTTCATTGCCTGTCATTATGTTGCCAACAAAGCTCAACGACGAGTGTATTATTGATGAGATATTGTTCGAAATTACTGAGGCAATAAGCATACGCAGTGGGTGCTCACTTTCAAGTTTTCGGCTATCAGCAACGAGGTTTAGTATTTTTTGGATCGAGAATTTGTTCTTTGGAAACCCGGTTATCAGCTCGTCTTTCGGAATTCTATTCAATTCAATCAGTCTATTCTCAACTTCATTCGTGAAAACATAATTCAAATAGATCAACAGTTCTGAATCCCAGCTTTCTGAAACCTCTAAAGGAGACAAATCACCAGCCAAAAAGCCGTAGATAGCCCTCTCATATTCTGAAATGTGTTCATTTTTGGAAAGAAGATAGACAGCTCTTCTCCATAACGCTTTTTTTTTTATACCATGAGTTTTGAAATCTATATCATCTTCACCTATTTTTCTGTCAATTATTGGATCCAAGTATTCATTTCTCCCACTAAGTATCATCTTCAATGTCCAATTATTAGTCTTTTCACATTGAACCAAAGCTTCTTCAAATTCCCCAGCCAATAACAGCTCAAACACATACTTAAAAAACACTTTATCTTGTTCAACATCAGCTATTTTGATATTTTTATCTAATCTAATTGGAGCATCGCTATCTAAATTTTCTAATGTGTTATCCAACTGAGTGTTAAGCCACTTCACACCAATCAATCCATCAGGTCTATCAATGCCGATAGAGTTTTCATGAATCCAATTGATCAACAAAAAAATTTCATATAGCTGAGGGTCACTTTGGTAAATTTTCTCGCTGAAAATAAAGTTGGATTTATATTCATCTGGTTCGGGGATGTGTGGTTTTTCAGAAGTTCTAAATGACAGCAATAATTCAATCAGATGCCACAATTTAACCTCGAGTGCCCAGTCTTCAAACTCAGAAGTATCAATATTTCTTTCAGCCTCCTTTAGTACATTCAATGATGCGATAGATCTATATTCCCTGACTATATCGAAAATATCCAAGTCTTCAATACCCGCAGTTTTATTGAAATGGTACTCCCTCAATACATTTGCAAAATCAACTAACATACTATCATTCTTAATTGTCAGAAGATCGTTTCTTTTATTATTGGGGCTCATTTCTAAAGTAGCAACTGTAGCTAAGATTCAATCAAACTGCACTTAAAACGATGTGAAAACGATCAAGTTTTCATCAGAAATATAAACAAAAAAAAAAACATCAACCCTTTCGCGAACAAGATTTGGAAATAATACTGGGAAATTGCAAAGAAATTACAAAATGTGAGCTAGTGAAATGATTTTTTTTACAGTAATAGAGGTAGCAGGAACTAGAACAAATGAATTATTTATTGATTAAAGAGGAATGGTAGAAAAATGCATGTGGTTGTAAATACCTATGTGCAAGTCCATTCAGCGAAAACACATAGACTTGGAGCATTATCAGCAGAAGCAAGGGCTCTCCAGGTACCCACCTCTGCAATTTTGGTAGTCAACTCCCAAACACCAAATGGAGCAGATGATGCTGTCTTGGACAATTTGATAACCTTACCTGATGGATTTTGTATTGCGATACTGAACTTTGGTGATATTTGATTTACCGAATCCAAACCATTTGATGGGTATTGAATAATCTTGAACATGTAATTAACACCATGCGCTAGATTTTTATTCTGAGGTTGCTTAATATATAAATCATTTGACATGGCTTGCAATGCAGGATATCTGGTAACAAATTCCAGAGATTCATATTGTCCTTCATGAGTAATTGGGATAACCATGGATAATGAATGTACATTAGCTAGCGTCTTTTGAACGCCTTTAATACCAGAGTAAACATTGATGAATCCAGTTTTAGCATTGTTTGGTAAATATCCTTTGATCTTACAGTATCTTGTATTTCGATTCCAGTAAATTTGTGATAAAGTGTTGCTGACTGTTTGTGGTGTTGTAACTGTCGCATTTATTTCGATATCTTTCGGAACTTTCAGATCAACTTCAAAAATCTCAGAATCCCGTAATCTCGTCAACGCATTACTGAACTTGGAAATTTTTAAACCATTTTTGAAGAACGAAGGATAACACGGCGGTAATTGTAAAGCAACCATTGGGTCTATTGGCGGAATAATATGTTGATCTTCATACTTATCAGGTATATGAGTGTAAATCAAATTTAGGGGCTCTGCTAAGAAGTAAAATGATTCATGTGTTTGACCAAACTCATGATAATCTGCTATAAATTCTTGTGATAACTGATTGGTAGAATTAGCTAACGAAACATCAATGAATCTCCATTCGCCATTTAATAAAACAGAATTCCAATAGTGTCTAGTAATTGATTTAGGTGTTTTCAAAGATCCAATAATCAAGTTTGATTCTATTCCAAATAACCTTGCTAAGTAATTGAAGATGTATGCAATGCCGAATGAGTCAGTTCTCCCCGTATAGAAAACGTCATTCAAAATCGGTTTTTTAAGTTTTTCATCAGACACTTTCAAACTGCTCTCTACTCGAAAATGCCCGATACACAACACAAAAAGCGCCCTCAAATATTCTATTTTACTAGAATATCTCATACTAAACTCGTTGGAGATAAATGCTTCTGGCAACATTACTTGAGATTTCTGTATTTTTAAAGTTTTTACAAAAGCGTCAACGTGATTCAGATTCAGAGTATTCAGATCAATCTTATGACCGGTTGGATATACTTCATTGTCATTGAAATTGGAGAGCTGCTTGTGTGGTTCAAAAATTATATAACCCTCAGTCTCTCTTATTCTTTTTTCTCTTGATTTTCGCTCTTTTGTACTCAGTGAATTAGCTCTATTCATATCAACTTTCACTGCGATCCATTGGTGCATTTCACTGTTTATCGAATCCTCAGAATCTATCAACCCATTCATTGAAGGTAGCGGAGGAGCATCTTTGTTTTGAAAAATTCTTTTAAACAGCCCACCAGCTGAGTTTACTGCTTTTACTTTTCTTTCATCAACTAGCAAATTATTTCCGGATGCACTTGTATTCAAATTAGCATTTTTCATATGTTCATCATATCTATGTCTGCTGTAACTTCCAGCACTGGTAGCACTAAAATCGCTCATTGCAAAATGAGAACTTTCATTAGAGCTCTGAGAGCTTGTGAAATAAGAGCCCTGTGAGTATGAGAATACATTTGAAGAATGAGAGTTCGATGAGCTCGATTGTTGAAGGGTTTGCGGGTCATACGGTACTCTGAACTCATTATCTTTTCGTGAGGAATTATCATAATGCAATTTGGAGTATGGCGAGTCAAGATTATTACTATTACCGTGATTTAAATTGGCAGATGATTTCGATTTAACTGGAACTGAATGGGTTGGAGGTAATGGCTTGTTTCTCGAGTCAATTAGTGAGCAATTTTGTGTTTTATTGCCGCTCAATGGACATTTAGTAAGTTGATGATTCGCGTTAAATGCTGGTGAAGAATGAGAATGAGGTATTTGATGCTCTTCATTTGGATGTTGCTTAGATCGGCTGGAGTATGGGTTTTGCGGTGCATATTTATCAGTTTTTGTCAAATCACTATACAAATGTCTTGATGATTGAAAGCTGAATTGAAGATCATCCTCTCGAATTTCCTTTGCAGAGATCCTTTCTGGTGAAACACTTGAAGCCTTGGATACTGATGCGTTCAAAAATGTTGTGTTTTTTGAGTTGTTCATATCGTGATTATTCGTATTGAGTATTTCTCTAATGATTTCCACATAGTTCGACGGAAAATTACCACTCATCTTATTTCTCTTCAGACGACCATGCCACCAGTTTCCGTCGCCTAAACTATCGACTTCTATGGTATCACCCTCAATAAAACCTAAATCACCTTTCTCTGAACCACTCCAAGAATAAATTGTCCTCACTCTGAACGGCAGTTGGGGAGGGGAGACAGACATGGTTTTCCTTCACTTCTAGAGAACTTTTGAACTGTTTCTGCCTCTGTATTTATATTGAAGAAAAATCAAACAAAGATATTATGCAATTTTGAAAATTAAAACTGGATGCCAATCAAAAAACAGAGATCAATTAGCCGTGTATTTATATATTTTATCTTTTTCTTTATTAGGCTAGATTTGAAAAGTAGTTATATGATTCCCTGCGAATTTTTTAAATCTCTTTCTGTAAGTCGATTTCATCTACTGGACAATAAATATCATCTAGCTATCAGCTAAATGTACTAGTGTAACAATTATGTTATATATCTCTACGTCTGCGTCTCAATTTTAATTTATTATCATAAAATTATTACTATTATTATTATTATATATAGCTATTATTATTATTATAGCGGCCAGCTTTATGCACAAAGCTTATATAAGCAGGTTTTATAACTCAATATGGAAAAATGTAAACAAAACGCTCATTCGGACATAAATATAGTGCAGTAATATATATATAAAAATAATATATTTAGGGTTATAAACCTTCTGAGTAGTGATATCTTTTGAGTAACAGGAAGTAGGAATAGAGTTCTCAAGATATTCTATTAAAGGTGGAACTGTACATGAAATAACAGGCCCTCACCCATTTTATATATTTTGAATTTCTTCTTTAGCTTCCTCCCAAAACTCTAAGTTTTTCCTCGACCAGTTCAGTATACAATTAGTGTAAGACAAAATCATTTCATTCAGATCATGCTGTTTTGTAATCTGAAACTTTTCTAGTTCTTCTTTAATTGCTTCTGTAGCTTTTTTGTCGTCTTTGACTGCAACCGAATATGTCTGTCTCAGTTGATTAAGGTCTTCTTTATATTTAATAATATTATGTTGACGAGAAACTTCAGGATCATTTTCAATACTTTCTTTGATGTATGAGCTAATTTTTGAGAGGCCTGGAATCTTAAACTTTGATGAAGACTTCTTCGGTGTCAAGGGTGTGATACTATCTTTTGAGCTAGCCAAATTTTCTTGTTCCCCATTATTTATCAACGATGAGTGTAATCGATCAGACTCTTCTTGTGCTGCCAATTTTCTATCAAAGTTTATATGTCCAGCCTTATTTTGGTTGGCTTCAATCGCTTTGCTTAACCTATTTGATTCCTCTTCCGCCTTTTCCAAAAGCTTCAAATTATTAATCTTTGCCTTTAATGTCCTTGAAGTTATATCCAATTGTAATGATTTTAACGTTCTAAATTTTAGTAGTTCCTTAACTATTGAGCCGAATTGAACAGATTCCGCGAGTGGTTCATTGAACTGATAAAGCAAGGATTTGCTCAAAGTAGCAGTTGAAGAATATAAACTATCATACGTTTGTCCAAATTTCTCCAAATATAATGCTAAATCTTTTGTCTCTTGCAAGCTGAAACTATTAAATTCTGAACCTAGCTCGGAAAATTCAGAGCTCAAATCAAACCAATGTTTAGATAATCTCTTGTTTCCCTTTTCGATTCCACCCGATATGACACCTTCGTATTCTCTAGCTTGATTTTCGATGTTTTCAAAATACTTATCATCTGGTGAGTTTCGGACCAATACAACGGAGTTGGTAGGTATCGGTAAATAGGAATGGGCAGCTGTTGAATTGTTCACTGGATCTATAGGATCTGACTGCAAAGAATTTTTGGGTAGTTGAGATAAAGGAGGTGAGTTTAATAATTCACCCCAATTGGAATTCGGATCCAAGAAATTTTGGAAGACAGGATCATTGGCGATTCTTTCTATTTTTAAACATCTTTTCAGAAAAATGGCCATCATACGACGTCTATGTTCAATTAGTTCTTGATCTTCTTTATTTTTGGTTGAAATAATGGCAAATTCTGTGATTGAATGCTTCTCTGGAATCGGTGGTATTATTTTTGTTGGAAATAACCTTACTAAGGACTTTCTTAAACTCTCAAACTCTGAATATCTTCTTCTGACTAGTCTCTCCTGAAACTTTATAGTATATACTATGTATCCCTTAGAAGTAGTTTCTTGCGATTTTCCAGCATCTATGATTTCAATGTTTATGTCTTGCAGATTTGGTGGTTGATGCTGAAACTCAGACTGCTTAGATTCAGGTTCATAAGCGTAAGGGTCATAAGCAATAGTGGTGTTCAAGACCTTCTTGTTCTCAAATGGTCTGCTCTCACCATTATTCCCTTTTACTATATCACTTGATTTATCCGTTTCCGCCTCTCTTTCTGTAGCCTCATGGGCATTTAATTGATTACTGTCACCATTATCCTCATCTAATGGTAAATCAGTAAATTCATCCTCTATTTGGTCCGGATTGATTGATTGTGGTGATTGATGTTTATTCTCTTGTTGTGCCATTCTCTTTTCAGGTAAATGAACAAAAAGCCTTCTATATAAGCCTTGAAAGCAAAATGCTCTTTGTTTCTATTATTACTGTAATTTGGAGTTATGTTTTTAGAACATTTATGTGTGCAAAACCACAAATATATTCATTGTAGGCTTTCCCTGCGCCCACGTACTACATAATACTTTACTTACATAAGGAGTACATATTCATATTCCATACTACGCTCTAAAAGTTCCTACAACCTACAACCTTCAGGCTAAGGCTCAAATGCGCGAAACCTCATAACATCTTCCAACTAGCTGATGTTTCACTACAATTAGTAGACAAGGGCGAAGAGTGCGCGAATTTTATTGCAGTTATCTAATGTCACCTTAAACTACAAATTATATTTACATCAAATTTCAAGTGTTTTCCATGTCGAAAGTTAGTGATCTTAAGTATGGGGTTTTGAAAATCCAATTAGTGAAATTTTTTTGTTTTTTTTTTCTCACCACAAAAAAAACTGAATTTTTGAAAAATTAACTATGGGAAAGCTGCCGGTAACTGGGTATCTCGATGGGAGATTAACCTTTTAATAGTTATATTTGTATCTAAACCATCTAAATTTAATATTTTTTTTTGATAATTCAAGAGTTTATCTTATTATCATTGAAAAAGATAAAATTAAAATTGGAAATTCGAGTTTGTAGCTTACTAAATCGCCTTAATTAATTATTGTAAATACTAGCATTATGATTGAGTCTTCAAATGCCTATAGTAATTAATATAAAGATCTGCTGAATATTATAAATTATATAATCAATGTGATTACGTAATTTTGGGAAAATTTTCAAAAAAAAGTTCAAAATTAGATTTAAAATACCTGAAACTTTTTAAACCTTGTCTTTTTGCCTAGGAAAATGCAGACATTTTGGACATTTCAAAGAAATTATATAATCAATAAACAAATAGTTGCCTAGGCAATGAGATTACATAACCCGAAGATTGTCCATACAAATACATAGTTAATTATATAATACATAGATTATTATATAGTACAATATTATATAATCATTTGTCTTGACAGCAGCTGCAGCTGCAGCTAGCAGCTCACTAGCTATCATAATTATAACCAAAATTTCCTAGGGGCATTCCTCTCCACACTAAAAAAAATAATATTTACAAGAAAATCAAAACGATATATATATATAAAAACATTAAGCGTTAAATTAATTATATAATAATTATAATACAGCTATAATATTATTAAATAGTTTAATAATATAATTTGAAGCGGGTCGCGGCGGTCGTGCACCTCTGCATGATGAAGATGATGAAGCTGGTCACTGGTGGTAAGGATTGTGAAGATGATATTGATTAAGATGACTAGATTTTATAATTATACCCAATATTCATGATGATATAATTAAATGTATTATAGACTTGATAATATTCTGCATATAATAATCATATGAGTAATCGACGTCAATTGATTATATGCTCATGGAATGATTATAAATGATTATATAGACATTAATAGTATTAATATTTATATTGTCATACATATTTTTAAATTTAAACAAATTACAATATCAGCAGCTTCCAACTGCTAAAAGAACAATTATAAATATAACATTAAAAATGTTTATGCAGAGGTGGATGGTAATTTATATGGATGCTAGCTGTGCTGCTTGTATACTCAATATGTACACAATATACAATTATTAATGGGCTATAGGTTATAGGCTATAGCTATGCTGCGTCACGCGTGCAACTAATTGTTGTACACTGAACACAGGCTACACAGGCTCACAGCTATATTTAATTTATTTGTCAAAGTAGTCTATAGATCAATTATATATTATAATTTATAACCTTAATTAGTATATAAAAATAATTTCAACTTATAATATATATGTTTTATATTTCTAATTAGAAGGGTATAGACAGCTTCGTGCAGAGAGATAATTTATTTTTTATGGACAAGCTGTATATAGTTTCGATAATTGTCCGGTCATGTGAATTCTACAAACAAATACTTAATTTCTTGCGTTTGAACTTATTGAAAATAGATACATTACTCACAATGTGATGAAAACATGTGTATCATTTTCTTTACATGATCGCTTGTAAATTGTAAGTTGTCATAATTTAGTATCTACTTGCTTTTGATATATTTGACATAGAACCTTATTCTGATTATACAATATACATTTATGAAGATACTTTATTGATTTGATTAAGTTATATATATATATAAATAATATTAATTAATACTTATTGATATGTACTTAAAAGATACAGATAAGTTTTACTGTGAAACTCTTTGGAAAATCGGGGGTTATCATTATAATTTATTATTATCTAGTAATTGTTTAATTGTTCATCTGTCATTTCATATTTAGCCCATGTAGCTAGACAATTCTGGCTGTCCATCCCATTAAATCTTGAGAATTTTCCTTTTGGACACAGAGCTGTGTTGCATTTGTTGCTATTTGGACAATTCAAATAAGGTGTATGTTCATAACCTATATCCCGAAACCAATGAATTTGAGATTTATCAGCAAACAATCCTAAACCTATGGAGTGTACAGGAGCGTCACCCCAACGTTCATAGTAAAACCCTCCAGTCTTATCTAAATGTTCCACCCATGATGAATATGCTTCTGAGCGATAAAAGTCCATATCACCTATCTCAAAATTCGACCAGAAATGACATGTTGAATACCCTTTAGCTATCTCAAAATTGGATGGGTTTTGTAAATTCTCAGTGATCCATTTATGGGCTCCATTTTCATTTATATGTTGTGTGTTGTTTTTCAAAAATCTTAGTGTTTCGTTCCACAGGGATTTCACTGAATGAGGGGAATCATACAGATTCAAAACAAAGCCATACACTTTATTATTATCTTTCATGAATTTAAAAACATCATAATCAATCTGGCAAAAATAATTAGTGGATGGTTCAATTCTCCAGTAATATTTAAATTCTTTCAAAATTGGATGGTTGTAGAATCCTTTAGAATAATATCTGCACATGTTATGATATGATAATTTTCCTGCATACCCTACACCTACTTCTTCTAACTCTTTTATACCTCGGGTTTCTAATTTCTCATCTATGAACGATGGTTTATCCCACTCACTGGAGGATATTTCAGCAAAATGAACCTGTGAACCAGGAATTTCCTTCAAAATAGATGATTTGAAATTCTCGGTGAATGGTTGGTCATTCAAGAAAGTGTAAGGATAATGAAATTTATCGTTGAACGTCTCCTCTATTTGTTTAATAGTTTTGATTATACCATTTAATTCTGAGTTTCTAACTAGACTTACAAAGGTTGCATTCTCTAACTCTTTGAACTCCTCCTTTTGTACCAATTTCAACAATTTTGGATCTTCGATTGGTTTTGCTAACAATGATCGTACGAATTTGGTGTTGTCTTTCATTATTTGCTTTGGTGATTTTCCATCTGACTTAAATGCTGGTTGGTTTAATGATTCAAATATTCTTTCTTTCTCTGATGAAATTTCAGTCTCTGAATTAGAAGAATACGAGGAATGGTATATATCCGATAATTGATCACTATAGTATTTGGCGTTCTGTGATATTGATTCATGAAGTTCGGGTGATATAACATGATGATGATAGTTAAACGTCGTTATTACCAGTAAGAAAGCTACCGTGAAAAACAATAGTTTTTGAGCTTTTTTATTCAATTCCATAGTTTCATTAGTTTAAGTAATTTTCTATAGTGAACTCCAAATGATTTTATCAAATCTTTGTAAAGTAGTACTTTTGTAGGTTTGAATTAGGAACAGCGCAATATATATGGAGTCTGGACTTTTGCGTTGCGCTCCAAGGTCAAAAAAATCAAAATCGCACTAACTCTGTGCAATATATTCACACAGCCTGCAACACCTTGTTTAAGTAGTTTGTAATGAGAATCACCATCAAGCCTCCTCTAACTACATCGGCAGTAATTGTCGCTCATGAGCTATTCAGTAATTAGGAATAAAGATAATGTCAATGATTAATCATGTATAATTTGTAACATAATATAGTGCTTTTGGGATGTTTGGCAAATCACAGTTCAATGACCATAATTTTTTAGGTATTACTAGCTTGAAGTAGCGGTCTAAGGGCTTTAATAGTAACTTATAAGTATGTTCAGTACTTTAGTATTCTTGAATTCAGTGCTGCGTGTATGAGCATTTTTGGGTGTCAACTATAGTCTACCAAGATGTAAATTTATCAATATAGAGGAATGCTTTAGTAAACCATGTCTTACAGCTTAGAGGTGACATTGAGTAACCATATAATGATGTTTTTGCTATAAGTTGTAAAGTATAAACTCATATTTCGAAACTATAATCTATATTTATCATGACTTGTAAGTGTATACTACAAAAGCAGAAAGCAGAATCTAGAAAGTAGAAAGTACGAAGGACTAGTAGGAACTAGTTTGTAGATGCCTGACAACTTATTTTCGTCTTAGGTTTGTAAAGCACTAATGAGCAGTGAGCACTGTGTATAATGATAGCTGATATTACTCGAGCTTTTTACTCAAATTAGTTTAACTTACTGTCCCGAATTATGAAATTTAAATTATAACTGTTGGAGGTTCAGAAGTATTAAACTGACATTCATTAACTTATACTCAAATTACTAATTACAGATTGCTGCTAATAAGTTATTACTTTCTTGAGGCTATTATTTTCCAATTAGACCAAGTACTTCAGACATTTCTAATAATAGGTTTGAAAATCTTAATTCTCGCAGTTCCCATAACTCAAAGTGATCAACAGATTTCAACTAGCTCTTTAGATATATAAATTTCAAAGAGTCAGGACTATAGAATGAAGTTACATATCAAATATATTGTATGACAAAGTGTAAGCGTCTTGCTTGAGAGTCTTTTCTAAGATTCTTTTGTTAGAATTCACACAGAAGTTAAAATACAGCCAGCGGTTATGCAAATTTCAATAGATGTGGACCAACTCAAAAAATCTAAAATTCCTTTCATGATATCTGTCTTGCATCATGAGAGGTCGATATACAATAAACCATGCGCCGTGCGCACAAAAAAAAATATCTGCTGCTATTTTCTTTTACCTCATGCCTTCAATGTGACAATTTAGGGGGGCTTCCAACTTTCAAGTTCCAATTTAGTTATATATGCATTTGGAATTTGGGCGCATTGTCTGGACTTTGATCTAAATGTGAAACAAAGCACAAGTTAAAAACTAGCACAAGTCAAAAGTTAGAATCACGGGGATTTTGGCCACATGACACAGTACACATGTGTCAGGACTCAGGAACACTTAGGCCGATGTTTCATACCGCGTAGTTTACTAATCACCATTCACATTGCATAGGGTCGACGGTTGTTAAGACTAGTTGATAGATTTTAAAAAAGAAGAGTGGCCCGAGGGTGTGCGGTGTGCACTGTGTTTTTCAAACCTCAATAGTTAATATTTGTGAATACAATGCACAATGTAGATTAATATAATAGACAGATTGCATGAATTGAATGAGAATTGATATTAATATAATAATACCGTTGTCGATCTGGTTCAAACTTTTGAGTTCAGCAACCAATGTTTTCAAATTTCAACAAAAAAATCAAGACGGAGCTGGAGGGGAGGTTACGTGTGCATTGTGAATGTGCAAGTGCAAACTCATAAAACATCTTCAGTTTTGTTTTCTGTGTGCGCCGTAGTTAAAATAATCCTGCATAAAAAAGAAGCAGCAGTACATTTTCTGACAGACTTTGTACAGATTTATGCATCAGCTAATAATAATAAAAAAATAACCGTTTAAATAAGGAGAAATTATTTCTGAATTAATTCCAATAAATCCAGTGGTGACTAGAGCTTGAAATTTTTTCTTTAGATGACTTAATAATTTTCTTCAACCAAGAATTATTCAGCACTGAATCTTTGGCCTGTCATGTCCACTGACTATAAAAAAAAACACTATCTATATATTTAGCATGCATTGTACATAGTTAAGAGTGTAGTCACGTGCTAAAATTGAGCCAGGATGAGAAACTCTGGCTAAAATATTGGGCTGAACATGTTGAAAAATAGCTAGCCTGAAGGCGAATTTTTAGTACAAGCTCTAAATTATAATATGTTTACTGTCCATTGGCTGGTCCCTGCTTATTTGACTCCGACGACGGTTAAAAGCGAAAATGTGAACGTCTTTCAAAGCTGCAATTTAAACTCGAAGACGGACAAAATTAATATCGATTCATGAAGTGTGTTGTGATTTATCATTTAGAAGCTAGCAGAATTTGTTGATCGCTAAGAAATAAAAGATTGAGAATTTTCGAAATTTCACAGCCTGTGATATATATTATATACTAACTACCATATATTAAGTCTATATGGTATATACTTATAATTCAAATAGTCAATTAATGGAGAGGAATTTGCCATGTTAATGGACAAGAAAAATGGTTATAATAGTGGCGAATGGCAATGTGCGATCCGCAACATATTATATCGATAGCCTTCTTTAAGAAAAAATGATGAGATGTGTGTTTAAACGATTTCTAGTCCTTTAGCTAAGGCCCAAATTGGCCGATTTGTCTATCACAGCGACTATCTTGTAAAGTGGTACAGTGGACTGTGGTACTATAACTGTCTAAAAGTATGGACGTTTAGAATTCTCTCCAATGGAAAGTAATCTACAAATAAAATGTTATATACATATTTTCCCACAAAGTATAAGATTGTTCAATATCCAAAACAAAATCGCTACAGCCTTACGGGCTCCAGGCCGCTTCTGTTGCTTGATAGTTGACATTCTGCTAAGTTTTAGTAAAGAGTTATTCTTAATTGACCGATTTCTGTCTAATCCGCGCCATTCTTAGTACTTAGTAACTAGTGAAGTTGATTCCTTTAAAGCAGTCGCACTAGTCTTAGTATATTACATTATTATGTCTTAATCTTGACTAGCTCCCAAATTTTTTTTTCTTTTCTTTTTTCAATTCTTTATCCACCGGCTAATTATTTTTTTGTACAGTTTGAGATGTAAATTAGAATTCTGAGTCCCCTGAACCTTAATTTTAAAAAAAATTGCTGTAACAAGATCTTCGCCTAATATTTACAGGAAATGGAGACCCGTAAATCCTGAATTTTTATATATCAAAATCCCTGTAGTGGTTTAGCGCAAGCCTATTTCAACGATATCTGTCAATACTGGTTTTCATGTTGAGATTTGGTTTTTAGCTCTGGAAACAAGTTCAGATTCCTTACATTAGAAGTAGTGCACTAATTATATTAAAAAAGAAAACTTAAACAACTAATCTACTGGAAACAATTATAACTAAATTTTGAACAAGTAGTACCAAGTCCTTCTCGTAAAAATTGAACTATTTAGAGATAAAAGATTAAAAATCAACAGTAATAATAAAGAAAATATGAAAATGAACCATACACTCACAGCTCGCCAATTCTATAAATAAAACTCTAGATTGCCCTAATAAATCGAAAAAAATAAATGATAACAATGCGACAAAGATGGTCCTCCTAACTTAATTCAAAAAACTCTCAATTGAACCAACTTTAACTTCTTGCTTAACTCGGTCATCAGCTATGGCGTTAGCAATGGGTGATTTGTTACTGCTTGCTAATGATACAGAGCTTTGTGTAATGTTTGGAGAGAGCCCAGGTTTTTTAAAATAATCGTACGTTGGAAGAGTGTTGACTGCGCCAAGTTGTAGCTGCGATGGATGATGCTGGAAAAAAGGATGTTGATGCTGGTATTGCTGGTGGTGTTGTTGTTGCTGGTGTTGTTGTTGTTGCTGGTGTTGTTGTTGTTGCTGGTGTTGTTGTTGTTGCTGGTGGTGTTGTTGTTGCTGGTGTTGTTGTTGTTGTTGTTGTTGTTGTTGTTGTTGTTGTTGGTAGTGGTGATGGTGGTGTTGAACTGACTGCGGATATGAATGATTTCTCAAATTTAGAAAGCTTTGAGCAATTGCATGTTCTTCAGAACTTGAAGAGGAAGCACTAGGAGTCCGTAAGCTCGATACTGATGTACTTGGTGATTTTGTGCTTGCGATTGACGGTGAGCTCGTGGAGGGTTTGTTGCTTGAAGTGGTTTTGTTTCTGCAGTATGGGCATCCACCTTTCTTTCCAGATCTTCTTGGAATATATCTATATCCTGGATATTTTTCGGCATGTTTTTTCTTTTCTTCTTCAGCTAATCTATTCCAATAATCTTTCTCTTGTGGTGATGAATCTCTCCAACGTTTACCAAGTTCTCTCGAAACATCTGGATTACTCTTAATAACATTTCCTTCGTCCAGAACTGATTGATGGTGCTGCTGGCGGAAAAGAATAAAGGCATTACGAGGACGAGGAATGTGGTTTCCATCATGCTTGCACGTACATTTATCAAGTGGTTGTTTTGCAGAGTATCTTGGAGAAGTAGGCGGCGAAATCTTCTTAGGCTGACTAGGATTATAGCCCAACTGTTGCGGGTGCTGGTGATTCTGATGGAAGTGTTGTGGAAACTGGGCTAAGAGATGTGGTTGTTGGTACACTGGAAAAGAAGGGCTTGAAACCGGGTGATGAGATTGATGTGGTTGATGCTGTATATGTTGAACGTGTTGCGGATGTTGCTGGAAAGGCATAGTAGCTGTTATCAGATGTGATAATGGGGGTAAACTGGGTTGTTTATTTTCCTGAAGGTGTTGTGTGAACATCATAGGCTACTTAATAGATATGGGTATAAAAGAATCAAAACCGGGTAATTTTTTTGTTTATAAACCTTCAGAGCTTTCTTCAAGTTGTTATATGTTTATTTGCTGATTAATTTTTAATTATTTTATTCTATGTAGTCTGTTGTTAAAGGTGATCCTGATTTTGAAAATGAAGGGTCTTTGTGGAAAATGAAGAAATCAAGAGTTTTTTATAATTTGAGATTATTCCGATTGTTGAGACTTTGACGCTCGCCCTGTAAAGTTTTTAAACTATTGTTCATTGTGAAATCACACATTTTGATTTCCCTGCTGCATAGGAAAATTCAAAAATTGAGTTTTGGAAAAACTCCCCAAGGAACATGAGTGCATAAATAGAAACGATCATCATGGTTTTCCTGTCTGATGCATGTCCCGTAAAGAGTTGCATAATATTGTAGAAAGTTGAAACTGTATTTGAACAGCTTTGCCCCCAAGTTCACTCAGAGAAGGGTGCACCTGGCACCGTGCAAGCCCAAGGTTGCAAACTCCAGAGTTCAAAGTAGCAGGCTGACAGCCGACTCCCTAGAGAATCGAGATCAACCCCATTTGTCTACTGCCAACTTTTCTCCATGAACATAGCGAGCAGTGAATACTAAATATTAGTTGATACTAGATAGTTCAACCCAGAACTTTAGTAATAAGTATGGGTAGAGAGCCCTTTAAGACTCAAGACCGAAATCTTCGTTCTAAATTTTTTTTTTGCGTAGCCCAGATATGTTGAAACTTGATACACTGTTCCTAAATCCAGATTTAACTCTACTGGAGTCTAGAGTTGAATATAGCTACTAGGTTACTACGATCTCCTTCAAGTCCACCCTAGCTTTCCAACCCTCGCCCCTCCCATCCCGTGATTTTATTAGTTCAAGTGCTCAGTGAAGTGCTTAGTTCAGAAATTACGCTTAGCGCTCACTGACGCCCCTCCCCTCTGAGACCTGATCACCTGTATTCAGGCAGCTAACAGTGAGCACTCATGGAGCCTGACCCCCGCCGTTGAAATAAGGCTACAGTGTAATTAGTCGATGAGCTCACCTTTTTCTCGCGGCAAGCAGCGCATGCTATTCCTCCACCCGTTGGGTATTCACTATTTACTACTATTAAGTATTTACTTTTTGGATACTTTTTCTTATTTACTTTGTATCTAATATTTAATATTCACTACTTCTTTCTTATTAGCTAGATAATATATACTAAACAATCCTACGGTATATGTCTACATACTGCATCGCTGTTTTTCCTTACTTACAAGTTACCACACAATAACGTCGTGTGCATTCATAGCTTTATATATAAAATTCTCCCCTTCGACGAAATACGGATAAACACTTGAATATGGGTTCCCTTTGAACTTTGACCTAAATACATAGGTAAATGCCCGTTGGAGCTTGCTTGGGGACAGTGTAACCAATTGACAAAAAAAGAAATTAAATTCAGTGTCTCGGTGGAAAGGGTCCCAGAATCTCATTCTAATCTGCGATTCGTCTCTGGAAATTCAAATATAAGTCGAAATTCAGCTTCTTTTTTCACTATCCAGTGTGCACAGTGTCTATTGTTTATTCTGACTTGGGCTCTTCATTCATTTTTACCCGGGCCTTTGAATTTGAACCAGCTGGTAAATGGTAAATACCTCTAGATAATATATACAAAAATATAATATATTATATAGCCCATAGTATATGAAAATGTGACAACATTTACCACTACACTATCTGAACTACCCCTTTAAAACTCTTCACTTGTTAAATGTTTATATTTAGGGTACCTGCTCAAGTCCCCTCATTTGAAAGATGGTGACTCGCAAGAAAGATAGAGGGAAAGATATAGACTGTAGTAAAACGATACACGGTTACACCACATGGCCCATGGGATAAACTGATCTGACTTCAAATTTCTGTGGTTTTAGAGAATTAATCAGGAAAATTCCAGATTTGGAAAATCACGACGAGCAACCCGTAAGATGTACTGGGCATAAAAGTTTCCATTAGCCATGGGCCATTAAGATTGACTCAAAATCTTTTCAGAAAGAAGTTTGGAAAAACTTATCTGTTACTCAAGAACCATATTTCTAACTTTTTACTACTCGAAGTAATGCACAATTGATCTTTATAGATCTAATTTCGGGTTATTAATTATTAGGATCTTAGATAAGTAGATTTGTGGGGAATCGGGACTTGGGAGGTGCAATGTTATTTAATGCTCCATAAATTATAATATTTGCAATAAAATTAAGGGTCCACGAGTGAATGAAGCAATATAATTTATAAGCTCAAATTAGTACTGATTTCAAATTAAGCTGCAGGGTTACTAGTCAAAATGTACATCGACATGAAATTATACATGTATATATATCTATATAATTGTTTAGTTAATAATAATGTCTATATATATGTTGTAGATAGCACTTGCTTATCTACCTTATTAGGAATAGTCATTCCAGTTTTATTTCTTTTTATTCATTTGATTCCTTTTTAGTCGTTTTATCAATTAGAATACCAGCTTATTCAGCATATTCTAATCTCGTAATCTATTTAGTATATAAATAGATCTTTCCTCCTGTTAGGAACCTGATCACTTTATTGTATAGCTTCAATACAACGTCGAATTAAGTCTACAAATTAACTAGTATTTACTTGTCGCTTAGCTTATTAAGCTATTCTACTATAACAATATATATTAAAAGAGAAGATCACGTCATATAATAGCCTATAGGAAGATGATCTCTAATTTCTCCAGCTTGTCTTCGATTATAAGTTTAACCGCGTGTTCATGAACAAGTAAATACTAGCTACATATATAGAGCTCACATTAAGGTCAATATTAGTATATCATATTCTGTATAGAAACTAATTAATATAAATTTCGCATGCAGCTATTTAATTCTGTAAGATTCAAGATATTTAAATATTTATAATCACTGATCAGCAACTTCTAGGATTATGTGAAGCAAAAGAACCAGTGATACCAAAAGATTATGAATGCTTGTTTAAATAAATAACACCATCGTTAACAGACCAGCCCAGTGCCCACAGTATTAAGATCTGTAATACTATTATATTATTCTGTCACATATTAATTCTGCATATTATTTAATCAATATTTAGTTTTTCATTCATATTGAAAAGATATATGATTATTAATTTAAACTAATTACTGAAAACCAGTACCTTAATTGGTGCAGTTCGCTAAATATGTTATATATATGTCTAATACTTGATGTTGTTTATTATTATAACTTTATAATTAGTCTCTATATTATCAAATTATATTATAAATAATTTGTGTTATAATTACAGCATAATTATTTATATTATTTACGAATGATATGAGCCGTCCATATTTTCAATAAACTCATTAATATAGAATATATCTGTAAAAAGATCAAGCTGCTGCATATTCACTATATTTAATATATTCATATAATTCTAAAATGTTTGATTCTCTAATAGATCGGCGAACTGTCTATCTATTCTCAAACTTTGGGGCCGAATCATAGTGTATTATATTTAGGTACGTCACGACTCGCTTTCCAAGGTAAAATTAATGTCCAACACCTGTGATTAAAAAGTGTAATATGTATTAAATTAAGTATAATTTTATGGCAATCAAAATTGTATAAAATTTCTCGTGAAACTTCGTGCAATAATTATTAATTAAGTTCATTCGGTACGTCTCGTCACTAGATAAAATTGCGCTACCCCGCATAAAGTTCCAGATTTTAATTACTTATGTTGTTGTCTTGTGATGGCACAGTATAATTTGCTTGAGGGAAAGTTCATTGATTAAGAATTACAGTCAAATATGTAAATGTATGACAGCTTTCATCATAAAATTCGGATAGTACTAGGGCGGATGAGTTGAGTGAAATTATGTCTATTTATATTTGAAAATCTGACGGCGACGTTATGTAAAGGTCATGAACCACTGACTCATAATATATATGCAGATTTATTATTATTATAATATGTTAATAAATTTTCTAATTGTAGCCTTTGAGTATTAACCATATATTATAGATAATATTGATGAATAAACTAGCTATACTTAATCAAAAATATTAATATAAGTATGATCCATTCAATAGTTACTTAAAGTTGGCGAAAAGATCGGTAATCGACCCACACGGTCCGCCGACCATATTTATACTAAGTCTAGTGAATATATTATGCAGTAATTATAAATAATTTAACACACAATAGATATATGACATTATTATAATTTCATAGAGAACAAAAGACGTCGTCAATATTGCATGTAGTTTTGACACTCAAGCCTCAACAAATATTTTTACTGGGTCTAATCACAGTTAAGTTATGGTCTGAGAATTTCGTATATCGCCGTATGAAACTGGTAATTTTTTCTTAAGGAATTTATCTTGAATAGTTCCAATTCTACAGAACTAGCACTTAACTTTCTGTACTTGGATTTTCGTGAATCGCTCGCTAAGCTACTAAAGCTATTCAGTTATAACTTGATCATGATTCATTTATAGACTATAGTCGACGGTCGTTATAACTTATAACTTATCCCAATGATATAGACAGCTCTCTAAATTTGGAAAACTCGATTGATAGTTATATAATATATAGTGCACAGTTATATATAAACTTTACGGTTTAAATTTTGCGTGTTATTTCGGGAGTTCAAACTCATTAATAGTCACGAATAAATAATACACAGTGGTAAGTAGTAAGTACATACCACATGATAGTATATTGCTCAGATACTAGATTGCACTGTACACTGCAGAATTCTCAACAATCCCAGGCACTCAGCCGTACGAGTCTCAATAATTAGAATTGAAGGAAAAAAAAAACAGAAAGCTGCGGAAAATCATATTTTTGCGCATTCCGCAAAGTGATGGGTAAAACTCGCGAAAACGTGTTTACCATTTACCTCTAGCTTGCATTTAGTACATTGTTGTACATAAAAAGGTGATTTGAATGCCGAAATCTCTGAACCGTTGAAACTTAAATTACTAGAATCAAATTCGAACTTTAGTTCACTGTCCATTATAAAACCTCTAGCTTAAAATTCTTTTGTTTTACTTGTCCCTACAATATGCAACATACAACGTAGTTTCCTTTTTACTAGTATCTGCAAATGTGATATCTGTTATAATTAGTGTACTGCATTACTGTGTAGGGTGTAATTCAAATAAATTCCGATTCTTAGCTATAAGACCATATATTAATAGACGTAGCTATCAAGAGAATACATTTTGATCTTGTGGTGAAACCATTGAATCGTAAAATCTCACAACGTGCAGAATACACTGAAACTCATATTGTATAGTACAGAAAACCTCTAATCCCGGAAATTGGAATCATTTTTATAAATTTTACACTTCTTGAACTCAGCTCAAATTGCAGAAAAGATAATTAGCAGTTCAACACGGAATATCTGTGACTAATTATAACGGGGAAGCCGGAAAAGACTTGTAAGGTCTATTAATGTTATCTACCTAGCCTTGACTTTGACTCTTAACAACCATTGGGATCTGGGTGCCTTAGATGTGTCTTTTTGAATATTTTAATCAGGGAACTTATCATTCTAAGTGTATCGTGGCCCGTAGGTGATTATAATGCTACAAGTTACAATGATATACCGTATGCCGTACATGGTACACCGTGCATGATGTACCGGGTATGCAGAGCTGGGAAGTTGGTACACAAATATTGATTAACATATTGTCTGAATACCTAGTTAACATTGATAGGAAACATGACGTGATTATTATCAACTTATCAAGATTTTACATGTTGGAAAATTTTTATTTTGATACTAAACATCTCTTAGTATTATATTGTCATGTTTTAATTGTATCATCATATAATCATTGGATGCTTTCTGTAATTTGAGAATACTAAAAGTATGGACGGTTTTTAAGTATCATTCATTGAGAAATTCGACTTTACTGAGCTGCAAATTGCAATTGCTACAATTAACTTCTTAGTGCCCCATGATTAATCATACAGACCAGGTTACTTTTCCTCAAAAAAGCTCTTCTTATAACATATATGTTTCTTAGCTCAAACTTCAATAGAACGTCGAGGAATAAAGGTCAAAAAACTAAAGCCAAGCAATGTGTTGCTTGCAGGCTGCAGCTTATAATTAAAATCTGCTGCACGACTTCATTTAGCCACAGGACTCAAGTCTCCAGGAGTCGGACTAATATTTCTATGATCAATGATCAACCACCAAATAATTTAAGGCATGTTGCAGATTTTACCAGAATGAATTGTTAGGAAGTTAACTGGAGTACCAGAGTCTAGCCGCTTTGCACCTTTATCTGATTCTGTAGACGAAATCTATCAGCTGTGTGACACTTCCAGCTCTACCCAATTTATACTATGAATATTTTCTAATATCCAAGGCCAATTTAGTCACCACGACATTCTTAGATAACTTACAAGTTATAAGTTACAAGCAAAATTCTACATTGCAAGTTGCTCAGCATCTAAGTCAGGAAACTGAGTTGATAAACCCAGTACATATATTACACATATAACATGATACATGTAACATGATACATGTAACATGATACATGTAACATGATACATGTAACATGATACATTAATACTACACGCAACACAGTGCAACTACTCAATTAGGTTGTAAGTTATATGGCTCTCTAATCACTAACTCCCTCGCTTCTAATTTCTATTATTATTATATTTATAGGTAAAGTTCAATTTTAATTTTGTGTTCTAGACAATTACTTTCTATATAAGTTATTTGATCTAGGTATATATGATGATTTTATATGGTGCTTGGGGATTTCTGGATTGATCAAGAAATATTAGGGCAGGATCACAGAATAAATGAACATAATTGTAACTTGTAAGTTGTATAGTAGGTTGAAAAAATTTCTATTATAATTGGAATCACTCACGAATTACTTAACAACTTACAAGTTTTAACCTCAGGTGCCAGGAGTCAGGAGTCAGAGCCAGTTCACCTGTGCCCGTGTATCACGTATAATAGTTTCTACTCTCACTGAATAACAACTTGCTCATGAAACAGGTTACCTGCGAATTATTATCCATAGCTTTTTATTCAGTTGTAATTTTTAATATTCAGTTTGATTTTTATTTGTGAGCCAGTATCTTGAGTTTTGACTCTAAAGAAAGAACAATTTGAGGCCCTAATGGAAATATAGATTTTTTTGATCTTTCAATGGGATTGTTAAGAAAGCCGAATTACTTCACCAAAGACACATATTGGTTCAATCACGATTCACTACAATTTTATATAATCCTGGGTGAAACAGCAACTCGACTGACAAACGTTTACAGGTTCACCGAATCACAAGCACAAGTTCAACTATATTATTATTCCAAAGCCATAGAAAATTTTGAAGCTTCTCTGAATCGTTTTACAGATCATATATAGTTCCCAATATTAAAATACTGTTCAAAAGAAACAGATATTTATTGTGTAGGATCTACATTTGACGGTACTGGAGCTTAGTTTGAACAGTTTCTAGAATACTTGACTTAAAATACATTTTACATTACAGCTAAACAAAAGAAAAGAGCGCTGAACAGTACGCCTAGACCAGAAATCTAAGGATTAAGGATGGATAGATAGAGTTAAGTTTTAAAACTCATAGTTACAGGGTATCAGCGGTTAGTGACTCGTGACGCGTGAGTCTCGTAACCATTGATGAATCTAATAATAATGGAGCTTAATACTCCCGACCCCCGAGTTCTAAACCCATTCCTGACTTCTGAGATAGAAACAAAAGATTCCAAGTTCTCAAGTTTCAACTCAGAGTACTTACAAGTTACGGTCAAATATTTGCCACCTTACCCTAGGCAGTTAGAACAATTAATTATTAGAAGCCTGAATGAACTAAACAGCTACGTGGAAAAATAACAAACGGTATACTACTGCTCAATACTAACTTCGAACTTCTAACTATCTATACAGTGTACAGGCTACAGCATATACTAGCAATATAGCATATACTATACGTCACTCTAGTACTACACAGTGCTTGATCATTCTGTCCACCAATTACATATAAGGGCATAGTACATAGTAAATATTACGCGGTACGGTCAGTGCTATTATAGTACGTGTCCAGTACTTTCCAGTGCTCAGCTCCCCTATATAAATTTATATAATATATGGTAACAATTTATACAGCTCGACGAAAAAAATAGCATAATATTATTATTTCAGAGCTGGATATTTGAACTGATTCCCGAATAATACGTATTCTTTCGAGAATATTTTTTAGTTAAAGTACACTAATAATAATAATAATAATAATAAAAATAATAATAATAAATTCATATACACATAACTTAACAGTAAAGTCTTATTATCTAAGTCCTCATGTTAGGAACTTGATCACTTTTTGCATAGTTTTAATAGATTACCGAATAATTATAGTATTATAAATCGTACTATATATTTACCTAATTACAACCCTGCACTACTGCAACAACATAGCAACCAAAATTAGTAAATAACCATTAAATTATATTATAAATTCAGCGCGTTTTAAAAAAAATCATGTAACCATAATTTTGGGCTTAATAATAGTGAATGGTGAAAACGTACCTCGCGCTAATATTTATGATATATACTGATCAATATCTTTTCAAGCTATACATAGGGTAACAAATCACGATGCAGTTACGATGTACAAAGCCACCAAAACAAAGCTTACCCTATTGAATATTATCCTAGATCCGGTCGATCAAAAGTTTGCAATCAGTTGAAATGCAGTCACGGATTGGGCAATTCGACAGTTCCGTTTTCGGAAGTCTGGTAAGGCCAGTCCTAGTTTTCTTATAATTTTTGGAAAGATATAAACAATTCACGCATATTTTTGCATGTTTTGAGATGCGTTGCCATAGGAAATTTTTTTCCATACAACTTGTAAAAAAGTAAACAACGTAGTAACATTCCCAAGACTCTCCCACTTTTCAATTTTCAACCATCAACCATCACCACTTTCAAAAACAATTAGCGTTCTTTGATTGATTCCAATACAAAGACAAACACAAAGACAAACGCAAAGACAAAGCTTTCCGTAGATCACTCCAGTCATTCATTTCTTCTAATTCCGAGTGTTAGTCAAGTCCTGTTTTTTCATCACTATATTAAACTAGTTCAATCAATCGTTTTATAAACAACATTCCGCCATTCTGAGTTCAATTATATTTAGTTCCACTTGATTCACAAACTCATTTTTCTGAAGATGTTACTCAAATCACTCATTTCATTAACTGCCTTAGCTTCATTTGCTTTAGCTGATGAACCTACTACCACTTATACATCTACGATTCTGACCACAGAAACTTTGTTAACACCACAAGAATCCACTCTTTTAGAACAAAAAAAGATCGCTTCTATATCATCAGTATCTGAAGCTTCAGTGGCATCGGCAGCATCATCTGTATTTTCAGCCTCTGTTGCCTCAGCAGCCTCTGTTGCTTCAGTGGAATCAGCTTCGTCAGCAGCCTCTGTTGCTTCAGCGGAATCAGCTTCATCAGCAGCCTCTGTTGCTTTAGTGGAATCAGCTTCATCAGCAGCATCAATTGCTTCGATTTGGTCAATTTCAGAAGCTTCAGTTGCTTCCATCTCATCAGCTTTTGCTCAAAGTATTGCTTCTGCTGACTCCGCTTTCTCAGTTGCTTCAGTTGCTTCAGTTGCGTCGGTCTCCGTTGCATCAATTTCATCAGTCGAGTCAGTAGCATCAGTCGAGTCATTAGCATCAATTCAATCAGCAAATTCATTTAAATCAATTGAGTCAGTCGCATCAATTGCATCAGTTGCTTCGGTTTCATCATACAATGTGTATGAAGCATCATTATCATTTGCTGCTTCAGCATCAGCTGCGTCAGCGTCATCAGTGTATTCTCAACTAGCTGCGTCAGCTCTATCAGTTTCATCACACTCAGCCTATGAAGCATCATTGTATTCAATCTCAAGAGCCTCAGATTCAGCCGTTTCTGCTTCAATATCATCTGTTGCATACGCTTCTTCATTATCTGCTGCAAATGGTTTATTAGCCATTGCTTCAGACTCAAGAAACTCTTCCAACTCAACTAGCACTTTATCATCAGGTGTTTTAACAAATAATTCCGCCACCTCTTTCGTATCAGCTTCACTAACTTCATTATCATCGTCAAAGACTGCATCATCCTCACAATCAAAGTCTTCAGCTGGGTTAGCTGCCGGTAAAAATATCCCAACTGGATTAAGTGTTGGTTTAATCAGTTTGATTGTTGGTGCTTTATTGTAATTAGAAGACCCAAATCCTGCACGCATCGATCATAAACAATTTCAAAAAGTATTATTTTGTTCTTGTCGCATCTAATTGATTTGGTTTTTTGTGTTTTGATTTTTTTTGCCACGATTTTCATGTTGATATCCTACTTTTTTTTCTTGCTTCATTTGTTTTTCCTCTTAGATCGCATATTTTCGTTGACCTAGGTAATTATTTCGTATTTTGAGATGGAGTTTTGTTTTTTTGCTTGTTATTATTTTTATACCCCTTTTTTATATCTACTAATTTTACTTTTTTCCTTTACCAATGTGTATTTTTTTAATGGACTTTAAACGAATTAATTTTTATGTAATGTGATCGCTAGATTTTTTTAATTATAAGCACAACTTGAGCTTTTCTATATTTCAACGCGACTATATGAATTATTTTTTGAATACCTGCTGATCGATGATACATGAATAGATGGTATTACGAGTCTTTTTTCCAGGATTAATCCAGCGTCCCAATCTATGCTCTTTTGATAATGACGCGATGACTCTAATGCTTTCCTTACCATGTGCCCCTTGTTCAACAGTTTCAATCTTTGATACTATACCACGAGCATTTGGCAAACTTCCTAACAATTCAAATCCTCTGAAATTGTCAGCCAATTTCCAGACCTTGATCTCACCACTCCATGAGCCAGAAAAAAAGACGTTCGAGTAGGGTATAGCATGTAGAGAGGTTATCCAAAATGGTTGTGCTTTTGGAATTTGTTGATTTCTCAATTGTTGATCAGATTCGGCTGACGCTTGTTCGGATGAAATACTTGGTAAAGTTCCGTGAGCCAAATGCTGAATAAAAATTGGTTTCTTCTTTGCTAATGACCATAAAGCGATGCTACCATTATCTGACCCGGTGATAAAATGAGAGTCATCAATCATTGAAACACAATCGATACTACCTTCACCAAAAAAGGATTCGTTATCTTGAGTTTCATCTTGCTTTGATTTCTTTGTGAACTCACCTCCTCTAAATGTCAATCTGGTTTCATCTGCGATTTTCCATAGCATTGCAGTACGATCTCTAGCCCCAACTGTCACACAACGCTCTTGACCCAGCGCAGCGATATCGACGACTAAATCTTGATGACCATATAAGATTTCTAATTGGGCAAATTGATTTATACTATAAGTTCTCACTTTCAAATCACCGCATGAAGCATATAACTGATCTGAGCCTCTTCTGAAAACCAAACCTAAGACTTCACCTCTGCGATCACGTGTTTCCAAAACTCTTAAAGGAGCCAAAGACTCTGTACTCCAGACTATAATTCGTTTATCCCTACCACCAGTGACAACATATTTTCCATCCGGACTGGCAGCAACAGCTAAAATTTCATCCGCATGCCCATTATGTTGGGGCTCGCTTGAGACCTCTTGATACTTATTACCACCTCTAACATGTTTAAGTCTTTGTGGTTTCCTTTTAAAATCTCTTATGTCCCATTTTATGAGCTCTATATCTTTTGAAATTGTGTATGCATAAGGAAATCGTACCGAAAGACCAGTTAACGATTTTGATCCGACTCTTGTTGATGATGGTTTGACATCTGATAGAAGTAGATTATCAGCAATAAATCTATAAACATGACCCTTTGTTTCAGCAACATCTTCTTTTAGTCTTTTGGAGATAATTTCTTCATCCAAGTCTTTAGCATCAAAATCATATTCACTTACTTCTTGCTTCAAGTTTTCAAGGTATTGCTTAGCCAAACGACGACGTTTGTCTGCGGCATTTTCTTGTCCAAATTCGTCTTCACTATCTAATTCTTCTTCTTCGTCTTCTTCGATCATTTCTTCGCCATAAGAGACATTTCCCTGTTCATCTTCACTGTCACTTATTCCTGATATTTCCTCATCTCCGACTCCTTGTGGTTCAGTTCTTTTCTTTTGAACAAAAGATGTGTTTTTATGAGTTCGAGATCTTTTCTTTCTTTTTGGATCAGAAAGAAATGGATCGCCTGTCATTGTAATTAACGTTTTCTATGAAATATTTTCAGTTTGTTCTTGAATAAATTTAGAATTCCAGGTGCAATTGTAGCATTAATTCTTTTTTTCCATGAAGTTTTTTCTCGATGAGGTTACCCTGGGAATTCACCCGATCTCCAACAATATCACTTTATAGCATTGTACGTAAGACGTAAGACGTAAGACGTCCGAATCCCGATTCCCGGTCTACTTCTACCTTACAGCTTAAACGATATAAATTTAGATTTGATGCCAAAAGAGTTTGATAATTTCGAATGGGTAACTCGGGCTCAAGAACTACTATCTAGAATCCAAATCTGATTGAACTCCTTTTCATTTTTCTGTACGTATCGCATATTACGTCAAACATTTCAAATTGAGAATAGTTTAAGGATTCTCAAGTTCTCTATCTCTTTTTGTTATACAATTCTTTTAAAATCTCGATTGAATTTTTCTGGTTTCCCAGTACAGAGCAAATGTTAAGTATATCAGTAATCTCACTGTGTGGAGTTGTGCTTAGTGAGAGATTTCTCAAATAGTCATCAATCACACCCCTGAACTCATATTTCAGTAAATTGATAGATTCAATTTTATTTGCAATGAATTGGCAGTTAGGGAGATTCACAAGTAAATGATGGATTGTTATATATAACGAAGTTATTTGCTTTATAACTTGAATATGCACTCTGTTATAGCTTGTTAGTACCTCATTACATTCTATCTCCCTTTTGATATTTAGCTTACCTTGTCTTATTTTGATGTAGCAATGCTTGAAGCTTCTCTATAAAAGTCTCCAATAAAAGCATATTTTGAACTTGTTTCTTTGAAATGTAATATGTTAGTAGTTATCCTTGATCAAATCAGTTTGCTAACTTACTTTAAATGCACGTAAACTCTCAATATTTTCCAACGAGTCTTTTAAAATCTTTTGTGAATACTCTAGCCTGTCAGCTTCATCAATCAACTTCTTGTTATACTTGGTAACGTCAACTCTCAAACTATCAACCAGTCCTTCGCCACCATCGAGAGCCTTTCCAAGCTTAATAAACTCAAAATAGTCATCATTCACCAGGTCGAAAAGCTCCTTATCCAACTCTTTCAGCAGAATATTGAGCTCGGTTTGCAGATCTTCTAGCAGGGTGAATCTATAATTTTCATTCAAGAATTTATCAACATCGAAATGTTGCTCTTTTAGACTTTGGATTGATGAAGAAGGATCTGATGCATTTATTTCAAGATCTTTCAAAAAAGATGCTCTCGTGACCTTCTTTGGGTAAGGAAAGAGCTCATTTTTAAAATCTATAATGTCTGAGAAATTGGGCTCATCAGCGATATTGGACATTCTTTAAGTTGAATTCAGAGGCAACTGAACTGAATGAGGCCACTACTTTGGTGGTGTTTAGTTTCTGACTTTAGTTTCACGTCGTACTAACACATAGCCAGGGTTTAATTGGGCTGTTTGAGTCTCAAAGTACCATGCAGTGACGAATTATTTTAACTGATACCCGAATATTCGCATAATACCCTCGGAATTGAGAATTGACGCGTTTTCCCTGTTGTACAGGAGTTAGCTAGATCCTTAAGACGCGTACTATTTCACTTCATCTCGCAACTGGTAACTGAGAACCCTATAAACACCCTAAATGGTTTAAATGCTAAGATATGGTTGATTCTGAAATAATAGGAGCATTTCCAACAGGTGGAAATACATTCGTCAAGTACATTGAGTCTGGCGAAAAGTTGATTGTTGCAGGTGTACATGGTGTTTCAAAAATCTTCAAAGTGGATGACGAAAGTTCAGAACCCGAAATTATAGATATTATCGAGGATACGTCTAGCGTTGCTGTGTTTGGGAATGATCTTTTTGCCACTGCTTCAAAAACTGGTGAAGCCGAATATTATTCGTTAAAGGAAAATTCTAAAATTAATTTAGTAATTAGAGATTCATTAGCTTTGAGGGACGTTGCTTTTACACACAATGGTACCATGCTGGCTGCAGCGGGTGATAATGATGAGGTTCAGTTGACTTCTTTGAATGACAGCTCTCGAGTCATTAAATTCCAGCATGGAGAACAAACTCACAATTTATCATATAATCAAAAATACGACTTACTATCATTATCATTATCAAATGGACAAATTCAAATTTACTCATTGAAGTCAGAAAGACCTCGATTGATTCATACCATCAAAGGTGAGATACCACAATTGATTTACCAAGATGATGATCCATTGTATGAAGATAATTTAATATCAACTAGGGTTGAATGGAGCCCAAATGGCGATCAATTCGCAATTGCATCTGATACAAAAGTTATCAAAGTTTTCTCAGTTTCTCAGGAGTATCAAAAAATATATTCCTTAAATTCATTGCATAGTAAAGCTATTATAGATCTTAAATGGTCACCAAATGGAGATTATATTGCAGCGGTGGATCTTTCTAACTCATTGGTGATATGGGATACTGTTCTGAGAAAGCCTGTCGTTGAGCAAAGCTTTTCCAAGCTTTTGACAAACTTATCTTGGGGGAAAATAAGAAATTCAGATAAGCTCAACTTATGTTCTGGGTCCTTTGATGGTGACATTTTTATATTTAAAGAGATTGTGGAACAAAAATCAACATCAACACAAAAGAAAAGCGATACATCCAGGCTTGAAGAATTAATGGCGGAAGAGGAGGAAGGGGAGGACGATGAAGAGGACAATGAAGAGAATGGTGAAGAAGCTGATGATATAAATGTTATGAGTGAGCGTTCAGATGACGAGGGGGATGATGGTCTCGATGTTAGAGGATTCATTGTTGATGATGATGGTAAAGCCATCGATGAAGAGGACGAAGAGCACGAATTTGGAGATGAGGGATTATTTGCCGAAGAAGGGTATCAAATTCCCAAGAGGAAAGCTGAAGACTTTGAACATCGTAATGGGAGAGAGAAAAAACATACAACCACTGTTGCATCAGTCACCTATAGACACAAACCATATAGTCCAGGTTGCACGCCATATATTTCTGGTAAAAGATATTTGACTATTAACTCTGTTGGGTACGTTTCTACTGTAAATCATTCATCAACGGAAGATGGATTGTCCTCAGTAACTGTTTCATTTTTCGATCATTCTGGTAACAGAGAATACAATTTTCAAGATATTTATGGTTATGATCTGGCTGCCATTACTAGCGAGGGTTTGCTACTTGCTGTTTCAGGCTCACAAGATAACGACAAGGCCAAGATATTTTACAGGTCTCATAATAATAACAGCCCTAATGATTCATGGGAAAAGCAAATACCATTGAAAAACGATGAAATTATAACATCGATCTCTCTTAGTGAATCAGTGGTATTAGTCTGTACTTCATCTGGTTATATTAGGCAGTTCACTACATATGGTATACCGTCGTCGATTCAAAAATCAGCTCCAATTTTAGCTTCTACTACAAGCTCAAACTATATTTTCACGATTTCATTATCAAACAATAACCAGTTGATTTACAATCTACAAGATATAGAAGGAAACTTTTTGCAAAGAGATTTATCTTTGCCTTTAGATTTTCAACCACGGTCTGACCTCTTGAAATCGATTTTTTTTAGTACGTATGGTGATCCTGTGATTGTGGGCAATGATGGTGTTGTTTTGATTTTATCAAGATGGAGAAATGCTTTACAAGCAAGATGGGTTCCATTATTGGATACCGAAAGCAAAATCAAAGAAATTGGTGGTGTGGGTGAGCTAACGGCATGGCCGTTGGGTCTTCATTTAAATAGCTTAAATTGTATCATAATTAGAGGATCAAAATATCCGACTTTCCCATTACAGCTACCAACAGAGCTTGAAGTGAAAATCCCATTGAGTAAGGAATTTTCAGAAGCTTCAGAAGCTGAAGAACAGTTATTAAGAGCTAGAACAATGGGTGAATTGTTGGGTGAAACATTGACCAATGAAGGTGAGATATTTGAAGATGACAATGAAAAACTTACAACATATGCAAACGATTTTGATAGAGCCATCTTGAAATTGTTTTCTCAATCTTGTTTAGATGAGAATAATTCAAAGGCTTGGAAGTTAGCACAAGATTTGAAACAAGAAAAGGCTTTAGAAGCATCTGCTAAAATGGCCGAGAGAGCTGGATTGATTGGTTTGTTAAACCGTATTAACAGATTAAGAGAACAAAGAATGGACTTTGAATAATTACATGTGATCTATAAATATTTTCTTGATATATATCTAACTATAAAAATGCCTTTTTTTTTGAATGGTACAACCCGAATAAATAGTAATAAATAGTAATAAATAGTAATAAATAGTAATAAATAGTAATAAATAGTAATAAATAGTAATAAATAGTAATAAAGAGTGATAAATAGTTACTTCAATTATCTTGTTGGAAATTAAGAGTATCATGAATGTTTTTCTTTCTTTGCTAAATCATAGGCTATAACGGAAGGCCTATCTTCAACAATAGGTTTATAAATTGGTTTTTCTTTTAAATGAATTTGTTCTTTGACACCTGGTATTTTCTTCTCTAATTGTAATTTCTCAAATACACATTTGTTCAATAGAATCTCAGCCTTTCTGCATTTAAATAATTCATAATTACTGTTATTCAAACATTGCCAATGAAGTTTGAAACTCTCGGCACAGTTTTCATTAATATCACGAATAACTGATGACGCACATCTAGTGACTCTTCTACCTTCTTTCAAACATTCAATTTCACCACCATCTTTAGCTTGTTCCTTACAAAGCATGAAATCTTCATTATATGGAGCACATCTATCACCAATAAAATATGAAACTGAAACTAATGGGGCAGATGAGGCACCTACTTCATCAACTTGTGGGATCTCTTTGATCAATGGTTCGGGATCGATCAATAATGTATGGTTATGACTTGGTTCCCTTTTATTACCCATTACAAAAATTGTATTTCCTATTAAATATGTAAAAAACCTTTTAATTTATGTTTTACTTTTTAGATTACGTAGTCTATGAATAGATTTTGTGGGGGTCGACGATGAATATTCAAAAATCAACAAATTCATGTCTCCTAAAATAAAAAACAGAAAAAAATTCGGATTATTCCAGCTATTTTTTTTTTTTTTCGAAAAAATTACTATTGAGAAACAGTGGTCGATTTAATTACTTCATTAGGAAATCTAAAATAAAGTATATAGTTCTAATTTTTTTTCTTACCACTATTAGATCAAAAACAATTGAGAACAGCCATATTAAGCTCAAGGAGCTAACAATACCTACAGCATTTATAAAAAAAGAAAAAAAAGAAGAAATTTATCCCACAGTAATGTTTGGATCTACTTCATCATCGAAAGAAGGATTTTCTTTTGGGGCTAAACCTGCTGCTACATCGACGAATTCTGGTGGGTTTGGATTTGGTAATAATTCAAATACACAAGGGACTACACCTTCAACTGGTATTTTCGGTACAAATCAGGCCTCAAATACAACTAATACAGGATCAGCATTTGGAGCCAACTCACAAGCTCAAACCGGTGGGCTATTTGGATCTAATAACACGAACAATTCTTCAACGGCCGGTAACACTTCAACTGGC
Organism: Waltiozyma mucosa; assembly: GCA_030581415.1. Classification (NCBI taxonomy): domain Eukaryota; kingdom Fungi; phylum Ascomycota; class Saccharomycetes; order Phaffomycetales; family Wickerhamomycetaceae; genus Waltiozyma; species Waltiozyma mucosa. Next base: position 68,708 of record JAKTTK010000142.1, read on the forward strand.
GGATTATTTGGATCAAACACAAGTACTACAGGTGCTTCTTCAACTGGCGGATTGTTCGGTAATAAACCTACTTCTACTATTCCATCATCTACTAATGGTTTATTCGGGTCATCCTCAATTTCAAATGCTTCTAACAGTACAAGCACCGGAGGTTTGTTTGGATCAAATCAACCATCGACAAATACTGCATCTGGCGGACTCTTTGGCTCCAATTCAAGTAATACCTCCACAACTACCGCTCCTGCAATTGGCGGTCTATTCAACAATAATAACCAACAGCAGCAGCAAACCAGTCAACTGCAACAACAGGCGAATAATATCTCAAATACATCATCACAGCCCTCATTTGCATGGTCTCAACAAAACGCACAAATACAGGGACAACAGCCTCAACAACAACAACCCCTATCTTTGCTATTAAATACGAATGATTCAAGAAACTCAACTTATAATAACAATTATTCTATAAGCATACAGGAACAACTCTTAAAAGTAAAGAATTCATGGGACCCAAATGCACAACAAAATCTACTGAAAACTTTTTTCTATAATACAGTTCCGGAAAATCAAAGTGCTCTTTATACTAAACCAGCTAATGAAAATGAAGAATGGGACAAAGCATATGAGAAGAGACCTACAACAAGTTCAATTCCAGTCAGAGCTGTTGGCTTCGAAGATTTACAAAAAAGATCACAAACACAAATCAATCATGTGGCGCAGGCAAGAGTTATCTTGCAACAAATAAGTGAAAAATATAAAATTTTGAGCGATAAACATGAACTTGATACTCAATCAAGAATAACTTCAGCAAAAGCTAAAAACACAAGAATTTCAAGAAGAATTTTGAAATTGGTTTCAACCTTAGCAGTTTTGAAATCTAAAGGTTATCAATTATCACCTAGTGAAGAAAAATTACTACAAGTTTTCCAAGAGCTATTAGAAAAATCTCAAGATCCATCAGGTTTAGGTAAAAGTAATGAACTTTGGGCAAGATTAAGTATATTAAAAGAAAAAGCAAAAAGCTTGAGTGAACAATTAGATAGTGCTTTTGATATGAAGAGTGATAATAACGTAGATAATCATAAAGATACAGCACAAAGCCAAAAACAAATTCTAAAAATTGCAAAAGTATTACAAGAGCAACAAAATGGTATCAAATTTTTATCAGAGACCTTGCAAGAAGATGAAAAAATTGTGGACAAAACTTTACAATAAATCAGTTATACATCAATGTTCAACAGAAATAAACGAAGAGTATAAAATATTAAATACTCAAGTCCCTCGAACAAACAAATAAGCAGATAAATAAACAAATAACTAAATAAATAAACAGATAAATAATTAGCAGTGATAATAAATACATGGATCTAATATCACGATTATCATGTCAGATCTTGGGTCTTAATACTCATCGGTATCGCAAAATTGCCATCTATTTTTAATTTCGTTGTATCGTTCCCAACTAGCTTTAAATTATTTATCCTGAAAAATGGATCATACAAGGTAGCATGTGAGATTTCTATTGATGAACTAGTTCTTTTTTCATCTTGAGTTAGTTTACTTATTTTAAAATACGGTATCACCTCTGTTATTGATTCTGTTCCAAGTTTTTCAAAATCACTCAACAACGGTAAGCCACAAATCTCTTCGAGTGACTTCCTCAATTCTTCCTTTTCACTTTTTAGATTGCTTATTTGATAAATTGCCATCGATCTCCCTGCGTGATGCTTGAAACCTGCCTTTGTGAAATAATCTTTATAATAAATCAAATCTCCTAGTATCCCGAACTGTTGATAGATATATCTTAGCTCCTTCATTGTTCTTATCGAGTTGACAAAGTTAATATGAGCAACAAGACATGTACAGTTGACTTTCATTCTTCTATCTGTTGAACAAACAAAGTTTCCAACAATTCATCATTATCCTGGGTTTTTCCATCCGCACGTTGTAAAATTCTGGGGCATTGGGAAATCTTTTGAAGGAAAAACTACAAGTTATCGGAAGAAGAAGTTTATCGCACAATTAGAAAACAAGTTTTAATATCAAATTGCTGTTTATAAAATGCAGCGATGAGAAATTTGACACCAAGCATTATTATATCAATTATATTAGCTTGGATATTTCTCAAGAGTAGATCTAAGTTTGAAGAGACGGATAAAGAGTTAACAACAATACCTTATTCTAGGTCAGATATTAACTTACTAAAGATTATAGATTCGTTGAGTGAGGATAATTATGATCCAAGAAGATTTGGGGTTTCAGCTCTTGAATATCTTAAGAATGAAGCCCAAGATGCGGATGCAATACCCTTCGATTGGCGTGATGTTGTTGACTGGCAGAATAAAACCCAGCTTGGCCTGCTATGGCTTGAAAATTATCCAGTTAAAGAAATATGTCTGATGAAGAGAAACAAATTCATTTTTGAACCAACCAAGAGTGGAAATCTTCCATTAATTAATAACACCTTTTCTATAAAGGATACAATCCATGGGTTTTTCCTTTCCGTTGAATCTATCTCAGAGATACATACTTACAAGTCAATTGAGTTGAGTTCACATGATTTCAAACTCAATTTCACTCAGAATATTGAATCTCTCAGTGAGAATCAGAAGCAAATACTTTTGTGCCAAATCAAGGCTGAGGAATACAGATATTTCAAAGAAGGATCATTACTAAGTAACACAAGTAACGGTTTGGCTCATTATGACCTCAGATTTTACAATTATAGAATAAAGCCCGTTGATAGGATCGCCATCCTCCACAGAATTGTGAGGGCTTGGTCAAGATTCACAATCTCGCAAAACATCGAAACTTGGCTTATGCATGGATCTTTGATGGGATACTATTTCAATGGTTTGATTTTACCATGGGATGATGATATTGATGTTCAATTAAGTAGTAAATCTTTTTGGAAACTCATCAAATATAATAATACATTAGTGATCGATTATGAGGATGAAGTCAACTTGGGGAAATATTTGATTGACATTAATCCATTTTTCTATAAAAGAGCAAGAAGCGCAGAAAATAAAATCGATGCAAGATTCATAGACGTTGAAAGTGGATTATACATTGACATAACAATATTGACATCTGAAATGAATCAAATGATGCTATTGCAATCTCTTGATGAAAAAGAAACAATAGAATTTTTTAAAGTCTTTGATCCATATTATGATTTGGTGCTAACCGAGACGCTCCCATATCAAACTAGTATTGATTTTAAAATCAATCAAACGATTAACGCAAGCTCACTCTTATCTTGTAAAGATTTTCACTTTTACACTGTGGAAGAACTTTCCCCGTTGATACCAACCATATTTGAAGGTGAGGTACTGTATGCTCCGAACAATATAGAAAAGCTGTTGCTTAGGGAGTATAATAGGAAGAGTTTATATCTGACAAAGTTTCGGGACTTCGAGTTTAACAAAATCAAACACTTATGGAGATCAAACATAGTAGAATATGAATTCAATACAATATTGCGGGATTTTATCTCGTTTCATTATCATTCAATCAAGCAATCCACGAATATGAAAAGACACTCATTTAACATATCAGAGCTTATAAAATTTCCTGCCTTCAGAGTAGAGCCTTGGATAAGGCAAGTACAAGTGGGATTTGACATATAAGTAACTTATATAGATTAAGTGTGCAAAACACTAAAAATTATGGACAAAAACATATATACATGGTTTGATTTGTAATTCTCATTTGCTTTGATGAAGCTTCTCCAAAATGATATTGAAATACTTGAGTATCTTTATATAAAATCTCAATGATAAATGAAGTGTTTTAACTGAATTATCTATTTTAATTGTCTTTTAATGAAGTGGTACACAATTGGAGCGACCCACAAACCAACTGCAATGTAACCGGCAGTGATTAGGGTATTATTGGTATTAGCTTGATGAGCTTTTTTTTCTTCTTCTGATAATGGTTGGCCACCGTACATGATTTGTATTAAAATCTAGTTAAGCTATAAAATCAGCAAAGCAATGATGAATTAAATAGTAGTTATGAGTTTGTCGAGGCACAAATATTTTCAATGATTTTGAGATATAATCCTCTCAAAAAGATCAAATTCGCGGGACGAAGTTTTCGGAAGATTTCTCAATCCATCAGAAAGAATTTATAGTGATGAATATGGTAGACCTTAGACTTTCAAAGTGAATCCGTACTTTTATTTCATTCTCTTACGAAAGCAAATTTTAATAGTTAGAGATGAGTGAAGAAATACCACAGAATACTGAGAATCAAGTTTCAGGAACAACTGAGACCAACGGAACCCAACAAGAGCAACCTTCAAACAACGAGTCACAACATCAATCAGATTCTACTAAGGATCAAGATGAAGATGAGGACAACCATAGTTTCGATGGAGATGAACCCAATGTAGAAGAAGATGCTTTAGATTTAAGTAACGAATATGTGGACGACTTTTCAAATTTGAAATCAAGTAAACGCTCGAATGCACCAAAAGTTCAACACGAGCAAACTGAAAGACCATCGTCGCTACCAGAGCCGACTGATAACACAATCCCAAATAGCGAATCGTATGATGAAGCAACTAAGAGACGTCGTGAACTAGAAGAAAAATTAGACCGTGCCTTGAAGAAGCCAAAGGTCAGAAGAAGAAAAGATGAGCATGATTTGACTAACGACGAAGATGAGTTAATTCAAATCCTGAAGGGCCAGATGGATCAAGCTGCTAAAAAAGATTCAGATCTGATAGCCAATGGAAGTGGTATTGCAATTAACAAGATTCAATTATTGCCTAGAGTTCGTGATATTTTGTCCAAGGTAAATCTACATGAAGTGATTTTAGACAATAACCTTTTGGCAGAAATAAGACAATGGCTGGAACCATTACCAGACGCCTCACTTCCATCATATGAAATTCAAAAGGAACTTTTCAGTGTATTAGTAAAGCTGCCAATTAATACTAATCACTTAAGGGAATCAGGAATAGGCAAAATTCTCTTATTTTACCAAAAATCAAAAAGAGTTGAGCCAAAAATCAAAAGAATAGCCGATAAATTAGTTTCAGACTGGACAAGACCAATAATCGGTGCTTCAGACAACTATAGGGACAAGAAATTCTCCTCTATTGATTTCGACCAGAGCAAATTAAGGTCAAGAGCTAAGCAAAGAGCCAATTCACAAAAAGAGATGGAAAAATCCATTTACGAACAACAAGCTGCCAGAAGAAACAGAGCTGCTGCTCCTGCTCCAACAGTGACAGATTACAAATTTGTTCCAAAATCAAGAATTGATCGTAATACAACCAACAACATTATCAACGCAGGTGTTGGGTCTTCTTTGAACAGAGACGATCAGTTCAAAAGAATCAATTCTAAGCTATCGGGAAGAAGAACGGCAACTAAAAAAGGTGGTATCAGTGTTGAAGGTAGAGGTCTACATTGATTGTATAACAAATGGTTATCGATGGAGTTTTCCTAAAGTTTTTATACTATGTTTTGTTGATGTTTTATTTTGTAGTATAGTTCATCTAAGAGCAAAATGCACAATGTTTTTGCCTTCGATATATACTGCATACTACTTCAGTCGCTATGGTACACCGTGCTATGGTGATTAAGATGCGATTGTTACAATGCCACAATACAACTATTATGCAACTTCAAGTGATATCTAAATATTAAGCTTGTATAATTGAGATTATGCAGTACTACAAATACTGTATAATTATAACCTAAATGTGCATAAGCAATATACAAAAAATAACTATAACATATGCTTCGATAATATTTTTGAGAAAATATAAGTGAAGGGATGAAATAATCTATGATCTTGGTTTTTCTTTTTTTTCTTTCCATAAAGCTAATAAAGAGACACCAGCAACTTTAACAACTTTGAATCTAACACCTGGAATATCACCTTTAGCTTTACCTTTTCTACCGAAACCGGCTAATAAAACTTCATCATTTTCATCAACAAAGTTTAAACAACCATCATTTGGAACGAAAGCAGTAACTCTTTTACCGTTCTTGATTAATTGAACTCTGACACATTTTCTGATAGCTGAGTTTGGTTGTTTTGATTCAATACCGATTTTTTCTAAAACGATACCTTTAGCGTGTGATGAACCACCGAATGGTGATGATTTGAAAGCAGTACCTAATAATCTGGCTTTGTATGATTGTTCGGCCCAACGGCTGTGAATATAATGTTAGTATTCTTTTTCAAACATTTTTCATGATAAAGAATGGATTTGAAGCTTTAAAATTGCTTATAATTTAATCAATCTTTTCAATTCGGATTTTATTTTTAACCAGCAGACAATCAGTTATGGATACTCTGTTACCTCTTCTTTAATTATGTGCTTCTCATATTTTAGGCGATGACCTTCTGGTTCTACAGTTTGAGAATTGCCATTTGAGTCTTTTTTCATATTGTGACTTTGTGAATATTCTTATAAGTTTTGAGCTCAATCCAATCTCTCATCGCAACTCAAACTTACTTGTTACGTCTGTGGACTCTTAATTTTCTAGCAGAGTTAAGACCTCTTGGTTTACCTTTACCCATCTTGATATATAGTTACTGTTTAAAGAAAAACTATAATAGTATGTGGATGTGTGAAAAGATGAAAAAAATATAAGTTTTGAAAAACCAAACTTTCCCTCTGCGACTTGCTAGTCAGTTCTGAAATTTTGTTAGTGACATAATATCGATTATGTAATATTGCGCGATTTGCCAAAAGTTAGTATTTGGTTAGGCTGGAGTTAACATCCGGACATTCTAGGGAAAAACTTTGATAAAGAGGGGCATTTCGGGACATTTCGCGCTGGTGAAAATGTTTGGATTTTAGGGCTTGAAATTCCATTGATGTTAACATCAGGTGATTGATTAGGGCTTTGAACGTTTCAATTTATTTAGATAAATTCTGGACTCAAAAGGAAGATGTCGCTAGGCTGGAGAGGTTAAATATCACTCAGTTAGTGAGTCATGAAGGCCTGTAACTGTTCAAGATATAAATAACAACATGGATCAGTTGTCAACCACTGATATTCTGGTTGCAGATTATTTAAAGCGTAAAGGCTTCAGCTCAACATTGCAGTCTTTCGAAACAGCTTTAGGCAGAACGGTTTCAGCAACATCCATAAAGTATGAACCATTAGAGGAGATAATTGAGGATCGCATTAAATATTTTGACTTTCAGAAAGATCTAGCAGAGAAATCGATCAATAATTTGAGAATTACAAGTGAATTTGAAAAATGGTCATACCCTGATTTAACAAGTTCTAGAGATCTATCCAAACTGGTCGGTAGTGCTTTAGTTATTCATATATCAATTTCTGAGTTTTTAATAGCTGGTTCGATGAGAACTGTATTATTCGTAACCTCAAATGATAGAAAACTAACTCTGGTGGACCTTTCAACTTACAATGTTATTTCAAGCTTTTCAGATGTAAATAAATCAGTGGGAAAGTGCTGCTATGCGATCCCCTCTACTGATAAATTCTTTTCGTGTGGAATGGATGGCATTCTTCGATTATTTCAGTATTCAGATGCCGGTTTACGTGAAATAACGTCTAAACAGCTTCATAAAAGAGTTATCACTGATTTTAGAATATTTCAGAGAGATGGAAGACTGTTCCTTGTATCAATAGGATGGGATAATTTTTTGAGGATTCATGAGCTGATGAATGACCAAATTATATCAATTTCTGAATTCAAGCTATTGTCTAATGCAACATCTTTGGCATTGGGGTTTCATGGGCAGCATCCAATTATTCTTGTCACGAGATTAGACTCTTCGCAGATTTCATACTTTACATTATATTCGAACCTTCTTCTTGAGATTGTGAGGGTTTCATTGAATGACGCTGAATTTTCAACTCATGGCTTCACTCCGATGGCATTATGTCTCTCATCATCTGATTTTAAAGAAAATCCAAAGATAGCGGTTGGAACTTCTCATACTCCATACATGAGAGTGATAGTAACTAAAGCACCTAAATTAGAGGAATTACTTGGGGCTATTGCCACTCAAACTTTTTCGAGTGAACAAAGTTTGACTCTTCCTACATTAAGAGGACATATACTAGGTAATTACCATACAACTTCCCCTCAAGATAAATTCAGCTCCGCCTCTATACAATGGAGATTGGATAATTCAGGGGTTTGGATTGCTGGAGATGATGGTATCATCCGAGGATTAGAATTTCAATCAGGAGAAATTATAAGGGAACTGAAGGGTGGCCATGATAAACGAATAAAGTGTTTGATGAAGGGCGAAGTAGAAGGGAAAGAAACTTTAGTTAGCGCAGGGATTGATAAAATAATTGTTTGTTGGTCCTAAATACATGAAAACTTATGGAATTAATGCCAGTAATTTTGTCAAAACTGAAAAATCATTCGTGAGGTTACAAATTGGACTACTTTTGAATTAGGAATTCTTATTCAAAAAATGAAATTGGTGAGAATTCTCCAATTTTTTATAGTTCATATTTAACAGCGGTAAAGAATTTAGGTAACTTTTGTCATTTATCAAGTACAGTTTAAAATATTATTATTCTCAATACCTTTATAAAGGTTGTCTAGTTTTGACAACCTTCAAGTTTCCTGACTTCTTTAATTTTATCAGAACATAAATTGACTTGAATAACAGATAGAGCTGATCTTTAAACATGAAGATAAAACCTTGGACTAGAACTGTTTTACTCAATTGTGGTAACAAACCTTTCCATAATGATCTCCAGCCTTCAGTTCTCACCAAATATATCAAATACTCTTGTAGTGATTTATATCTATGTGATTTCTGCAGCATTGCTTTCGAAATGATTAAAGGCTGAGTGAGTAATGTAGCTATCATTTTAGAAATAATTCCTAAAGTGAAGTTTTCATGTGGTCTAAGAATTTTTTTGCTTGGGAAAATTAAACGCTTGGTACGTTCATATGTAGCATATGTGATTGCAGGATTGATAGTTAAAACCAAGCTAACCTTTAATCCTCTCCAAAATCCAGTGAAACTGTTCTCCTCATAGATTCTTTTCCCAGTTTCTAAAATAGACTCATCACTCCTTTTGGCATCAGTTTGTTGCCTTGTTGAAATAACGTTAATTGGTGTGGTGAAGAGTTGCCCAATTGCAGCAGCAACTATACCCAATAAAAGCTCCTCTGCTGTGGAATTCACTTGAGATCTTTTATGCTGCTTCTTTAATTGAGAATATGATTTACGTACAAATGAGTACCAATAATAATATGAGAATGACTGAACAGCGTTAGACAAAAGCGAAGTTGAGATGCCTGTATACAATGCATGTATACCATGGTTTTTATATATCTGAACAATACAATCAACGGTATTTTCATAATGATCTTCAGGCTCTTCGCTATCTCGCACTTTCTCTGCTTCCTTGGTCTGTGTTTGAATGAGAGTCTTAGCTAGATCCAATGGATAGACTATGGTATTAGCTATCAATGAGGCACCAGTACCATATATTGCGTTTTCTATGTTTGACATTTTCGGTATATTAACTAGCGAATGATCTTATAAATTTATCTATGACAGGCTCTATTAATGTACTTATTTTGATGTCATATAAAGGTTCTTAAGTGAAAGATGAGTATGCAGTTCTATTACTACTTAGCAGTTACTATTCAGTTCTTATATACTATATATTATAATCTACATAATAGCCAACTTCCAATTTATTTATGCCGAAACCCTACTGTATCTCCCGAATCCCAACTTCCAACCCCTGTACGCTCTCATCAGTACTAGTACCGCTGGTGTTGCAGTGTGCACTATATTGCAACGTCTCGACTTGCGTTCCGCTGCCGATCCGAGAAAAAACCGAGAATCTAAAGCTCAGCACCTCATTTTATATTGTTATTGTAATAACCTTAATTCCAAAATAAAAGAGGAGTGTTATGCAAACTGCCGGCCAGGTCGATTAATAGAGAAATTATTATTAATTACAATTTGAAAGTCACTTAGTAAGTGCTTCTTATAAGTTAGTGAATCTTATAGGTTAGTACTAAGTTATAACTCCTATTAGTAAGTAGTAAGTTGTAACTACAGTAAAATTACATCTTTGCTGTTCAGTAGTTTAAAAAAAGTAGCTGGTTTACAGTTGACAGTATAAAAAAAAATCGCTAGGTTGGAATGGTAATTAATATTCTTACAAATATAGCTTGTTTCTGATCTGAGAGACTAACCATCCTCTCTACGAGTGTCGAAACTCGATACAGCTTTTGAATGTATTGTAATGGAAAAGATGGCTCATAGCAATCTTGAATTACTTCTAACTTGGAAATTATCATATTTAGCACAAAGTTTATGCTTCTATCCGAGCGGAAAAATCCCAAAACTTAATAGAACGTTCAAGTCTGAATCATTCCCTTGTTTTTGCTTGAAATCCATTTATTTTTCTAAAACCTGACTTCATGTGGAAGTACCCTATACTCTCGGCCATTTTCTCTAGTACCCTCACCTTTATCTCTCTTCATTCCCTTCCTCATATCAAAAGCATCTTTATGATCATTGATAGTTTTCGTGTCCATTGGATATTCATTCTCACCTCCGTAATAACCCACAACTCTTCTATATACAGAATAGCCTAGTTTCTCATACAAATGCAAAGCCAATGAGTTATTCACTCTGACAAATAGATCAATAAATCTTGTCTCGTGCGGTTTGGCATCAGTGATGTATTCCAAATTATTACATAGATACGAAGCTAACCCTATCCTTCTATAGCTGTGATGAATAGTCACTGCGGTTATATGAGTATGCCAGTCTTTACCTTTGCCTTCTGTCTTTCCCATCATATAGCCACTGATTATATCTTTACATTCTGATGATATCTCTGATGATTTGAAAAATAAGGAAGGCCATGCTGTCAAGTACTCTAGATAAAAGCCAATGTTGAAGTTCTCAGTCAATGGATCTAGATTAATAGGATTCAGTTCAAAAAGATCGGTTGCTTGAAATGGAGATAATGAAGTCATTGCTATACACACTTCTCTTTTCTTGGGTTTGAATTAATGATTAAAAGGGAAGTATTAGTTTTTTTCAATCGGGTTCACGGTTTTTTTTTAAGAAAAAATGAAATTTTTAAATTGAAAAAGGCCTATATTTCTTACTTACAGGACACAGATATATTAACGATCTCTCTCTCAAACCCAATTTAATACGAAATGTCACAGTATATTGGAAAATCAATTTCTCTTATTTCAAGTAAAGGGATTCGCTATGTTGGTACGTTGAAAGACATTAACGGGGAAGAAGCCACTGTTACTTTGGAAAATGTCAGACCTCTTGGTACCGAAGGTAGATTAAAGGATCCTTCAAAAGAAGTTCCTGCGTATGATTCCGTGTTTCCAGTTGTTGTATTCAGAGGTAACGACGTTATTGACCTGACAGTGTTGGAAGATCCTATTGCTACCGCTACTGCTCCTTCTCCTGTGCCAGCCCAGTCCCCTTCACAATCTTCAACAGTTCAACAACAACATATTAAGGGATCCTATGTGGAAACTGAACCAAACCCGAAACAGACAAAAACGCCACAAACAAAATCCAGTATTAATGAAGGAAGCAAAAAAGAAGAAGAGCAAAATGATGAAGAAGATAAAAGAGAATCATCGAGACCAAATCAACATCAGCATGACCAACACCAACACCAACGCCAACGCCAACGTCAACGTCAACGTGAACATCAACATCAACATCAACATTCACAGCATCCACAATACCCACGTAGAATAGCTAATCAATCAGTTCAAAATCACTTAGAAGCTTTTAACTCTTCGGTTCCAGAAGGTGATTTTGACTTTGAACAGTCAAATGCTAAGTTTGACCAAGAAAGATCTCATGATGACAGTTCTACTCCATCTGAAGATAATTTAAAGAAAGATTTCGAAAATTTAAATATTGAAAAAGGCTATGATAAGAAAAAATCATTTTTTGATACTATTTCATCTTCAACTACAGAGGTTCGTCCTCAAAAGACCAGTACTTTCAATAACAGCAGAGGTAGAAGTCGTAATGGATTCAGGGGTAGAGGAAGAGGCCGCGGTGGATTCAGAGGAAGAGGTAGCTCAAACAGTACTCCATCTTGGGCTTAACGATCATGAAAAAAAGTGTTAGAATAGTTAATAATTTATTTATTTATGGAAAAAAAGATTACATCATATATATTTTTGTCCATAACTCATTAGCTTCATACTCGTCTATATTGTCCTTTGTAAACTAGGCCCAGTGATCTCGTTAAATATAAGCCATATGCCCTACCATTTCGAGCCACTTTCCATAATAGTGGTTTGGTTACTAATAGCAATGCACTAAGAGCAAATCCTTGTAACAATGGAACTATTATAACATCCTTTAAAATGACTTGTAGTATAATTGAAAATGTAATCTCTGGTTGAAAATCTTTGGTAAGTTTTGTAGAATTGGATTTCAAAGACGCTTGTTCAAGAGATTTTCTGAAGGTCGACTCAAATCGAAGATCTGGAATCGGGATTTTTGGTAGGTTAGATGACATTGGAAAACTTGAAGATCAGTTATAGTCGTGATATATCTTAACCCACTCAATGATGAATAAAATAATTACGATAGTGCACACTGCAGGACTCGAAGAAGAGTTGATTTTCTTTCTAGTAAGACGTTTCAGAGAGCCGGGTAATTTTAATTTTGGCGGGATAAGGTTTTAAGTATTTGGGGATTGTTCACCGAATATTCTGAAAAATAAATAAAACTAAATTAAAAATACTGGCTTTTTAGCCAAACAAAAAATTACACATATCATAAAAAGTAAATAACGATACCATGAGTGGAGCAGGTCCAACACTTAACATAAGAAGCGCAGAGCATGATGAAGTTGATTTTGTTTTGAAAAATGTCGATTTGTCTTTGGCAAATTCTATTAGAAGAGTTATGATTGCAGAAATACCTACTTTAGCTATCGATTCTGTAGAAATCGAAATTAACACATCTGTTTTGGCTGATGAATTTATTGCACATAGATTGGGTTTGATACCTCTTCAAAGTGAAGATGTTGATCAATTATTGTACTCCCGTGACTGCACATGTGATGAGTATTGCACTAAATGCTCAGTTGAGCTGTCTCTAGATGTTTTAGCTGAAAACGAAGGAACCATGAGCATTTATTCCAAAGATTTACAAATAGACGCCAGTAATAGGGCATTGAATATTGGCCAACCTATCATACAAGATGAAGCGCAAAATGGTGTGTTGATTTGCAAATTGAGAAAAGATCAGAGATTAAAAGTGAGATGTGTGGCTAAGAAGGGTATATCTAAGGAACATGCTAAGTGGTCACCTTGTGCTGCTATCGGTTTTGAATATGATCCATGGAATAAACTTAAACATACTGATTATTGGTACGAAGAAGATATCAAAGAAGAATGGCCGTTATCCAAAAATGCTGATTTCGAAGATGCTCCTACAAAAGACGATAAATTTGATTATACTTCTGATGCCAATACATTCTATTTGAATGTTGAAACAGTGGGCTCCTTAACTCCAGACCAGGTTGTATTAAGAGGGTTGAAGGTTTTGCAAGAAAAAATTGCTGGTATTGTGAGTGAGTTGGAGGGTATACAAGAAGGTGCTAGAACTGCTTATGGTGGTACTACTGCCTTAGGCGGTGTTAGTACAAATTATAGCGAACGAATTAATTCTGGTTATGGTGGTTATAATAACTATGGGGGGAGTTATTAGTTAGAATTTTTTCTCCTTAAAATAGTAGAAAACCCTAATGTACATTTGATGTTTTGTATCTATATATACATGTCTTTAGATAGTATGGCTTCCTGCATTTTTCACATTCCAATCCACACAGTCTTGGAACTTGACCAATTTTCCACCAAATATATCCAATGAACTACCATACGTTAAATCGACTTTGCCACTACTAATCTTTTGGACCAAATCTAAATCATCTAAACTTTTCGCACCACCAGCATAAGTGACTGGGATGGTACACCACTCGCCTAGTTTTTCCACTAGATTTTCATCAATACCATTACATAACCCTTCAACATCAGCAGCATGAACTAGAAACTCGTTACAATACTGTTCTAACTTGGAAAAATTCTCGGCAGTGAGTTCAAATTTTGTCAAAGTTTGCCATTTATTTATAGCGACGAACCATCTAATTTCACCATTTAAAATCCTTTTTCGACATGATAGATCAATGACTATGTGTTCTTTACCGACTGACTCATTCAATTGGAGGAGCCTATCGAGAGAAAACTCGCCGGAGGGAAATAACCACGACGTAACGATGACATGAGAAGCACCTTGGTCGATCCAATATTTAGCATTGTTTTCAGTAATTCCACCGCCAATCTGTAAACCTTGGGGCCATTGTTTTATCGCTTCCAAAGCAACTTCATCATTCAACGGTAGCGAGCCCAATTTAATCACATGGGTGCCTCTTATATGATTCTCTCTGTAAAGCTGTGAGAAATGTGATGATGATTGTGTAGAGACAAAATTAGTCTCGACTTTATTAGATGAATCACTATCATCACCTTTTAAAGTACCTCCTACAATCTGCTTCACTTGACCAGAATGAATATCAATACAACCTCTAAATCTAGTCATAATCTCTATAATCTTGAATCTATCTTTCAAGTGATGAATAAGATATGAATCTTTCAACGTTGGATTTCAATGTGACTAACTTTCAATGTTGCACTCTTTATATTTCTCTTAGATTGAGTCAGCCCCAGCCCAGTAAAGACAACACACCAGTACGGGTGCTTAGTTTTCAATACGTACTATAACCTGGCTAGTGCCTACTTCAGCCTGTATACTTACTTTACACTGCGCGCCAGCGGGCGCCTAGCTCGGTGCATTATACTCAACCATTACATAATTAGCACTGTTGGTTCACTGCGCAGCTGCTGTGCGATGTTCGAAAAATAAAAATTATTATAATATTAAAAGTAATTTTAAGATTTTTCTCCTTCGCGGGTAAGTCTTCAATACTAAGTAGTAAGTACTAAATACTAGTTATAGCAGAGTTCAGTAATAATTAATTGGCAAAAAAAAAAAATATTTATACAATATATATCAGCTATAATTTTTTAAAATTTATTAGATATATATTAATTACTGCGTAAAGCATAACATTAAATAAATATCAAACTTCAAATTTCAATACATTTTTACAACAAAGCTTTCAATATGGGTGACGCTGATTATGTTAAACAATTAGAGATACAAAGGAAGGCTTTTGAAGCACAATTCGGTAGTCTTGAAGATATGGGATTTAAAGACAAGACTAAAGAAGATGACAAAGATCAGAGGCATTCAAGTAACGTTTCTGATGTGGGGTCTGATAACGATAGTGAATCTGATACTTCTCTAACAGCAAGCCTCTCTGAGTTAGAAGGTGAGGGCCTTGATGGCTTTGATGACGGCTCAGAAGAAGAGGAAGAAGAGGAAGAAAAGGAAGAAAAGGAAAAAAAGCATAAACCACAAGTAATTAAATTTCAAGATACCACTCGTGAATATAGGCTGCCAACGAAAGATGATTTGAAACTACTAAAATCTGGTAAATCAACGCTGATAAAGAAAGAACCACCAAAGTCCAAAAAACCAGCTGTAAAAGAATCCGAGGAAGATTTACAAAACGATTTAGAATTGCAAAGGTTTTTGAAAGAATCTCATATTTTATCTAATTTCAATAATGAAACGTCTGGTGCTGAATTAACACTATCAACTATAGATTCAAATGAGCTTATAGGAGACTCTAAAAAACATCAACTAAAATCCCGTCTTTCTAACGTTTCGGCGGTTAACAAGGTAAATAAGTCCAAACTACAAAAAATGCCAATGGCTATGAGAAAAGGTATGGTTAAATCACAATTATCAAAAATTGCTAAATTTGAAAAAAATGCCAAAGAAGAAGGTATCATTCTTTCTAAAGTTGGTAAAGGTAAATTCAGAAATATTGGTGGATCGTTAACATTGAATGAAAGAATTGGAGATGGGTTCATAAATGAAAAAAAATTGAAGAAAATGAGATTTAGAGAAAAGGGTCTTGATGTTAGCAGTAAGGTGGGTAAATCCACTAGAAATGGTTTGATTATAAGTCAGAGAGATATTGATAGAATTAGTGGTTCTGGTGGTTCAAAAGGCAAAAGGAAACACGGTAGGAGATAAAATTAATCCTTATTTTTATGATATTTCTTCGGAAAATTTGGTATCCAAATTTACAATTTGCATTGTTACGTTTGATATTATTTATTTATTTTGATGGTGTAAATAATGTCGAAAAGGTTAGTTGAGCACAACAATATAATCTCAAATATACATAGATAAATGAATATAGGCTTTCTGTAGATTGTCATCAAGTATCCTGAGCTGCAAACAAATCATAAAACAAATATGACACTTATTGAGAATTGATGAATATATTGCAATTCTTGTGTCTTTTTTTTTTTTTTTTAGAATCTCATAGAAAAATGAAACCCATAAGGCCTACTTATATTGAAGGTATTTACTCATGTAAACTACCAGCTAACTACTGTGATAATTTTTCCAATATTATTTGAAAAAATTAGCCAATAGTCAACACAATTGTCCGGTACTCAATATATATTTATCTAATTTGACCTCGAATTAATAATCACTATTTTTTTTTAGGCAGACGTATAATGTTGTCATGAATTCTATTTCTGAATCAATGACAGACTTTAATTTTCAACACAATATACTCTAGCCTAATAAATATTTGCCCAACATGAACTTATATATATTATTCATTGAAAATAAGTTTCAGTTTCAAATTCAGGATTTCAATATATATTAAATAGTATATATTAATGAGAAGCACAAAATATGAGTAGAGGAAATTTATTGATTTGGGCCAAAATTGGACGTACGTTAGACTTTCATATATAAACTATTATATAAAATCTATTAAATTTCGCCAAATACCCAACATTTCATGTGCATCAGAACTTCAGCTGCAAGGAACTGATTATTTCAATTATATTGAAAAAGTTAGCGCTATCCCAATACTTTTTCTTTTTTTTTTGTGTCTTGGGACCCGATCTGCAACAATTTATATTAAAAATGTTTAAATTAGCCACTTATCAATAATCACAAGCATAGAAACCTACAATACTACTAATTTCTACGCACACATAGTACATAAACGGGTACTTTTCTTTTGTGAAGTGAAAAGTTTGAACTATGAAATATTTGAATTGATCTTGATAGAGGGTCCGGAGTCCGGAGTTGCGGTTGCATGGAACAATAGAGAGTAGCCTACAGCTAGAATTAAGTTGAAATTTATACTCGGATTATATAAGTTTAATAATTCTAAAGCATGAAGAATTGAGCCTGAGATAAATGGTGACAATTAAATACATTTTAATCAGACTTCAATATAGTCGATGAAGAAAATTTTCACAACTAGTCGGTTCATCATATTATTTTATAATTGCATGAATATTATTTAATATATAAATTAATTCAATTAGATCCAATTATTCATATGATTAAATTTTCAAACCTCGATATTAAATGATAATTAGGCAAGGACGTTTCCAATACAGTAGAGTGATCAGCTGAAAATAATATTCATATATATATTTAAATTATATTATTTAATAATTAAGCTGCTGTGCCGCTGTACGCTGTATAACGGCGGTATAATAGAACTGCTGCACCTATCAATTCTATGACATATGTGATATCATGTATTATTATGTGCCCAGTGCCAACTGTCAAGTAAGGCTTGTAACAAAAAAAAAAATTTTTATAACGTCAAATATCTCAAGATATAATTAACAGCGGTCAACCCACGTGGGTAATTAAACAATAAGGCCAAACAAAAAAAAAACAAATTACTCTCCCTCAGTTTCTTGTTTCAAATTTTTGCAATTTGACGCATATGATCTTATCGGAAATAGACACCAGACTCCAGAATCCAGAATCCAGTCTCCAACTCTATTGATGCCTTAGCTGATCTTCCATCTAGACTCGAACATTGAATGGTGCAAAGTTCAAACTTTAATTATTATAAGAGTCAGACGACAAGAACATTTTAGGGAAATTGGGAAACAATAATTTAGAAAGTCGTTAAATTTATAACTGTTCAATTCATGACTCTATTAATTTATCTGTAATTTACTAGTAACGTCTGCCAACTGCCAATCAAGAACAAGGCAAGTCATAATAGGAATCTTGCAGACGACATACGTATTATTCCAAAACTGCCGTCTAGTGAACGTTAAATGTTATATAATATTGAGATGTTTTGCCGACTTTATTCGATTAATTTGGAATGGCCAACCGCTTTTAGAGCTTTTGAACGGAACATATATAATGATTATCGAATATTTATAATATAGCTGCTGCTATAATTATAATTTATGCTATATTGTGACTAGAAATAATTATTATATACGTCGTTATTATCAATGTATATACAGGATATTTTTTTAATTCTTAGGTCGTCCTATAACTTGGAGCCTGAATATTGAATCTCATTTTTATTTGATCTATTTTTGATGAGATCTACCATATATCTATAAGATAAAAAGAAAAAGAGATTAATTTTATTTATAAATATATATATATAAATATAGTAATTTACTAGTATTCTAATTTGATATGGAAAGACAATCAGTTCCAGTCTAACTGAAATCTTTAGTTAAGGTCAATTAATTTAAATTTGTACATTGATTAATATATTAAACAATATAATTATATCATTATTCAATCAAGTTATCCAACCAACAACATTGGATGAAAATTTAAAATTTATGAGATATATAATAACAAATTACAATAGGCCTTTCCGTATAAGCTATTAGGTTGACGATAGTTGATCTCTTAAATTCCCGTTCTGTAATATACCGTTATCATAATATAATTTACTAGCGTACATATAATAATAAGCCTGCTATAACAGCGCCTGCAACTTTATTTTTTATTTTCAAGTAAAATTATTGACTGACTGCACTGTGCAGAGGCAGCGGGAAAAAAAAATTTATTATAACAAATATTTAATTATATATAATAAAAATTATACGTATGATAATCAAAAAAAAAAAATATAATTGATAAAATTCCGGCCGAAATTTAATTTGCAAGACGTTGAATAAATCATTATTAAAATAAAAGAAGTCAACTATCTAATATCAGATAATAATATAACTTAATTATTATATTAGTTTCTAATATAATAAGTGAAGAGAAAAGCAAAAAAAAAAAAAATTTACATTCAAAAATTTACATTTAAAAAATAGTGTGGGTACTTCAATAATTATTATAAATTATCAGATTTATCATCCGCATTAATATTGATAAATATTATACCAAGGTTGTGTTTGGTATATTACTGCATCATTTAACTTTTGCAAAGAGTCCAGCTTTTGATTTTGACTAGGGTATAAATAGTTCAAATTGGGATAATAATTAATTTGAACCTCATGATGAATGATTCAAATCAAACAGGTCCAAGCTCCAAACAATCATCACCAGCTAATAATTCAAGAGCTATACCCACATTTCATAATGAATCTCAATTTTTAAATTTTGATTCTCCATCAAACTTATCTGAAGTCTATAATCATTCTACTTTAATCTCAGATCATCATACCCCGAACATTAACAATTCAAATGAATTAAATAAAAATCAATTTAATGGTTTTCTTCAACATAATCAAACTAATGAATTCGATTTAGAACACAATTCATGGGATCATCAACTAAATGGTATAAATGAATTAGATGTAAGTTTATCAATGAACCTTTTTGATCAACAGACCAACAACAATCATCAGCTTCAACATCAAGTTCCACATCAACTTCAACACCAAGAACATACCCTTTCCTCAAATCATGATTCACAAATAATTTTAAACTCTCAAATGGATGAATCTAATGGTATCAATATAAAAAAATGGGAGAATCAGGAAGTTCCTCCAACTCCTAGTTCTTTTGAAATAGCTTCATCCTATAAATCACAAACTTCAAATCACAACATTAATACAAATAGATTCAGCTCGCCAATTATAGATCATTCTGGTCATTTGTTAAATGGTTATCCCTCAGGATCTATTCGACCTGATATTGTCTTCAGTCCATTAATTTCTCCGGCTGTTACTCCAATGGATGCTTTGAACAAACAGGCAAATATAAAGTTAAATTTTAATACTCAATCGGAATTTTTTTCTCCATTGACATCACCAGCTTTGGAAGCAAGATCACCATTGAAATTAAAAAAATCTTCTAGTCCAGAAGATACTAGTACACCTAATTCATCATCATCGTCATCAAATTCATCTTCTACAGTGAAAAAATATACCAAGAGAAAAACACCTGGAAATACTCCTATAGTTGGACCTACAATACCTGGTAGAATTGCTAAACAATCTCCAATAATCAAAGCTAAAAGAACTTCATCATATTCAGCTAACATTTCACATTTCCAACATTCCCAGTATGAAACGCAACAACAGCAGCAGCAACAACAACAACAACAACAGCAGCAACAACAACAACAACAACAGCAGCAGCAACAGCAACAACAACAAGATGATCTTATGCTGCCTGAATCATCAGGGGCGATGGCACCTCCAAAACAAAAAAGAGTTCGGTCTAAATCTTCTTCAAAACCGAAAGAAGAGAAAGGTAGTCAACCAGCTACTCCAGCAACATTGATGAATTTTAAATTAGATTCAAAATCTACTTCATCTTCACCAGTTATACTTCCATCTCATGGTTCATCATCTCATCGCTCCTCCGTCATTCTTCCAAAATCTACACCAATTTTGCAAGCACAGCAACCAGCATACCAACAAAATTCAACAAAAAATCCTGTGGAGGTAGAGGATACCACCGATAAGAAAGAATCACATAAGCTTGCTGAACAAGGTCGTCGTAATCGGATGAATGTTGCCATTTCAGAATTAGCTGGTCTAATACCCGATGCATTATCAGCAACTGTCCAAATACCTTCTAAAGCTACGACTGTTGAACTCGCTAGTGCTTATATTAGACAATTACAAGCAGAAATACAGAATTTGCAAACTGCTGATGAGAATAGTAATGAGAGCATTTCTCCTTTGGAATCCACCACTAAATAATGAATCTGAAAAAATTCCTTTAAGATATTGTTCTATTTCCACACTTACGAATTTAATTTTCATGTTGCTTTCCTACTAGTTACCAGATCGCTTCTTTTCAAACGAATAGGTCAAAGATTTTTTTTTATTCTATCATTTCAAACTTTAATGTCCTAATGAGAATTCTGCCCTTTAATATCTTTATTAATTTCCAAATTTTTTAATGTTCAACTATTAATTCTGTAAGAGCTTGTTTTAGATGCGGGTTCAAAATTATCATCTGTTCTGAACTAAAGTCTAAGTTAATCATAGACAATTCTCTGACTTAAAAAACGTACTAGCTACTCAAGTTCTCATGCTTATCTTGGTTTAGAATTGAACATGTACTATGCTGAGTGTTCCATATCGCATGTCGGAAAAGTTCAACACAGATGGACTCATTATTTCGAAATTTCATTTCCCGATCGGCATTTGTTACTATGATTTTCTAGTATCTTGTATCTGGTATACTCTATCTGCTATCTAGTATTTGGTATCTAGATCGTGTTGAAAGATTATCAAAACTTAAAAATCAACGATTTCCAATTGGGTCAATGAGGAGATTCGAAGATTTATTTAATTTTCCCTACGGATGGTGTCACTGCTGATGAGTATACCTTAAAAGATAGATATGATTGGTATATCTCCAGGGAAATGTTTTAGAAGCAGCTTGCTAGTATCTAAAAAGCTTACTAAATTGGTGTTAATGAAATTTAATTATATAGCTATATACCTTTAGCTCTATTTAAAAGCAAAGGCTTGTAACTAGTTCGTATCTACTATCAATTTTCAAGTATCAAGTACCTCTCAAGTCTCTACTTTATTCCCAGTTAATTATCACAGCTAATATGATCCCTGTTACATAAGTTCTACTTTCTTATGTTCACTTTCTAACATGAATATAATATATGCTAGGCTGCCTACCCTTACTTACTACTCACTGGCTTACGAGCTACAAGGTTTCAGCGTTACAGTTACAAGGCAGGTTTTCGCCCATGACATCCGAACATCATATGTTTGGAAGAAATTCGCGAATGCTTACTTCGGAGTCGAGCAGCACTGACTAGCTCTCGATAAAACACATAAATAATTAAAAACTTTTCTTTCACCCACTTTTGCCAATTCAACTCTTTATACTTTAATCAACACAACAATAAAAAATGGTATGTTCCTCTGCTTATAAACAAAAGACATTATGAAGCTTATTCTCAACAAGAGAATAAGTGTTGACGATGTCCATTCGGGTATATGCCAATGGTTCTTATAGTTATGAGGTTTAAACTCCCCTAAAGAGTTTAAACTGGTGACAACTGAATTTTGGCCTCTGTTACTCGCCATTCTCTTACTGAGATATTTTCATCTACATCTCTGTATTTGACTTCTTTTGGATATGGTCGAATTCTCAGATTTAAAACAAATTTCTCCCATTGTTTAATCTAAAGAGTCTTACTTCCATCATCAAACTATGATTGTGATCTGTTGCCCTTCACTAATGTCTGAGTTTTCAATAGTAGAACGTTGACGACTAACTTTGTGCTGCTTAATTTAGGCCCCAAGAAAAGTTGCTCCAGCTCCATTAGCTAACAAGACAAAAGCTACCAAAACTTCAAAAAATCCATTATCTGAATCTAAACCAAGAAAATTCGGTATTGGTCAAGCTATCCAACCAAAAAGAAACTTATCAAGATTTGTCAAATGGCCAGAGTATGTCAGATTACAAAGACAAAGAAAAATTTTATCATTAAGATTGAAAGTTCCACCAGCTATTGCTCAATTCCAACACACTTTAGACAGAAACACAGCTGCTGAAACTTTCAAATTATTCAACAAATACAGACCAGAAACCAAATCGGATAAAAAAGAAAGATTGACCAAAGAAGCTGCTGCTATTGCTGAAGGTAAAACCAGACAAGAAGCTTCACCAAAACCATTTGTTGTCAAATACGGTTTAAACCACGTGGTGTCATTAATCGAAAACAAAAAGGCTAAATTAGTCTTGATTGCTAATGATGTTGACCCAATTGAATTAGTTGTATTCTTACCAGCTTTATGTAGAAAACTAGGTGTTCCATACGCCATCATCAAAGGCAAAGCTAGGTTAGGTACTTTAGTTCACCAAAAAACTTCAGCTGTTGCCGCTTTAACTGAAGTTAGACCAGAAGATGAATCAGCTTTAGCTACTTTAGTCTCCACTATCAACGTTAACTTCACTGAAAAATACGAAGAAAACAGAAAACACTGGGGTGGTGGTATCTTAGGTGCTAAATCTCAAGCTAAACAAGCTAAAAGAGCTAAAGCTGCTGCACAAGCGGAAAAATAATCTATATAACTTCAATTATATAATGCAGTGTATATTAGTAATGGTTGTATTTATTGGGAAATATGGTGCATTCAGTAGTTGTATAACTTGTAACCATTTCAATTTATTTTTTCTCTATTTAGCACTGAAGAGATTATGGACACAAATCATATATTTATGGTTACGATTCTGCCATTTCCTGGAGGGAGTAATTCCTGATTCGGATCCAAGATTGCAGTCTTATCCAATGAGAACCAATTGAAAAGAATTACTACTAGCAGAATTCGAGGATGGATCTTTGAAAAATCCAAAGGGAAAAAAAGTTTATAATAACATTCTTAGATATTGAAGGTTATTGATCTTTTTAATTTATATATTCAAAACTTTAAAATGCTAAAATTTATCTTGGAATCTTTAGAAGAAGTCAAAGAGTCATTCCTTCCAACTTTGGCTAAAGCTGAAAGCGAAGAAGAAGATGATGAAGAAGAAGAAGATGAAGACGAAGATGACGATGAAGATGATGAAGAAGGTGCTGGTGATCCATTAGATAAATTGAGAGAAGAATGTGCCACTAAACCGGACATCAAACATTACGTTCACCATTATGCTGAATGTGTTGAAAGAGTCACCAAAGAACAAGAAGAAGAAGGCTATGAAGATAAAGAATACAAAGAAGATTGTATTGAAGAATTTTTTCATCTACAACATCACTTAAATGACTGTGTTGCTCCAAGACTATTCTACAAGTTGAAATAAGGCCCAATTTTCAACAATTGGCTGAGTCTATAGTAACATGCCATAACCACCATCATTAGTAGTATTATCATGTTTATTATTACTATTATTATCATCCTCATCATATTCACAAAAATGAAGTAAAGAAAAATAAAAATCAAAAAATAGAAAAAACAACAAAAACTCAAAAAAAAAATCACAAAACTTAGGTCTTTTATAGCAGAAATTCTGGTTTCTCTTCAAGTGGTTCGCTCGTCAATTGAAGTGAGATAATTAGATCAGTTATAAATTACCATTTAGTTGCTCCTCTTATTTATTTATAGATTCAATGTATTACAAAAAAAATCAGAAACTCCTATCACATATATATATATATATATATATTACGAATTATTAATGGAAATTGAGCTACTTTCAATTTCGGTTGTAGCACATATATATATTAACTGAAAGTCGACCTACATTATATATCTACGTTATGTATAGATCTTACTCAAATTAGCTGGGGCGTCAATTGATCAATAGTTGCCCGTGAGCCCCTTAGTAACATTACACGTGATATTTTCCGAAGCCCTGTCATTATGTATGTATGTCATCCGAGCAGTCACACCACTAAAAGGCTCTCAGATGTCCGGCTGTTCACGATTATCAACGGTAAGCGCAGCATCTATAGTTTTTTTCACTTTGCCGTAATATAGGTTGTAAAATTTAGATGAACTACTGAACAAACAGATATTGTTAGTGAGGTGAATAGGTATAGATATATCACACGAAATAGTCAAGTAAGTCGAAACTGAGGTTAGAGGTTAATTACTTTAAAAGCTAGAATACGATAGCTCAAGATTTCTCAGCGTATAAATGAGAACACAAGGTCATGGCGATTTGTGTACTTATAAAAGAATGTATATCTGGCATTGATTGAACAAGAAAAATATTAATTAAGCATATCAAATCAAACCATAAATACAAATTCACCAATTATATATACACCATTGTTTGATTAGAGCTGAGGATACTCGATTTTCACTCATTTGTTCAGTCTTTTAAAGTTAGGATGTTGAATCTAATTCTTCCAGTAACTAGATAACTAACAATTTATTCTAGAAATGTCTAAATCAAAAAACCATACCGCTCACAACCAAACAAGAAAAGCTCACCGTAACGGTATCAAAAAACCAAGAACCCACAAATATCCTTCATTAAAAGGTGTTGATCCAAAATTCCGTCGTAATCACAGACACGCTTTACACGGTACTGCTAAAGCTTTAGCTGCTGCTCGTGCTGAATCAAAATAAACTTTCAGAAAAGGGAATCAATGATTGCATAACTAAATAATATAAATACTGATGATTGATTTTTTTATGAAGTTTTCTTTTGGTTAAAGAAAATATATTTAAATATAGGAATTAGGAGGCTATAAGAGTCCTTTCATACCAATGATTTATGTATATTAATTATAATCATTCTAAAAGAGGTTTACGGTCATTGTAGTGAAAGCTCATCCAACCATATTTGAGAGACTTTTTTTATCTGCCATTGGAAAATTAAGAAAAATTTTTAGTGTAGTTTATTAACGTTTCCATCGTGCTTCTAATCAAGTCTAGGTATTTGAGAAACTCGGAAGATCATTTCAATCCAAGGTTTTTTACAGTCTTGAGAGTGTTTTGTAGTCTGTGCTGTTTTTCGGTTTTGTGGCATTGGTCTTTTGATTTTAAAAACTGAAGAATTTTAAATTTTTAGACTACATGAACACTCGTAGAAAAACTGGAGAGCTAGGTAGAGAACTCTATTCCATTACAGCTGAGGGCTTATACTTGAAATATGACTGCAACAACTCTTATTGCACACGAATCAATCACTACTCAACTTAGAGAGCAGATTGATGAAGGCAGATCCTCAGTTAATGAAGCTGAAGCTGCCGCAGTGAATATCAAAGAAAACTTCAATTCCAAGCGTTTATATATCAACAATATCAGCTATCTGACTACTGAAGAAGATTTAATTGATTTGTTTAAGGAATTCAATGTGTGAGCATCACTTGATACTATTCGATTGTGTTTTTCATTCCCTCTTTAGCTATTTATTGTCATACTAACTATTTTAAAAGCCGCTCTGTTTTAATTCCAAGTCAAACAGTTAAAATTAGCTTTAAGCATCACCAGAAATCCTTGGGAATCGCATATGCTGATTTCGACGATGAGAAAGAGGCAGAGTTAGCAAAAAGTGCAATCAATGGTAAGGTTTTGAACAATCGAGCTTTAAAAGTCAAAAACTTTGTTCCGTATACTCCAAAATCATTATTTAGGAAGTCATCGTCCAAAGAAAAGTCCTATAAACTTAAAGTGAAAGATCGATATTTAAACCATTCTAAGATCTCTGGAACCATTGCAGAAGATGCTGCTGGTGCACATAAAGAAGAGAAATCCAAGGTCCAAACGGTTGCCGCCGTGGGGGAAATTGCTAAAACTGTAACTACGGAAAACCCGGAGAATAACAATGAAGATTTTGAAAATATTGGATCAACTATAGAAAATGCTGAGAAGCAGGAGCCCGATGCAAAATCAGTGTCTAATGATACTGCATATATCCCACGTCTCTCACCAAGAATTACTGATGGTGAACTACGTGAATATTTTCATGAATATTCTCCAACAGCCATTTTCATTTTCAAGAGCTATTTGAAAAGCGGTAGAAAAAGACTGAGGTTCCACAACCGTTATGTTTCTGCTTTGGTTACACTAAGTGGAGAAAATGGCCTTTCTAGAGCTTTAGAAGAATTAAACGCTAAAAAGTTGAAGGGCCAATCTATCAGAATAAAACCAGCTTATATTTCAAAAATTGAAGAGGTAAAAAAAGCAGCAGTTACTTTTGAAGCTCCTGAAGTTCAAGATCATGGTGATGCACAAAACTCGGCAGAATCAGTCTCCAGTAATGATGCTCAATGTGTTGACTCGGCAGTCCCAAGTAAAGATCTGACTCTTGTTGAGATTAAACAACCGCTAGAAAAAGTAGTTCAGAAGCTGAGACATCCTGAGCCAATTGATAATGGTGAATTCTCTGATTTTGAGAAAAGAAATATCCTGAACTGAACTGAATATTCGAATAATGTTATGTTCATTCTATCTCCAATGGATCAGTTTTGAAAACATCTAAAACGCGTGTGTAAGATTCTAATAAAGCACACATTTTTATGAGGTTGAAGTACCATTTAAACGGCTAGATTAGCTACCTCTAGCTTTCTGGAATGTTATTCGTAGAAGATGAGGAACTTGAGATTCCATCTAATATGCAATTTTCCATGAGTGATTGCTTATCAACCTTCAAGTATCTATAAAATCTGCGAAAATCAAAATAGAGACGCACCGATCGCGGAGTTTGCTTCTGACACCTTTCGAAGCAATCGCGACAAAAAGACCAACCCTTTTTCCGCGAAGACAAAATTTTAGATTTTCAAAAATTGATGTTATTCATATGTGCGGATGTTATAAAAAAGCAGTCCCATTAACCGGAGACACTTTTTTTTTTTCTTGAAGACGGTAAGACACATTTAATAAGTAGGTTACGAAGCACTTTCCGTGGAAAAAACAAACTCTCGAAAGTAAAAACTTGAAAAACTTGGAAACTCTCTACATCATATATTGTACAATATCTAAGATTCAGTAACCACCAACATTAATATTATAAACAATGGGTATGTTTATCTGGAAGACAAATAATTAAAATACATTCATTAGAAGAGAGTATACATGTTTTATACGGGGCCGTTTATGACTTAGTACTCGCCTACAAAATTCAGATAAATTGTAAAGTTTTCAGATATTCAATAACAGGAAAATATATACATTAATCAAATAGTTCAAACCAAAGTCATCAAAAAATAAATCTGAGATTCGTTTGGCCAATAGCGACTTCATTCAATTCCCCTGCTTATTTAATGTATTTTATCAAACGAGCTTTTATCACTTTAAAATACTAACTAATTTTTTTATAGGTAGAGTCATTCGTAACCAAAGAAAAGGTGCTGGTTCAATTTTCACCTCACACACCAGATTAAGACAAGGTGCTGCTAAATTAAGAACCTTAGATTATGCTGAACGTCACGGTTACATTCGTGGTGTCGTCAAACAAATCATCCACGAAGCTGGTAGAGGTGCTCCATTAGCTAAAGTTGTTTTCCGTGACCCATACAGATACAAACTTCGTGAAGAAACCTTCATTGCTAACGAAGGTGTCTACACCGGCCAATTCATCTACGCTGGTAAAAACGCTTCATTAAACGTTGGTAACGTCTTACCATTAGGTTCAGTTCCAGAAGGTACTATTGTTTCAAACGTTGAAGAAAGACCAGGTGACAGAGGTGCTGTTGCCAGAACTTCAGGTAACTACGTTATTGTTATCGGTCACAACCCAGATGAAAACAAAACCAGAATTAAATTACCATCAGGTGCTAAAAAAATTGTTTCATCAGATGCCAGAGGTGTTATCGGTGTTATTGCCGGTGGTGGTCGTGTCGACAAACCATTGTTAAAAGCTGGTAGAGCTTTCCACAAATACAAAGTTAAACGTAACTCATGGCCAAAAACCAGAGGTGTTGCTATGAATCCAGTTGATCACCCTCACGGTGGTGGTAACCATCAACATATTGGTAAAGCTTCAACTATTTCAAGAGGTGCTGTTCCAGGTCAAAAAGCTGGTTTAATTGCTGCCAGAAGAACTGGTTTATTACGTGGTACTCAAAAAACTTCAGATTAAACTTTTTAGTCATATATAATATAATATAATGGGGGGTTTTGTTTAACATATTTTAAAACATCTTTTACACTGCAATTAAAAATTTAAAAAAAAAAACATATATATCTTAATGTACTTATTGAAACCATAATATTTAATCTATCGTAGTTGAATTATCAATCAGACACCTTACCTCAATACTGAATATTCATATCAAGCTCAAGATAATATTTTTCAGATATTTTCGGTGGTCCGATATATAGACAAGTTTGTAGCGATTTATCATGTAATAATCAATAATACTCAACTCGTTCTATTCACACTATTATACCAATTGTGAAGAGTCTTATTCACTAGTTACAACTGAATTTTATCGAATGTTTGTTGCTGCTACATTGCGGCTCAGTATGAATGCTGTGCTCTAACTATTAAATTCATTAATCTATTGTTGATTTTGATTCATTTATACCATATTTCTGACAGTTAAAAAACAAAAGTCGAAAGGAGTCCAAAAAAAGCATCATTATCCCTAAAACAACCATAATTTTAATCCTTTTTGTTCTATAATTTTATTTCTGGGTTTCAGCATCCACTAAATGTGAAAAACCTAATAAAACAACATTGAATAGACCAAGAATAAAAAAAACACTACCTTGCCAAAAATCTGATAAATATCCGCCTAATTTTGAAATAATCAAAATACCTAACCCTCCAAATAATCCGTAAACACCTGAAATAGCACCATTATACCTTCTATCTTTATCTGTTGCTAATGACATTGACGTTATAATGAGTCCAATTTGAGCTGTACCAATAAATATACCGAAAAAAAATGTTAGTGGTCTTGTTGGATCTTCAATTAATGCAAATCCAATAGATCCAATAGATCCTAAAAATGAAACCAATTTAATCGATTTTTTGTTACCTAATCTATCTGTAAGAACCCCTATTAATGGTGCCATAATTAATGCAATTGTATTTATAATTCCTACCAAAATTGCAGCATTAATATAAGCATCACGACAACTATCTTTAATCAAATCAGATGACCCATTTTGTGGAATTGAACATTTTCCTGTTTCCAAAAAATAATTGTATATCCATAATGGAATGAAAACAGTATTTGCTACTGTCATTGAACGTGCAACAAATGCACCTAAATATGCTAATGATATTCTATGATCTTTTATCCCTTCTTGAAATCCTAATTTCAATAATTCAATATAATTTTTCTCCGAATCAATAATTTCATTGGAAGATATTAAATTTGAATCAATTGATAATTTTGAAGTTTTTTTGGAATATAATGTGAAAGCAAGAATCAATGAAGTAAATAAAGCAACAATTCCAACAATAAAATATGAATGAATCAATGCTTCTAATGAAGATTCTCCCCTTTTTTCAAATTTTATTGGTAATGGAAGATATACAGAAACTGCAAATATTGCACCCAATCCAGATGATATACCTATAACCGATGTCAATTTACCATTTGGTTTAATTTTTAAGATATAATCACTTTCTAAATCCGATTCATTAATTGATGTATAATTAATTGTTTTCAAATTAAAAAAAGATTCCAATTTAAATCCAGAAGAAGATATTTCTGCAAGTAATGCAGTCATCATTGAAGCAGATGCAGATGCACCAATAGCAAATAACAATCTAAAGAATAATAAATCTGGATAAACATTTTTGGCAGTGGTATAAAGGAAAAAAGAAATTCCCATTATGAAAACCCCAAAAATGGATATATATTTTGGTCCAATTTTATCACTTAAAGCACCTAATAAAGGACATAAAACTATTGCCAATATTTCATCATAAGATCCTAATGTACCGATATAGTCACCTAATCTATCAGAAACACCCAAAACATTGGTCAGGAAAAATGATTGTGTTGAACTAAGAAATACAACAAATGAAATGGTTGAAAAACAAGCAAATACAAACCCAATGAAATTTAACCTTGTATAAGAGAAATCATCCATGTTATATCCAAATATTATGATCTTAATATTGTTTGAACATAATTAATATGGTTATCAATATAATTATTATATTAATTCATGATATTATTATATAGATAATATTATAAATATATAATTAATTATTATGCACAGCTTGGCCGGCGCCCCGGCAGGTCAAATATTGCTGACATAATTATACTCTTCAATTATGTAATATTGTAGTATTTAATTATGTAATCTTGGAAATAATAATATAAAATTCGCGAAAATTTTAAAAAATAAATTTTTAAATTTTTAAATCGTTTTATAATTTCAATAAATTAACCTTGTTGAAAGGCACATAAATTTCAATATGCCGGATCTTAAATATCAATATATATATTTATGATATATAATGATACTATATACTTATGTGATCGATCGAAATTAATAAATAAGTTCTTGTTATTCTAGCTATATAAGATTCTTATAGTAGATTTATAAATTTATATTATATTAATGTAGAATGATTATGGTTCAGATTGGCACAGCGGGAGTCTAGACGACGATTATTTTATATTATCATAGACGCTCGCACTCCACAGGTCTAATAATAATTATATATATAATAATTATAATCATTGATTATTTTGCTAATTACTACCATATCCCACGCGATGAGCTATTCGATGATCCTGTTGTACAAGTTATCGCAGTTATTAATTTAGTACGTCCATTTAGCTGAGATAGTACCAGCTACTAGGTCTTTCAGCTACAAATATAAGTTCGAGCTGCATTATATTACTTTGAGTTGCGGCATCGCGTAACTATGATCAATATAATTTATTTTAAAAATAAAATGTACTATTTAAATAGGTGATATAAGTTACATCATATAATATAATAATACTGAAGTTGTGTATTTTTATTAATCGATCAATATTGTGTTTAAATATCAAAGACTATACTTTTATATTTATACTCAAAGCTTAAAATTAATTAATTAATGACTAGAGCGTAATGAAGTGCGATAATAAATTTCATTAATTAAAACTTCGATATTCAATAAAACAATATTCTAATTCAGTTCACAATATATTCGACTGGTTTTATAAAATAATACAATCTGTGTTTTTAAATTTTACAGGATCCATACTACAAAAAGGGTAATGTCACCAAAAAATAATAAAACTCAACCTTCGATTAGTAGGTTTTTCCAAAAATTGCCTGCCAAAAAACAGGATCAATCATCTCCACTTTCTACAATAAATTATAATTCAAATACTACATTAAATAGTTCTAATTTAAATCAAGATATAGTGGAAATATTAGATGATTTTAAAGACGATGAACAAAGTGTTAAAGATTTAGATAAGGAAAATTTAGAAAAAATTCATAAAATTTTTGATTTCGATAAATCTTATAAACCTACAACTCAAACTCCAGAACAATTAGAATTACATTATCAATATAAAAGAAAATTGAATGGGAATTATCTTAAAGCTTTGGATTCAACCAATGGACTTAAGACAAATTCAACATTTCAACAAGAAGAAGACGAAGATTATGATGATAATGATAATGATAATGACAATAATAATAATAGTAATGATGATCTAGTGAACAAACCTGTTAAAAAAAAATTAAAGAAATCAAAACTTACCCCCTTGGATCAACAAGTGAAAGATTTAAAATTGAAACATTTTGATAAAATTTTAGCAGTTCAAGTGGGATACAAATATAAATTTTATTGTCAAGATGCTGTCATTGTTCATAAAATTTTAAACATTAGATTAGTACCTGGGAAAATTAATATCGAGAATGAAACTTCAAAAGATTTGGAATATAATAAATTGGCTTATTGTTCAATACCTGAACCAAGATTACATATTCATTTACAAAGATTATTAGATAAAGGTTTAAAAGTTGGGGTTGTCAATCAAACAGAAACTTCAGCAATTAATTCAATGGAAAATTCAAACGGATTATTTGAAAGAAAAATTACAAATGTATTTACTAAGGCTACATATTTAGAGTATGATCATAAAGGTAATGAAGGTATTAAGGATGATAAATCTTTAGATTCTTTGATGGTTATAATAGAAAATCAAATAAATCAAGTTATTTCAAAGTTTGATATAATATCAATACGACCATTGACTGGAGAAATTGTTTATGATACATTCGAAGATAATTTTTTAAGAAATGAATTGGAAACAAGATTATTACATTTAGAACCAATAGAACTTTTATATTTTGAAAAAAATTTCTCTTTGACAACAGAAAATGTTATCAAACATTTGAATTTGAAAAATTCATCCACTAATATAAGAACAACAATTTTTACACAAGATAAACTTAAACATTTCAAATTAATTTTTAACGATTTCATTAATGAAAATTTGCAAAATAATAATGATGGATTAGTTGCTTTTCTTGTTGATCAACAAGACAATTTTCAAATTGGATGTGCCATTTTAATAGAATATTTGGAGGAGTTTGGATTAAATTCATCTTTCCAAATCAGGGAGAAATATAGTACTTTCCCTCAAGCTAATCATATGATTTTAAATTCAAATACAATTGAAAATTTAGAGATATTTAACAATAATTTCAATAATGAAGTATATGGTTCTTTGATTTGGCTTTTGGATCATACCAGAACTAAGTTTGGATTCAGAATGTTGAAAGATTGGATTTCCAAACCATTAATTGATAGAGAACGTATTGATGAAAGATTGGATGCCATTGAAGAACTTAAATCAAATTTTAACCATTTCTTAGAATCATTCACTGGATTATTGAAAAAATGTCCCGATTTGGTAAAGATTTTAAATAGACTTCATTACGGTAAGACCAAACGGAAAGAACTTTATATTTTTATTTCAAAATTTAACGAGTTTCATACTGTCATTAATAAATTTGGCAACGAAAAATTATTAGAAAATATTAAATCTGATTTACTAAAAGAATTATTCCAACAATTGATTAGGTTATTAAAAGAGTTAAGAATTTCGTTTTATTACAGTTTAATAAATTCGCAATATGCACTAGATGATTCAATTTATAAGTTGGAAGATCATGTTTTAAAATACTTCAATTTGGAAAACTTAAGAATGATGAAAGAAGTTGATCAGGGGGAACTCTATGATATTATTAATAGAAAAGCTGCCATTGAAGAAGAGTTGAAAGATGAATTGCAAGATTTGAGAAAATTACTGAAACGACCATCTTTGGAATATGTCGAAAAAAGTAGAGAACCATATCTTATTGAGATCAGAGCTACACTTGTTAGAACAATTCCAAAAGATTGGATTAAGATTAATTCAACAAAAACTGTTGCTAGGTTCAGAACTCCAAATGGTTCTAGGCTTTATAAGCAACTTCAGTATTATCAAGAATTATATGCTAAACAATGTCACTCAATTTTTGATCAATTTGCAAGCTATCTTGACTCTCAATATTATCTTAAGTTCAATGAGTTTGCCAAGCATTTATCTAAATTTGATTGTTTATTATCTCTGGCAGCCATTTCTTCTTCAAATGGCTACATAAGGCCAACTTTTGTTGATTCCAAGGTTTTGGATATCAAGCAATCCAGGAATCCAATTATAGAGACAGTCATGCCTCCAGGTGCGATATACACACCGAATGATATATCCATGAATGAGAAAAACTCATGCTTTATTATTACTGGGCCAAACATGGGTGGTAAATCTTCCCTGGTGAAACAAATGGCTTTAGTTGTTGTGATGGCTCAAATTGGATGTTTCATTCCTGCAGAAGAGGCTACCTTAGGTGTTTTTACAAGTATATTGATCAGAATGGGCTCATTTGATAATCTGATAAAGGGTGAATCAACGCTATTTATTGAAATGTCACAAGTCTTGAATATAATAGATCACTTGAAGTCAAATAACAAAGGCAATTCTCTTGTTGTTTTAGATGAGGTAGGTAGAGGAACAAGTACAGTAGATGGTATTGCTATTGCCCATTCATTGGTTGAGTATTTATTGGATGATCTCGATATTGCATCTAAGTCTTTGGTTTTATTCATCACCCATTACCCTTCAATCTGTAAACTGTCACAAAAACATCAAAATTTAAAAAATTTTCACATGAGCTACATCGAAGAAAAAGTACGAAATACAAATTGGCCAAAAGTTACGTTTTTATATAAATTTGTTGAGGGATTTGCTAAGAATTCATACGGATTGAATGTTGCTAAATTGGCATCTATTGATGATCAAATATTGGAAAAGGCTCATGAAATTTCGAAAAAGAGAGAACATCAAGTTGAAGAGAATCGACTAATTAAGAATTGTAATAAATTATTACGAAATTTGAAAAAATCAGGAGAATCATTAGATGATTATGAACAACTTTTTAACGATATTAAGGATATAGACTTTGATTGACCGTGTACTACAACTTTAGGATATATGAATAATAAAACAATTTTTTTTTAGTATGCATAAATAATAAATTATAATTCTCTGTGGAATAAATCACGGAGAAAATGTAGATGAAGTGCTCAGATTGTAATTTTGAAAATATAAGCAACATTCATCAGTGCACAAATTAAATGCATCTAGAACTTTGTTTTGAATAGACTTTTACTGTTAGTTCTTGACCTATTCTTATTGACAGTATAACTGATACTGCCATATGATTCTTCTTTACCATACAACATCTCGTTATCTGTTTGGCCTTTATCTAAATCATGAATCAAAGTCATTGAATTAAAATTTTCGAAAGGATCAACATCTCTTTCTTCATCTAGATCATTGTTTTCTGTACTCAAATGTCCCTCATCATCCGTATAAGTTTGTGCAATATTTTGTTTCAGAATGATTCTCTCATTTGAAATGTCGATAGAGTATGAATCATTATGTTTGCTTTTATGGAAATCAGCGCCATTTTTAGAAAGGATTGGAATCATCGGAGGATTTTGATTTCTCAATAACGCCCATTGAACATTTTTGAAAAACGGGTGATTCTTTATGTCTGAGGCACCAAACTTCGAGCCCAGTCTTTTATTCTCGTCCTTTATCAACAATTTCTTGATTAAACTTTTACAATTGGATGAAATTGCTTGAGAATCTGGAAAGTGAACATCGGATTTCAAAATATTTGAAAATGTTTGATTTCTATTGGCACCTTTGAATGGCGTTGTACCGAACAACATTTCAAAAATTAATATTCCTAAAGTCCACCAATCAACTGCAACTGTGTGCCCTTTACCTCTTATGACTTCAGGAGCGATATATTCTTCTGTTCCAACAAATGAATTTGTTCTAAATCCATCAATGCAAATCTTCGTGTCCAAAGTCATGGAGTGTTTATTTGATGAATTGATAGCTGACATTGACGGGTTTTTTATGGACTCGGTCTGTTTAGATAGGTCAAAATCGGATAACATAATATGTCCGGATTGATGAAGCAAGATATTCTCTGGCTTCAAATCTCGATAAATAAATCCCATCAAATGTAAATATTCCAAAGCAGCAGTCACTTCACTGGCATAAAATTTAGCATCATCTTCGGGTATACATTTTGACTTTCTTGTTTGTAATGCTCTAAAGAATTCCCCACCCATACAGTATTCCATGCACAGATACAAATAGTCTTCAGATTGAAATGAATGATATAATGTAACAATGAAAGGATGATTTGAGGTGGCTAATATTTCTTGTTCGGCCAATGCTCTTTTAATTTTATTTCTTTCTATCATTTCCTTTTTGCTCAAAACTTTCATAGCATACAATCTGTTTGACTCTTTCTCACGTACTAGGTACACTTTACCGACGTCACCTTTACCTAATAGTCTTATTTTTTCAAAGGATTGAGGACCAACTTGTAAATCAGCATATTTGATTGAATTCGATGATAAAAACGACTTCTTTCTCAGCCTTGGTGAAGGTGGAGTTAAATTGTTCCCTGCAGTGGATGACTTTTCAGAGATATCATGCAGTTTGTTGGAAGCTCCATCGTCTGCTAATTCTTTTAAATTCAAAGGAGCGGATGCAACTCTCCTCAATCTTGGCTTGTGTGCTGCTGATTCTTCTTTGGTGGATGTTTCATTACTATTAGACTCTTCATTTATTTTGTTCAATGATGTTTGCGACGTGTGTCTATTTTTCTTCAATGCAAATGGCAATGGGCCTTGTCCTTTGTCGTTTGTATTGATGATATTGACATCAGGCTGATTGTCGGTTTCTGATGCATGAGGTGGTAGTCCTTGATGGTTGAAATATGGTTGTGATGACACGTTACCACTTCCATTGCGTTGATGGCCTTTTCCATTTCTTGGTGGATTAGGTGATGATGGTGAACGCATTCTTCTCACTCCTTGAAGAAGAGATTTAGTTTTTGATGGTCGTTGTTGAGGTTGCTCTTCTAAAGTTGAAGATGGTATTGTGGTTTCTTCTATTATTGGTGGCTCATTATGAAGATTATAATCATGAGTCTTTTGGGGAGATTCTAATTTAAAGCTTTCTTCATCATAATTTCCCTTTACATCCTTAGATGCCAAAACTGGAGATGTGTTGTTCGAAGAAGACGAATTCAATTTGAACAGATTTTTCAATTTTGTCGACAATGATTTATCCAACTGTTCAGTTGATGATTCCAATGATTCAACATTTGCTGTTTTGTGAGGGTGGATGACAACTTCCGGCGGTGGATTAAAGAAAGAAGAAGAAGGTTGATTGTGTATGTAGTTAGAGGTATCAGAAAGATCCATATCATTTTGAATTTCAGGAAGTTGTTCTGTGAGAGGTGTATTAACCTTTGATGTTTGTGCGCTGCTAAAGCTAAAAAGTTTCCCTATGGATACAGATCTGCTTCTCAGTTTGGCAATGGATCCGTTATTTACTTGGTTATTGTCGTTTTCATTTGATTCTTCCTTCCCCGGTAGCTCGTGTTGGTGTACGAGGCTGCCCATTTTACGTTCGACTGGTTTTATAGTTATGAATATCTATCCGACACACCACTGTTAAATATTTCACTCTAATAGCCTATATGTTTGCTCGTCAATATAGTTGATAATTATTACTAATTGGAAGGAAAAGGTGAACGGACACTATATGATATGTTGTGGGTTCCAATCTCTTATTTATGATGTAGGATAATTGTGTGGTGAAGTTTGGGGATCCAATAGAAACTTCGAGTTCGAGCGGATGATTTCAGTGTGCCAAACAAAGATTGTTCGATGGGTTATTTAATGCTGGGTAGTGATA
The DNA here is from genome assembly GCA_030581415.1 of Waltiozyma mucosa. Classification (NCBI taxonomy): domain Eukaryota; kingdom Fungi; phylum Ascomycota; class Saccharomycetes; order Phaffomycetales; family Wickerhamomycetaceae; genus Waltiozyma; species Waltiozyma mucosa. Next base: position 106,786 of record JAKTTK010000142.1, read on the forward strand.
GTATATTGTACATTGTTGAATGTGCTGCATCAAATCCACTAATTTGTGATATTTTCCTGGCGCACAAGTTGGAGACAGATGGCAGTGGGTACGCGGTTTCCCCGTTAATTCGATCGGGCCAGAAAAATAAATTTATAATTTAGCAAAAATTATACAAAGAAGTAATTTCTATCTCATTTACACTATTAGCTCAATTTATAGAGACACCAAAGTAATCACTAAAAAGTATTACTTCATGGAAAAATGCGCAAGCATTCAATAAATTTGTTCATCATTAACTTATTCATGGTGCTCATCATTGTATAGATCGGAATGAGTGTGAAAGCTCTTGCGTTTTTGAATGTTCATCGGGTATTTACTATTTAAGTACTGCCACTGTCGGTATATCCGGCGTCCAGACTGTATCAAGTTTTCTCTCGTAAAAAAATAATCGAAAATCTATTTTATTCTTTGAATATTTATAGTAGAATATTTATAGTAGAATATTACTATTAAGAACGCATCCAAGCATTTATTTAATCTACTTGTGTTAGAGCTGGATTTGAAGACCCCCAATCCGGAAGTATTGTTTTATGTGTCCCCTAACAGAAACCACTATATAAAACAGTTTTGTGACAGATCTGTTACAAATATAAAAATAAACTGGATCCCATTGAGACTGGAACATTGAAGTCTATTACGAACTTGTGAATTTTTCAAGATGTAAAGATCAAATCTTTATAATTTAGGAAAAATCAAAATATGATTCCAGCGAAAACAATTAAATCCAGAATAGACAGTCAAGGATCAGATCTGTTTCAAATGTTTACGAGATAGATGACAACAAATTCCCTTATAAAGGGGATTAATTCTTCCTTTTACAGATTGCACTGTTATTTCAACAAGATGGAACCATTTGATAGTTTAATAACTATAAACAGCTCTAAAAATGAGGATCTTTCAAGTGATTTTATCCATTTCGACCTTATCATTGGCTTCGGCATTAGAACAAACAAAATTTATCAACTCCACTATATCATCATCATTGTCATCGGAAAACTTATTTCTGTATTCGCCATATTCATCTACATCAACCTTTAAACCGATAGTAAATGTCCCAACTTATGCCAATTCAAAATCTTTGGGCACATCGTATACAACGGAAGAAACCACTACTATCGTCACAATAACATCCTGTTCAAACAACGCCTGTTCTAGAACCACATCACCAGCACTTGTTTCCATCGCTACATCTACAATTAACAATATTATTACGGAGTATACAACTTGGTGTCCACTAACTGCAGTTAAGCCATCGCCTTCATCATCATCATCCTCCTCTTCTTCTTTGCAGAGTAAAGCCATTGAGGAGTCACCAACAGTTTCACTAACCCCCACTGCTACTAAGATTCACTCATACCCGCAGTCTTCTCTATATTTATCATACTTTCCAAGTGAAATTTTTGAGGCTTCATCGACACCATTATCTTCAGCACTATTGTCATCAGCACTATCATCTTCCACTTCATCCTCTACTTCATCATTAGCTTCCTCTCAAGCTGAGATAAGCTTAACCACCACACACGATGAAGCTACATATACGACACATACTATAGAAGGATCTACAACAGTTGTTACCGTTACATCATGCTCTGATGATACTTGTTCAAAAACTACATCACCTGCGTTAGTTTCCATCGCTACTGTTACTGTGAAGGGTGTAATAACTGAATATACAACGTGGTGTCCATTAACTGCTGAATCTGGATCTTTATCAATTGGTCCTTCGCCAGTTGGTCCGTCAGTTGTCTCATCAGGCACCTTATCATCAGGCAGCCCCTTCTCAATTGCTTCATCAGATTTTGATTCTTCATCAGAAATTGGTTCTTCATCAGCATCCTCTAAGTATGCGAGTGTTTTTTCCTCCTCTTCATATGTTGAATCAACTGCTGCTGCTACGGTTACCACATTTCCTGTCGTTCCAGTTTCTGGATCTTTTTCCGGTGCTGTTACTGACTCTAGCTCGCATAAACAATTGACTTCTATCAAATTCAAATCATCATCAGGTACTTCAGAAACTACATCTTCATCTATATTTTCATCCAAAGATTCCGATATAACTCTAGATGTGTCATCAGCACCAACTACTGCTGTTACTTCATTAAATATTGAGACATCTAATATCAGCTCAACCATTGCTAGTACTTCAGGTATTGGATTTGTTGAAACCACCAGTCTTGGAGTCACCACAACCGATGATACAAGTGAGAGTATTGTCACAGATAATAAGACTACTGTTTTGACTATTACTTCCTGTTTCGATAATGGATGCTCGAGTGATACCACCACTGCCTTGGTTACTGTTGTTACTGAGACTTATTCAGGAATTGTAACTGAATACACTACATACTGTCCGCTTTCAACAAATGAATTTCTTTCATCTATAGCACCACCTACAATATCATCTGCAACTTCGCTTCTAGTCACATCATCAAACAGTGATGTGAGTTCTTCATCCATATTTTTTGAAATAGCTGATTCCAAGACTGCAACAAGAGGTCCAGTTACGACCCCAACCTCTATATCGGTAACTAATACTACTGATGAGACTACTACCATTTTAACTATCACTTCATGCTCGGAAAATGCTTGTACAAGTGATGCCACCACTGTTTTAATAACTGTTATCACAGACACAATCTCAGGTGTTGGAATCGAGTACACAACCTACTGTCCTTTGACTGAAATTGAAGGTAAGTCATCATTGTCATCATTGTCATCATTGTCATCATTGTCATCATTGTCATCATTACCATCATCGCTGATATCAACAACATCATCAGTTTTGTCTACCACATTGCCATCATCAGCCGGTGCTGCCATTTCACAGAGCACAGAATCTTATATATCTAATTCAATTTCTTCGACCTCATCTGAAATTGAGCTAATTGGTTTTTCATCGTCATTTTCAACTCAATCTACAACTTCATATTCATCAACGAGCGATTTCATTACTTCTATTTTATCATCACCCTCAGAATCTGTGGTCTACAAAGGCTCAACTCCAAGTTCAGATGTTTTCAGCACTAATGCTCCAATGGAAGCCTCTTCTTCAGTTACATCAACAGTTGTTGCTACTCAACCCACTTTTACATTAGTTACTGTTACTTCATGTTCAGCTGGTTTATGTGTTACTCAACCTTCGACTGCCTTGGTCTCAGTAGTGTCGATCACTAGCTCAGATGTTGTCACCCAATTCACTACATACTGCCCATTAACTGCAACAGAAGCTAGTACTAGCAGTGGAGCTCCAACTTCTCAAGATCTATCATCAGACTTGATTTTATCAAGCACTTCTTCTGTTGTTGCCCATACTGAATTAGAATCAAAAGGTAAAGCTAGTGCAGCTAGTGCATCAGAAACATTTGAATCTGGTATTACTATATCTGTTGTGTATACTTCTCAAAGCTCATCAGCTGCATTAGTTACCGATTATACATCAGTGATTAATATTTCTGGTAGTCCCACCACAAGCCAAATTGAATCATCTGCTGCTTCTAGCTATGAAACGAAAGTTTCTGGATCATCATCATTATCTACCACCGTTTCCAATACTATCGCTGCCACCAAAACCTCTACCTTGGCTATTATTACTACTTCTCAACAGCTTTCTTCAGTCATAACTCTTGCCTCTCAATCAAGTTCAATAACTACAGTTGCTGTTCAAACCTCTGATTTTTCATCAAGCTCTACTTTTGAAGTATCTCAATACGAGGGTTCCGCTAATTTGACTAATATCCCATTAATATCAAGCTTGATGGCGTTTATTTTAGGTTATATGGTTTTTTAGATTTTTAATTTGAATGTTATGAATTTTTTTTTTTACTCTTTTCGTATCATTTTATATATATATCCAAAGCTTTTGTTTTATATACTGGCGTACTATTTACCTATTAAATTGATTATTATTGTTATCATTATTATATTATATACAAGTATATAAATCCGATCTTACGGAAAGCTAATATTTCCATTTATTCAAATTGGTTGATTCATTAAATTTTCATATAAATATTTACAGTTACGAATTTATGAACGCACAATATCCCAAGAAATATCGGTGATTGAAACTTCTGCACCAGCATTATCATCATAATCATAAAATTCACCCTCACTTAAATCTATGTCATCAAACTTTGTGATAGATTCAGCACCTTTAGAAATGAAAAACCCATTTTCTGGTAAGAATTTAACTATATCTAATCCTCTTGCTTCAATTGACAAAAAATCTACTGATTTTCCTGAATCTTCAATGGTATATACGTTTTTGGTTCTCTCTATAGAAATTGTTGATTCTTTTCTGCAATTTTTACATTTAAAAACAAAATTAGCTTCACCTCTTGAGCCTGAAATTTCATGTTTTTCAAATCTATTGATAGTAATCTCTTTATCATGTTGTTCACGACATTGTGTACATTCGATTAAAAAAGTGTATTCAAAAGGGTTTTCTTGTGTATCTTTTGGCGATAAATCAGTGAGACCTTCTAAAGTTGCAGTTAATTGTAGTTTAAACCCCATATTTCTTTTTTAAAACTTGTTTGTATCATTATTTTAAAAAAGAGTTTATAGTTGATATTCTTTGATATATTTTAAAGTCTATAAGATATTAAAGTAGTATATATAACTTTCCAGAACGAGTTCGCTCAACGCCTAAGTTCAAAAAAATTTGTTAATTGATTTTCGTACAGCGTTGAAAAATTAAAGAAAATGCGATTTGTTATAATATTATTTGGTGGAAGAAAAAAGAAAAAGTCATACAACCATTCTATTAGCTAGACGTTAAATAAAACATTATAGATCGTTTTCTTATCAATCATAAAGATAAAGTGAGCCCAAAAAATGTTCTTTTTCCATCAAATAGGAAGAAAAGGCATACGTCTCAATGGGACAATGAATATGTTGCATCAAAACCAAAAAAGATTGCACAATAAATTCTTTCATGGTCACTTTACAAGTTCTGTTAGACCAAATTTAATTAATATCAAATTTCAATCAAAATTCAAGACAACAAAACAAATTTTATGGTCATATTTCTCAGCTCCTACAAATATTCTATTCCTATCAACTAATTTATTGGGTTTAGGAATAATATCCACATATAGGTTGTTATCAACAATATCAACCAACTCAGAAATTAAACCTTCCGAAGATAACGTGTTTTCTCAGGAAATGAATTTGACATCAATAGCTAATAGAGAAATTAATTTATTCTCTTATGAAAATTCAGAGAGTATGCTATCATCAATTGATACATCTGTTTTTGAAAATATGGAAGAAGGAGAAGAAGAAGAAACTCAATCAAGTTATTTTGTAAATCATAACTCTGATTTTGATTTACCAACTACTGAAATGGAGTTAAATTCACTGGGTTTGAATAAAACTCGCTCTGTTTTCCAAGAATATTCCACTAATTTAATAATCAATCAACTTTTATCAGTTTATTACATTGAAAATTGTATCAAGCAACTTTTTGATCAAGAAAATGGTATGAATTTAAGTTTAATAGGTAATCTATCAATCAGTCAAAAGGAAATTTTTGTTTCTTCATTAATAAATTTAATTGAAAATCCTGATTCCAAGATAGATTCATTTGAATCTATTATGCAAAATATATCAATGGATTCATTTTTAGAAAAATTGCGTAAATCGAGTGTGGATTTCCAAAATAAATTATTTTATTTAAATTCTCAAAATTTATCCTTGGATTATTTAGAAAATCACAAATTTGGGGGAAATGAATCTAAAAATTCAATATCAAACATTTTAAATCTATATTCCCATGAAGAAAAATTGAATTGTGATTTTTTATTGGAATTATCATCAGCTTTAATCAATAAATCGATTAATGATGAAGATTATTTAAAATTATTCAAAAAATTGAATTCAAAAGTTGATAATGAAAATTTCAAAATTTTTGGAAATATACTATCAAATCATTTATTAAAATCGACAAGGTTGATCAAAAATGAAAATATTTTATATGAAATTTTGAAAAATTCAATAATAAATAGAAATAAATTGATTTTTAATGAAATTTTAGATAAATTGAACATTTCAAAAGAAAGATTAGTACGAAAGAAATCCAAAAAATCTACATATTTAATAAGGAAAATTACAGAGGGATCATCATTACAAAACTATTCATATGCATTAAATACTTATCTTCTTGCAATTAAAGGGTTACACCATTTAAATTATGAAGAAATTCATATCATAGATTCGATCAAAAAATTATTCAAATCGTTAACGGAGGATAAAAGAATTACATATTTCAATAATTTTAATTCAATAGATAATTTAGAATTGAACTTTAATGATTTTGAAATAAATGAAAATATTGATTCTGTTTTATTAAACATTATTAACCACAAATAACGAATACTAATGACATACAATTATAGAACATTTGTATATAATACATAATATATAAGATATACTAATACATATATAAAAAGTATATATTTTAAGTTTGGTGTGATTTTTTGGATACACTACCCGATATCTCTTCGGTAGGTGCAGCATCCAAAGACAACTAAGGAAGAAAAAAAAAAATTTGAAAATTAAAAAGTAGGATGAGATGAAGCTTAATCTAATATAACATTCATTTTAAAGATTTCACATCCAAATTATTTCATTTCATTTATCATAATCTTTTAATAATGAAATTCTTGACAACAAACTTTGTTAAATGTTCAGTGAAATCCTGTGATAGTACCACCGATTCATTTCCATTAGGATATGATAATTGCAAATTAGTTCAAACAGAACAAGAATTCAAACCAGATTTCATATTATCAATACTAGAAAGACTTGATTGGAATGCGTTGATACAAGTGGCTAAAGATTTGGGAAATGAATCATTACCACCAGTCAAACCAGAGGGTGAATTATTACAAAATGAAGATTTATTGAAAGATTTGCACACATTATTGATTGAAACTACGATTATAGAAGGGGAAATGATATGTAATAATTGTAAACATGTTTACTACATCAAAAATTCAATTCCTAATTTTTTACTTCCCCCACATTTAGCATAGGATTATCCCAATCAATGTTTTCATTTAATAACTATTGTGTATAATATATATTTGTTTCCTCTTTATTATATATATGTCATTTTTCCAATATAAAACTCAAGCACACTTTAGATTCCTAATTAGGAAGTCCATCGCTTCTAATGTTTTTGACACAGTGTAAATTGCGCCTTAGAGCCTAGACAAAGGCAGTAACAAAAAATTATACTAATTAAAGCTCTATTTTTTTTTTTTTTTTTTTTTTTTTTTTTTTTTTCATCGCGCTTCGATCCTTTTGACAGAAATTTTTGAATGTTTTTGTTAAACACAATGATCAATTCACGTTTGACACAGCTCAATAGTTTTTTGAAATTAGTTTAAAAAAAAATTTAAAGAGACTTTTTTTTTTCTTGGAAATTATATTCTCAATCCATCAATTGTACTAAATACTCAAGTTACATACACTCTTGCTACTCTCCATTCATTTCAGATTTTAAAAATAGATTTGATTCTCTTTTGTTCATCAAATCACATAAAGCAACTTACAGAACAAGTGCAAAAATAGAGGAGTTACAGTATAATCAACAGATTTTTTAACCATTACAATGAAGATTGTAAATTACTTATCTTCAGCATTTGTCATATCATTAATACAATCGTTAGTTAAAGCTGACGATGAGAGCGATTCCATTGAAGGAACATGGTCATCGAAATCGAATACCGTTTTTACAGGCCCTGGGTTTTTCGATCCTGTTGATGAACTATTGATTGAGCCTGCACTACCAGGTATTTCTTACTCTTTTACTGATGACGGATATTTTGAGCAAGCCATATATCAAGTCACCTCCAACCCAAAAAATCATTCATGCGCAGCAGCTGCTCTAATTTACCAACATGGTACCTACGAAATCTTTGATAATGGATCTATTTCTTTAACTCCATTTACTGTTGATGGTAGACAATTATTGAGCAAACCATGTGACGATGACGGTATATCTTCATACACCCGTTATGAACAACAAGAATTTTTCAAATCATATAGCGTTGAAGTTGACCCTTACTATGGTCGTTATAAATTGAACTTGTTTGCATTTGATGGGTCCGTAATCCAACCATTATACTTGGCATATAGACCACCATTGATGCTACCAACAGAAACCTTAAATCCAACATCAACAAATGATGTTACCCAAGCATCATCAACTTCATCAAGTAATAAATTGAGAAAAAGAATTAAGAGAAGTTTAGAAAATAAAGGAAGAACTACAGCTATTCGTAAAAATGATTTCAATGTTGATTTGTGGTGGTACTTGGCTGCCGGTGTCATTGCCATAGGGTCAGGTATATATTTCATCTTTTAAATATCCCTTCTCTCAAGATTAGATGGCATTTCTTAACATACACGCTTTTGCAATTTTTTTCTGAAAAAAAAATATTTAATTTCTTTAATGTAGTCAACTGAAATTTATCTGAAGTTTTTGAGAAAATAATCTGTTATAAAATCTTTAAGAAGTTCCGTTGGTGATGCCCTGCCTCCCCATATTCTATTATTTCAGGGCCCAAAAAAAAACACAAAAAAAAACTCGTTCCCATCAAAAAAAAGAAAAAAGAAAACTAAACAGAAAATATGTTGGAGTAGTCTTAATATTGGGAGTCGTGTACTTGGAAGATACCATACATAATACATACATCCAGTTCTAACTCAATTACAGTCGAGTGAATAATGCCATTATATCCACGTCAGAATGGTCTCCCTAGACCATATAATTTGCAGTACTCTAAGAAATCTTCCTTTTCTAAATATTTAAATACACCAATGAAGAAGTACCTAGCTTATTTCATTATTTTATCAACTATGGGGCTACTGGTTTATACAATTACTTCAATCTCCAGAATTAAAGAGAGTGACATTTCGGTGAATTTAGATCATGATAGAATTCAAAAGCAAAAACTTCAATTAAAGCAAAAAACCCAGCTGAAAAACGAACAAATAATCGACAATACAGAAAGTCAAATCACTAATCAAGTAATACAATCAATACAGCCTGACTCCAAAATCTCCAAAATCATTAAAGAAATTGAGAATGATAACTCAAAATTAGAAATCGGGAAATCAATTGCAAACAAAGCAAATCACCTACTGTAGGATTATGTTTTCTTTTTTTTTTTGCTTTGCTTCAGTTCTTTTTACTCTTCTTTAATTTTCAGCACAGCACTACTGCATCAAAATATTTTGTTATTTAATAAATACATACATTAATTTATAAGATAGTAGTAGTCTTCAAATATGTAATCCACGGTGGTGTGCATCGTTACGTTCTTGCCAAACAGTCTTACCAGAACAACTACAAACTTGTTTATCATTTTCCCAAGCACCAGCAGATCTAGCGATAACTCCAGCTAATGAATCATCAGCTAACTTGTTGTCCTTACTGACAATGAAACTTCTACCTATCAACTCTGAAATATTAAAGTTGATTTGTTGAAAAGTCTGTCCCGAGTATAGCTTGTCTGAAGATTCGGTATCAACAGTAATTGGGTTAAAATCATGAATTGATGAGCCGGTACTCTTGGCTCCTGCTGAAATGTCACCACTGGCTCTAAAACTTGGATAGTATATACCTTTTGGTAAACCGTTCAACGTTATATCAACCAATAAATTATTTTCATCTGTTGCAACAATTCTAGCAAGACCTCTTACTGGTGTCTTGATATCTTTTGGATCAAAAGATTCTAAAATTGAGACCGCTGCACTGTTTGGTTTACCAGTTCCTCTAATGATCGGATCTTTACCTACATCTTGAATGGCTTTAATGATATTTGAAGGTGGTTCTGTACCTTCAACTGAAACTCTTTGATTTTCTAAATCAATATCAAACTTGGAGATCCCTGGCACTTTGCTTAGAGCTCCTTTCACTGTGCTCACACATGATTCACAATGAAGATCAACGTTATAAACAGTCTTTGAAAATTCAAGAGTTAGTAATCACTCACTTTAAATAAATCCATTGAGATGAATTTAATTTCAAATTTCGTTCTACTCACTTCGAAAGACATGATTTCTTACCAAAATATACAATAAATAAGCCCCGTGAATTTATTTTCTTCAAGTGGTTGGAAATAGGACAATGTTGAGGATATTTATTTAGTTAAAGGTGGTTAAGGTACAGCTTGATTAATAATTGGTTCACGAATATGATTTTTCAGCTCGGGCACAACACACATTTAAATTGATGAATAATTTTAGACGTTTAATGCTGCACACAACATATGGATCAATATATCCACAATTTGTAATGCAGGTGTTCGGAAACATCGCCATAGTAAGATAGCTGGAAGCTCAAATCAATATTTAGGCGGACCATCTGGATTCTAGTTGAAATTTAGTTTAAGCTAGAATAAAATATCCGAGAGCATCACATCATCAGATATTTTCATACTGATTAAATCGTCGTTAAAATCCATTTTGATTACCCCTTAGCCATAATTCTACAATATGATTTTATTAATGGACTCCGTTATTCCCTTCTAGTGCCGAGCTAGTCTATTATAAATTTGTGTCTCCAAACGCTATGCGTTATAGGAAAAAATTATCAATCCTTCCATGAACTCTTTCATAAATTACATACTACGTCTATTTACCAGATGTTATCAGTACAAGTTACGCGTATAATTTACCACTTACTACTTACTTCAAGTTATAATTCGTTATTATATTGTGCCATTCTTTTTTACACTGCAATGTATTATGTGCCTGGCTATAAGAACACCCTATATTCCTAGCCAGTTGCTGCTGCCATCTAGGGGCGGACTGCGGAATCAAAGAGCCTAATGCTTATTGAGTTACAACCTGTACTGGTATAATAGTATACTGTATTCCTAATATTAGGTACTGGGCAGTGAGAAGCTTTCTTGAGAAAATAATAGATATATAAATATTCTCGCGACTTATCAGATGATGATCTAACTTTACCCGCGAGCTGCAAGTGTGTATCGCATTATATTAATATTGTTGAGCCTTGACACCTCTTCTAATCTGGCCAGTGCTTCTACACAGGATTCAGGGGATCAGAGATCAAAAATATTCTGGCTACTACCAACAAATACGACACAGAATTTTACATTCACCTACTCAAGTATCACATATATTATAATAGTGGTGATCTTTTTGTTTTCTGTTCGTCAATACTGCATTATTACTTTCATTTTCTATAATATCACAGATATCAGGGTTTAGATACTGGTCATCAAACTAGGGAATAGCAACCTTGAAAAAAAGAACATTATATATATCAAAAAAGAACCATTGGAAAACTACTAGATAGATGTCAGATTCAAAACCAGGATCTATCTCTCCAAATTCGACAGAGCATCATTCTGATAGCAATGAGCATGAGCCCTTATTGAAAGCAGGTGATTCTAATGAGCTTCCTTCATCAACGTCAACGCATAATGTTACATCTCAAGCAAATTCAGATCGCTACCTCAGCTCACACTATACAGCTCCATCCCAAACAAAAACTTTCCCTAAAAGAAGACTTACATTTTCAGGACCAAATGACATCTATTCTATTGAAAGGGGTCAGAGTAAGAATTTTGTTAACCATAGCGTTACCGAATCTGGACTTGCCGATGGCTTGGGTAACGGTGATACAAGATCAAGTTCAATAACTGAATCTTCAGCTTCAAATGTGCAAAATGTTTTAAACGATTTAAGAAGCTACGATTTAAGAAATTTACCTTCTGCTAAAACACAATCATCAAGGTTTAGACGACAATCGTTATCCAATAACACATTCGGCGATCCGAACCCAACCTTGCACTCAACATATGCCACTCCTTCTCAAGATTTATCAGCTAAACAACGTTTGAAATTGCCAAATTCTGCTGATTCTCCATCGTTGAACCGCCATCAAAGTCCAACTCTTGCTGAAAAGTGGGTTAACGGTCAACGTAAATTAGCTAGCAGAAGTTATGGGTCAATAGCAAATCCATCACCAATGGCCCATAGAATAGACATGGATAATTACAATTCATCGGGTCACAATCAAAACTCTGCTGAAGATAACACACAACATGGATCAGAACTCGATTTTAGATCAAAACCATCATCTAGAAGAACGTCAAAATCATCGTCTTTAGACGATGTTTGTTTCCCTTTAGATCAATTAGATGATGCGTACGGGGACAGATTATGGCCAGATATCAAAGTTCTTGAAGAATTCTGTGAAGAAGAAACAACTAGACTAAAAGACGAAGCTTTGAAGGAAACCAGTGAGGCAAATTATAGATTCAACTTCAATAATGATGACAATTCAAGCGATCTAAATGATGCTTCATCTTCGGGAGGTGTGGGCTTTTCTCATCCAATTGTTACGAAGGTTGATGCTCCAAAATTGCTAGGAAACCAAAGAATCAATGAAACTGAGACGCTAAATGGTAGATTAAGACCTCCTAAGATAAATCCCTTTGATCGAAAAAGATTAAATAATGCAGAGTTTTTAAAGACCATAAATTATCCTCCCCATATCATCCAAAACAGCCCAGAGCATTTCAGATTCACTTACTTTAGGGAGGATTTAGACTCAACAGTTCATTCACCGACAATATCTGGTCTTTTACAACCGGGCCAAAAATTTGACGACATTTTTCTGTACACAGAATACTCAAAAAATCAAAATCAGCCAGGAACAGCTGTATCACAAGCAAGTTCTCATGGTGGTTCACACTCTATAACTTCAAGAGAAACAACTCCAGCAGTTGAAGGTCTCACCTCAATTACCCCTCCTGCTCCAGATTTGGAATTTGAGCCTGATCATATTGCACCATTTTGGCTAGATATACTAAACCCAACTGAAGAAGAGATGAAAGTGTTGAGTAAAGCCTTTTCCATCCATCCATTGACGACTGAAGATATTTTTCTTGGTGAAACACGTGAAAAAGTGGAGTTATTCAAAGAGTATTATTTTGTTTGTTTTAGATCCTTCGATATAGTTCAAGAAAAAATCAAAAGAAGAAACATTTACAAAACTTTGGAGCAAAAAGATTCAGGAAGAGAAAATTTGACTTCAAAATCGTCCGAAGGTTTTCTTTCAAGATTATTTGGCACCAAAAAAAGAAGACAATCATCTTCCAGGTCTGTTGCTGACAATATTAGCTCGACCTCTAGTTTCAAGAAAAGGGCTCGGGAAATTGAACTGGAAAAGTTTAAAAAAAAATCTGGTGACAGACACAAACCTAAGGGCGGAGAACTAGAGCCATTAAATGTCTATATTTTGGTTTTCAAGCATGCTGTATTGACTTTCCATTTTGCCCCATCTCCACATCCTGTAAACGTTAGAAGAAGGGCTAGATTACTACGAGAATATTTGACTGTCAGTGCTGATTGGATTGCTTACGCCTTAATTGATGATATCACTGATGCTTTTGGGCCAATGATAGAGTCTATTGAAGATGAGGTCAATTCAATTGAGGATGCGATTTTGAAAATGCACCCAGGAAATGAAAGTGATTCTGACGATTCTGATGGATCTGATGATGAGTATGATTTTGTAGAAAATATGAATTCTCGTCGTGAATCAGTATTTGATGACAAACGGTCATTAAGATCAATATCCACAAATTCAACGAGATCAACTTCCTCAAATATAATTGAGTGGAAAAAAAAAGGTGACATGTTGAAGAGAGTTGGTGAATCTCGTAAACGAGTTATGTCATTATTACGTTTGCTAGGCTCCAAACCTGATGTTATCAAAGGCTTCGCTAAGAGATGCAACGAGCAATGGGAAGTTGCACCAAGATCAGAAATTGGTATGTACCTAGGGGACATTCAAGACCATATAGTTACTATGATTCAATCTTTGAACCACTATGAAAAGCTATTAGCGAGATCTCATTCCAACTACTTAGCACAGATTAATATTGACATGACTAAAGTGAATAACGATACCAATGATGTGTTGGGCAAGATTACTATTTTGGGTACGGTTGTTTTGCCGATGAACATTATTACAGGTCTTTGGGGTATGAATGTTTTAGTTCCAGGCCAGGACTATGATGGTTTACTATGGTTTTGGGGCTTGGTTGCTTTTATGTTCTGCATTGCGATCTCGGGGTATATGTATGCTAAGAGAGTTTCAGGCTTAGATTAATGAGATAATTCAAGAGTTAATTCTGTTTATCTACGTAGCTATGTCGCTTATTCGAGGATTATTACTAACGAAGCTATGTATACTCCATTGTGATAAAATCTACAGATGAGCTAGCTTGGATTGAATAAAAAGAGGTATAAATAGAAGGTGGGTATTAACGATGTTCATTTATTCATTGTCATCTTCCGGCTTGACCAGTGTTTTTGGTTTAGTTTCAGACTGCTTATCTTCCTGACTCAAACTGTCTTCTGTAAATTTTTGCTTCTTGTTAGCTCTACCACCTCCTAGCTTAACCAAAGCATCATCGATATCTTGGAAGTGATCAACCAATATATTCCACTGATCTTCTGTTAATGAAATACCTTTTTTACCAGGCTTCAATTCCCCTTCATTCGTTTCATAGAACTCTCTTATGTCTACCAAATTAACAGTTTTGAATTTTCTTATCGTTATTCTTTTATTTTTACCTAGCTGGACATATTATTTTTGTTAGTACTAAATCCATATTTGGCACGTTTAGTTTCTCATACTTCAACTGTTGGCTCTTCTGGTGAGGTTTCTTCACTGACACTACTGTTTGCGCCTTCATATTTTCTCTTAAAGTTCTTTTGGTAAGCCATTTTCGCTCTGTTTTCAACAGGTATTTTAGTATCCGTAGGGAGCAAAATCTCAGTTCCTATTTATTGACCTTGGTTCTGAACTTTTAATGATATTGATATTTTTTGTGGCTTTGGGTTCTCTTCGGGTGAACACGGCGAAAAAGTTTAAAATCTTCCGCAACTTATACAATTTCAACATTTGTTTCAATGGTTGAAAGTGGTTATCACTAACTAAAGAAATGTCATTCAAACCAATTGGTCCAGTGAAGACAAAAGTAACTGGAAAAATTGAAGATTTACCAGCCTTATTATTGGGAGGTGCTGTTTTCAATCAGCAATTTAATGAGAATCCTGAAAGTTTACCTGCAGAAGAGATCTTGAGAATTGGTTTCAACCATGGTATTAGAGCAATTGATACATCTCCATATTACGGCCCTTCTGAAATCATCCTTGGTAATGCTTTAAAAACCTTGAAGGAAGATTTCCCGAGGGACACCTATTATATTGTCACCAAATGCGGGAGGGTCAAGCTAGATGACTTCAATTATAGCCCAGCAGCTATTAGGGCCTCTATTTTAAGATCATTAGAGAGATTGAATACAAACTACTTAGATTTGGTGTATTTACATGATATTGAATTCGTTGATGAAGATGGAATTTACGGCGCCTTAAAAGAGTTAAGAAAACTGAAGAATGAAGGTATCATTCATAACTTTGGTATAAGTGGGTATCCAGTTGATTTCTTATACCATATTGCCACAAAAGTCACTACCATACCTGAAATAGGTCAATTAGATGCTGTTCTGTCATATTCAAATTTTAACTTACAAAATGAGACTTTGAGAGATTACATTGATAAGTTTTATAAGGAGGCTAAGTTGAAAAAATTGTTGAACGGTTCGATTTTAAGCATGTCATTACTAAGATCAGGAACCACTCATGCCTTTCACCCCGCTTCACTTGAGCTCAAATCAGCATCTAAAGATGTCGCTAAGCTTACTGCAGGAAAGGGTGTCGAACTGGCTGATTTAGCTACAAGATATGCAATTGGTGAATTTTTACCTCACGGTAGCACTGTTTTAGGGGTCAGTAATATTGCCGAACTAGAAAATGCCATTGGACAATATTGGAACGCTGTTGAAAAAAAAGTTGATGATGAAAGATTACTTAATGATGTTAAGTTGGCCTTTGGGAGTCATTTAAATGAAACTTGGGCGTCTGGTATTGCTCACGATATTTAAGAAAGAAATTAATTTGAAGACTGTATAGGGGAATTTAAAGAGGAATATATAGAGAAATGTATAGATAAATTTATAGAAAACTTTATACTTGACGATGTTGGGGTTTCCACAATTGAAATCTAATTGAATTTTTTATCATTTGTGCCATTTAATGACTGTTTTGCATTAATCTTATCGCCTAATTCATCGTACGCTCTTTCCAGTCCCTTTTTTTGGGATTTTAAAGCGGTAATATCTTTATCAGCCCTCGAGATTTGTGACTTCAACTCATCAATTTCCTTTTGAATTTCTTCATCTGATTTTTTGACAATTGCCAGCTCTTGATATTTGATCAACCTTTTAATAATATTGAAAACAGTAGGTATGGCGATAATTAAAAACAAATTGGCGCCTGCGATATAAACATTTCTTTGGTTATAAAAAATTTTAACGGATATATCAGAACCGTAAGAATAAGATGACTTATAATTCTTTGGATTATATGAAGTTCCTGTTTTATATTTCCATGTGTTCTTGACCGAATCAATCAAGAGCAAAGCTATCAACGTTCCAAAAACATAGATTACAGTCTTGACTTCTCTGCTTTCTAATATCTTATTGTAAGCATTGAACAACGGCTTTCGAATTCTTAATGCCAGTGGTAAAACCAGAATGACTAAAAAGACCATTTGAATTGTAAGAGCTGCGAATAACTTCGTGATAAGGCGTTAGTGAAATCTGATTGCGTCTCCCATTCAAAACCTTTTAACTTACAATTGACATATAAACACTCATGATGATTGATGGTTGACCTCTTTTTGGCTTTTATCTGAACAAATATTGTGGGATTCGTTTTTCCTTCGTTAATTCCAATTGTCTCTGCTCTGAAGGCGTTTCCTTAGTATTTTGACCGCGTGGTTAGTGAGTACCAAAGTTGATTCAAATGCCCTGTGGCCACAGGCTCTCTCCGATTTAGCACTGAGTGTTGCGCATAGCCGAGATGCTGGAATAGCCTCTGTCGTTCGTCATACGGACTCTATACGTAAAAGTTTAAATACTCTTTTTCTTTTATATACATACTGTAAACTTATATTGATTGTTCAATACACTGGTAATGCTCTCCATTCAAAGTTGACATATGTTCAGCCTTTGATTTCAATTTTCCATAAGTCTTTAAACCTCTTTCCAAGTTCTCAGGTTTCATGTAAATAAAACCAAAATCAAAGAATAAACCATCTTTCCTGTATTCGGTTAACCCAGTTTCAACTTCTTCTTTAAAAAAATTCTGAAATTGTAACCCTAGGTTTGTATTAAGTAATTTGTAGCATAAAGATTGTGTTTATCTATAGAATAGAACAATAGATTCTTAGAAATCAGTAGTACCCAGCTTTGAAGTTGTTGGTAATGACCGTGTACCACTTATAGAGAAAACTTTCATTGAAATCCTACCTTTAATTGACGAAATTGAAGAGAATCCAGTCATTAACGCTCTCCATAATAATTGGTGATTGCAACACATCATTTGTTCATTTAAGGTATGGATAATCGATCAAATTTCCTGGTCTAGCATATTCTATAACGCATATTGACAAAAGATAAAGCAGTTTCAATGTGTGCTCATCTACATTTTGTACCAGTTAATGCGTTAGTTTCGGAGCTTTGGAATGTCAATTCTAAAGTTTTTTCGGTATATTCTCTTAAATATATTGAACCGCTGATTGTATTAGAATCCAATAAATATTCACTTAATCTATCATCTTAAAATTATAAGGAACAATAGCTCTCTTGACCTATGCTAGATTCTTTATATCTCCAGCCATCAGCCGCACCAGTATCGATTAAGACACGAGAAACCAATAAGCTAATAAATGAGTTGATTTTCTAGTGATTTCAACTTCATCAATCAATACTCAAATTCTTAGAACATCACTAGAATTTAAATGATTTCAACTTCCATAAGAATCTTGGAAATCACCTATTATTGTATTTGAAACGAAATTCAAAAGGTAAACTAGGTCAAAATTTAAGTAACCAATATCATACTTTAAAACCAATAAGAATACTGCAAGGTTTAATCCTTCTCTCACGAATTGGATATATATTAGATAGGATTATTTGTTGTGGCCGACGGAGATAAATCCCACATATACTAAATATATAATAAATTATAACGTTTAAACTTAATATTAGGATCCAAAATTTCGCACCTGATAAAAATCAAAGACCTTAATCAAAAAGTCTTTTACCTTTTGTGTGTGTGTTTTTTTTTTCCTTTCATTTTCGCGAACTTTAAGCGCTTCAGTTATGTTAAACTTTGGCCCTTTTAAAAATCCAAACACCAAGGACTCTAAAAATTTTTTTGAATTCTCAAACCACACTGAAAAAAAAAAATTCAAACATTTAAATCACCCCTTCAGCTACACCTGATATAATTAAAAGAAGCAACCAACTCAAGAAATAAAAGGTATTTAAAAATGGCTGACGTTGAAAAAAAAGAAGTTGAACAACAACAACAACAAATTCACAAAATTAGAATCACTTTAGTTTCTACTAAAGTTAAACAATTAGAAAAAGTTTCAGCTAACATTATCAGAAATGCTGAAACCCACAACTTGGTCAAAAAAGGTCCAGTTAGAATTCCAACTAAAGTTTTAAGAATCTCAACCAGAAAAACTCCAAATGGTGAAGGTTCCAAAACTTGGGATTCATATGAATTAAGAATCCACAAACGTGTTATTGATTTACAAGCCCCAGCTAACATTGTTAAAAGAATCACTCAAATCACCATCGAACCAGGTGTGGATGTCGAAGTCACCGTTGCTGCTTAAACTTCTTTAAGTCAGATACTGTGATTCTAAACATTTAAAAAATTATACACTTTGTGGATTGGATATTGGATGTGATGCTAAATTTATTTATTTGTTGAAGTTATTATAATTTATTCACGGTTTGATAAATTGTTTTTTTTATATTTTGAAATTTTTGATAAAAAATATTACTGCTCTAGGATTACAGTTCTATACCTCTGTTATCTATCAGCTTGTTTATTATCGTGTATTGGTTCATTTAATGTCACATTTAATGTTTATTCTATGATCATGATGTTCCCTCCTGTAAAAGTCATTTGAAGCATTTGGAGCACTGGCACTGTTAGTGATTAATAAGTTATTAGCTAGTTACAGACTAATAGTAAATACTAAGTAGCTGCACGTACTAATCTCTCTTAAATTAGGTATTCTAGTCATCACCTAGGGCGACCAGCTATATTTTTGCAAAACAAAGACTTCCCTGGCTGCTGGCCAGTTGTTCTCGGATTTGGGGATTTAGTTCTGAACTTTGCTTCTCTCTTTTCTCCCCGCTTCATTTTTAGCTTTACTTAACCGAGGCGCGCGTGAGTTACATCTAAATGACCTCTAAAAATACTTTTTATCATCACTGACAGCCTAAGCTCCATAAGCTTGATTTCAATACCGTAGTCACGGAGCTTCTGTAATTTACTGATATTATTCTCATCAAGCTGGCACTAGACGTATAAGAGGAATCATGCTACACAGAGTCATAGGCAGTGATAACTTGTAGGTCTGCAGTTCTAGTAGATGGCGCACTAGAATAACAATGACATAGTTACAGACTACAGTTAATGTACTCTTGAGGCTCCAGACTCCTCGGTAAGTTTAGTCATCTGTAAGTTTACCCCATGGTATCAATACTTTGTCAGTTTGTTACGAAGAAAATACTATAAAATATCTTCTATTTGCCCTTCCAAGTACAAGAAGGTTGACTGGAAAATTGAAATTATATTGAATCTTTTAAAGATCTTTTTGATATATATATATATTGCTTTTACAATAAACTGAAAAGTATGTCTGAATTGAATTTTACCGGAAAAGTTGTCGTAATAACAGGCGCTGGAGGGGGCCTAGGAAGAGAATACGCACTAGCTTATGCTAGAAGAGGAGCCAAGGTTGTTGTTAATGATCTTGGTGGATCGTTGGCGGGTTTTGGGGGGTCTTCAAAAGCTGCTGATGTTGTTGTGAGCGAAATTGAAGCATTTGGTGGCATTGCTGTTGCCAATTACGATTCTGTAGAATATGGTGAAAAGATTATAAAAACAGCAGTCGAAAACTTTGGTACTATCCATGTTATCATAAATAACGCTGGTATATTAAGAGACTCATCATTCAAAAACTTGAGCGAAAAGGATTTCAAATTAGTGTTGGAAGTCCATTTAAATGGTGCCTATAAACTTACTAGGGCGGCTTGGCCATATTTTAAAAATCAAAAGTTTGGTCGGATTGTTAATACATCTTCTCCTGCTGGTTTATACGGTAATTACGGGCAATCAAATTATGCTTTAGCAAAATCAGCCTTGATTGGGTTTGGAGAAACATTGGCTAAAGAAGGAGCTAAATATAATATCAATGCTAATATCATTGCTCCACTAGCCAAATCAAGAATGACTGAAGAGATAGTTCCAAAAGATATATTAGAGCGTTTGGGTCCAGAAAAGGTTGTTCCATTGGTACTTTTTTTGACGCACGAAACTACCAAAGCTACAAACTCAATTTTCGAAGTTGCCGCTGGGTTTTATGGTCAAATTCGTTGGGAAAGATCTTCAGGTGAACTTTTCAGAAATGATAACTCTTTTACACCAGAAGCCATTTTGAATAGATATGAAAAAATATTTGAGTTTGAAGATAAAACTTTCTCGCCAGTAACTTATCCATCTGGCCTAAATGATTATAATACCTTATACGAAAAGGCAAAAACTTTGCCCCCTTCTGATCAAGGCTCTGAAAAAATTTCACTAAAGGGTAAGGTTGTTATTATAACAGGTGCTGGTGCTGGACTAGGTCGTTCTCATGCATTGTTATATGGTAAATATGGTGCTAAGGTTGTTGTAAATGATTTCAAAGATCCAACCCCGGTTGTCAATGAAATTAAAGCAGCAGGTGGTGAAGCTGTCGGTGATAATTCCAATGTTGCCTCTCAAGCTGATCAGATTATCAAAACCGCTTTAGATACATTTGGTCGTATAGATATACTTGTTAATAACGCTGGTATTTTAAGAGATCGTTCTTTCCAGAAAATGACCGATCAAGAATGGTATCAAGTTATCGATGTCCATGTCAATGGTACTTTCAAATTGTGCAAGTTAGTTTGGCCTATTTTCCTCAAACAAAAATCCGGGGTTATTATTAATACTACGTCAACTTCCGGTATTTATGGTAATTTTGGTCAAGCTAACTATGCGGCAGCTAAATGTGGTATCATTGGGTTCACAAAAACTCTTGCTATTGAAGGGTTAAAATCTAATATTAAAGTTAATTGTATCGCTCCACACGCTGAAACTGCTATGACTAAAACTATATTCACAGATAAGGAAGTAAATAAATACGACCCAGCCCTTGTGTCACCATTATTGATTGTACTCTCGTCAGACAAAGTCAAAACAACTGGTGAATTATTTGAAACTGGTGGTGGTTGGATCGGTAATACTAGATTGCAAAGAGCCAAAGGTGCTGTATCACATGATAAAAACATTAGACCTGAATTTATCAGAGATAATTGGAAAGATATTGTTGATTTCAATAACCCAATCACAATTTCGACTACTAGAGACTCGTTGTTAGCTATCTTACAGTCGGTTGGAGGTAATGATGATGAGGATGAGGAAGAAGAGGAAGAGGAGGAGGAGGAAGAAGATGATAATACTGGTGGAAAAAATGATGTTTTCAATTATACCGAGCGTGATATCGTTCTCTACAACCTAGGACTAGGTGCCAAATCTGATGAATTGAATTATGTTTATGAAGGTTCTGCTAACTTTGAAGTTATCCCATCATATGGTGTTATTCCGTTTATGAATGAAAGCGGCGGTTTGGATCTTAATAAATTGTTGACAAACTTCAATCCTGCATTACTATTGCATGGGGAACAATATTTAAAAATTAAAAAGTTCCCAATTCCAACATCCGCTTCATTGGTAACTGAAGGATTCCCAGTATCTGTTCAAAATAAAAGTGGTGGCAAAGCTGTTGCTGTTGTTGGTGGTTTTAAATCAGTCGATAAGGACACTGGTGAAGAAATCTTTTATAACGAATCAACCACATTCATAAGAAAAGCCAAAGGTCAAGATAAGCAGTATCATCCCAGATCTACGTTTGCTTCATCGCCTCATGATTCCCCAAAGACTTCACCTGATTTTGAGACCATTGTAGCTACTTCTGAAGAACAGGCAGCTCTCTATCGATTATCGGGAGATTATAATCCATTACATATTGAACCTGATTTTGCCAAACAAGCTGGATTTTCTAAACCAATCTTGCATGGTTTATGTACTTTTGGTATTACCATCAAACAATTGTATGAAAAATTTGGGGCATTTGATGAGGTTAAAGTCCGATTTTCCGATGTTGTTTATCCAGGGGAGCATTTAAAAATTAAAGCATGGAAGGATGGTGACAAAGTTTATTTCCAAACCTGGTCAGTTGAAAGAAATTCTCCTGTTATTACAAATGCTGCATTGAATTTATTACAAAATAAAGCTAAACTTTAATGATTTGACAAATAACTTCAATTTTTAAAAAGTTATTTTTTCAAAACATAATTACTGTTAATTTTTGATTTTTTGTGTGTTTTTTTTCTATTTTTCCTTGTGTTGTTGATGTTTGTTTCTATTTAACTGAGTTTCTGATTTTAAGAAATATGAATTTTTAAGAAATATGAATTTTTAATGAATTTTTAATGAATTTTTAATGAATTAATTTAATGAGTTTTCCGGCCCATACATGATATTAACTTTTTAAACTACGTAGTTAATGATATTTCATATTAAAAAATCCCTGATAACTTTTAAAATGAATATTAATTCTCATTACAACAAACTAGTATGTTTTATCAAAAAATATTATTTAAATCAAAATAATAAACATTAATAATCAAAATTAAACCCATTTATACATTCTTAAAAAACTAGAATCCAATCAACTATCTAAATTTAGCAAATTCATCATCAAATTCCACAATTTGATTGACTGAATCTAAAACTTGTTGTTTTAATGAAATAAATTTATATCCACCAACTAATTCAACAGATTTAGAAACATCAAATCCTGCACTTTCAATATCCTTTTCATGTTGATAATCTCCCTTGGCAATATATCCATTAAATTTAGGTAAATTATCATTGATAATATTCAAAATTAATTGTTGATTAAATCTTTCAGCAACAGGTGCAATTCGTTCATTTGATAATTTTGAAATTTCTAATGCAAAAATATGAAATTTTGCAATATCACGAACATCAGTACTTGCATATTTAATATCATCAAATAAATGATAATCATTTGGATCAGATTTTAATAAATCTTTAATAATTTGAGCTGATGTACCTAATTTACCAGAAGCATCAGAATCAAAAAATTGAGGACCAAATATATAAGGCGGTAAAATTGTAATCAATTTAAAATTAACTTGATTATCCCTAATAAAATCCCAAGCTGCCCTTTCTGCAACTTTTTTAGAAACAAAATAAGCTAAAAATTCATTATTAACATCTTTCCATTCTAATGGATTCCAAGTTTTTTCAGTATGAATAAATTTTGAATCGTTTAATTTATCCAAATTTAAAACAGCAGCTTGAGATGAAGTAATTACAACTTTTTCCACTTGAGGTGCATGATTAACAATTGCCTTTAAAACATTTAAAGTACCATCTCTTGCAGGTTCTAAATATTCTTTATTTAAATCATCACCTAATCCATAAGCAAATGGTGAAGCTGTATGTAAAACATATTTAATATCTTTATATTTGATAAAAATTTCATCAAATGCATTAGATTTACCAATATCTTTGACAATTTCTAAAATTAAATTCGATGAATTAAATTTATCACCATATTTTGCATTAAATTTTTGTAAAAGTTGATTTTTTTTATCTTCTGATCTAACTGTTCCAATAATTGTATAATTTTTAGAAAGTAATTCTCCAATAATCCATAAAGCAACATAACCAGTTGCACCTGAAACTAAAACTTTTGAAGACATTATTATAATAATAAAATAATTATTAATTTGAAAATATTATAAAATATTAATTTGATAATATAGAATATATCAATCTTTTTTGTATACTTTAGATGGATGAAAATAAGAAATCATGTTGAATATTTATACCCATAATTATTTGGTATATAAACTACATTTTTGATTGTTGTATTATTAATACCAAAAAATTAAAAGATGTTAATTATTACATGTACATTAATAATTATATTTATTGTTATAATTGGTTGAGCAATATTACATACGTTGTCAAATTTATATAATAATTATATTATAATTAATTTATATCCCGGTAAATCCATCTATATAATATTATGATAATTTATCGTAGACTAGTTTATCTTAACTTTATAATGCTGCATTGCGATTATAAATTTAAAAGATTTGCAATAATTAAAATTAGTTATATAATAACAAAGTACACGAATATTAGCAAATTAATTTAACTTGAATACATCTAATATTTAAATATCATAAAACTTGAGAATTAAGAAATATGATTAATTGATTGCTATAATGAATAGTTCAATTATTGAAATAATATAAACTAATACAGTCAATATATAAGTAGGCGTAGTTATATATACAGCTGGAATAATTGTATATGTAATATAATTATAACTATAGCTGTAATTATAATATTTGAGTACACAATTATGTGATCATTGGATGATTATGTAATACAGCTAGTATACTATATAATTGTATATATATATTTTACCATGGTAACGCAATCGTTATATATCCGAGTGCTATATTAATAATGTTACCATAGTTACTATTATTATATAATATAATTTAATTGTGTGGAGCTGAGCTGCTATAGTGACATAAAGATACGTCAAAGCTGAACAATATCCTTTTGGGGAAGGGCAAAATTAATTATACAATTATAATTATATATATATCAATTATATATTTTGGTTAAATAGGTATATTTGATTCCAAATTAATCATCTATATCTATAATATATTTTGGTTGACATTTGTTATGGCATTTGAAATTAAAAAAAGAGCAACAGTGCTCAGTTTAAAACCTGATCTTCCATATAGTTGTTCTCCTGAAGATTCAATCAAAGATGCTGCTAGATTAATGGGTAAACATATGATTCATTGTATACTTGTTAAAGATTCAAGTGGTAATCTTAAAGGTTTAATAACTGCAAAGGATTTAGCATTACGTGTAGTGGGTAATATCGAGGAGGATGAGGATAAGTCATTGGATTTAGATCAAATAAAAGTTAAACAAATTATGACTTGTAAACCTTATTTTGCAACTATTGATACCCCAATAACTGAAGCTTTAGAAATAATGGTTCAAAAAAATATTAGACATTTACCATTAATTGATACAAAAGGTGGGAATTTTAATAACATTAAAGGAATTTTAGATATTACAAAATGTTTTTATCAAGCTCTTTTAAAATTGGAAAGAATTTCAAATAATGTTAAAAAATTATCGGAATTATTGAATAAACTTGTATTGAATAATAATAATACTAAAGTTGATGAATCTAAATATTATTATAATAAAGAAATTAAAAGAATAATGGAACAAGTTGAAATTTTACAAAAATCAATTGAAATTCCAAATTTAAAAAATATATTAACAAATGGAAACCATCATCATGATCCTGTTATATTTATAGATTCTTTATCATCAGTTACTCATGCAGCTAAACTTATGGTTAAATATTCAATTACTGCACTTTTAGTTCGAGATATTACTAGTTCAAATAAAAAAATTATTGGAATTTTTACAAGTAAAGATATTGTTTTAAGAGTAATTGATAAAGGTTATGATCCAAATTCATGTACAGTGGCAAAAGTTTTAACTTCAAATCCAGAATTTGGTAAAAGTGATTCAAATATTTCATCAGCTTTAAGATCAATGTATCAAGGTGGATTTTTAAATTTACCAGTAATTGATGTTGAATCAAATGAAATTATTGGAATTGTCAATGTTTTACAATTGATTTATGAAACTTTAACACAATTAGGGAAACAAAAAAATGATGATTATGAAGAAGATGATGATAATGATAAGGATAATGATAAGGATAATGATTTAGATAATGATAATGATGATGATAAACCAATTTTTAACAAAGAAACTAGGGTGGAAATTGAAAATATATCTGAAAATTTGGCAATCTCCCCACCAATTTGGGATAGATTTTGGAATTCTATTGAAAAATCTCATAACGATATTCAAAATTTAGAATTAAGTGTTGGGAAATCTCCAAATCAATCAAGATCACAATCAAGATCTCAATCAAGATCTCAATCAAGATCTCAAAGTCCAATTATTCCTAGTAGAAGATCATCATTGAATCAAATTATTATTTCCAATTCAAGAAGAACTTCAATCAATAGGAAATTATCAAATGAGAATAATGAATCATTAATTGATAATAAAAATTCTACCGTTGAAGTTCAATTTGATAAAATTCAATCATCTGATTCATTATCAAGAACTAATTTTTATATAAATAGGAAAACTATTGTTTTTAAAATAAAATTGAACAAATCAAATAGATTACACAAGATAAGTTTGACAATTAATAATGGTGTTACAATACAGGATGATTTAAAATTATTTGATGTTTTAAAGGGACAAATTGTTACAAAATTGAAACTTGAAACAGAAGGACATTTTGATTATGATTATGATTTTTTTTATTATGATGAAAATGATGATTTAATTTTAATTACAGATGAAAATAAATTGATGGATGCAATTATATCAAATCATGAAAATTCAAAAGTTGATATATTTGTTAAATTGAAAAATGATAGTTTTGAAAATGAAAATTTCTTAACTAATAGTTTTAAATGGGTTTCTGAAATATTTACATCCAATATTTCCACATATATTTATAATAAATTTCAACAATCTTTATCAAATTCATATATTTTTACATTTACAATTTTATCAATTGGAATTTTTTTAGGATTTTCAATCTCTAAATCAAAATTTTTTATCAAAAAATTGATATTAAATTGAGGATTAATTAGAAATTAAATGAAGGAACTTGAGAAAAAGAAAACCTTTACCATTTAATATTTTTACTTTTCAATATTTAATTTTTTTTTATTTATTATTGTATTTGATTTTAATTTTATTAAGGGTTATGCTTGCATTGAATATACATATAAACTAAGGGTAATTAATAAGATTTATACTTCTCAATCGAAAATTGTATTGTACTATCAATCTACAAACTTTTAATAAAATTCTATTCTATATTAGAAACGAAAAAAAAAAAGGTAAAAATAAAATAAAAAAAAAAATAGTATGCAAATATTTAATTATAAATAATCACTTCTATATCTTAATTGGTAATCATAAAAATCTCATTCAAAGCTTTAGAATCTAATGTTGCAGCTCTTTTTTGTTTAATCCATCTTGACCTTACACTCAATCTTGTAGTTATAGCTGGAGATTCTTCTCTTGATTCGTTTGGTTTTAACATACTTTCCCTTGTTACTTGATTGGAATCTTCTTTAGATTTTTCACCTTTCTTGGACTTCTTATCTTTCTTATCCTTTTTCTCCTTCTTTTTATCATTCTTTCCATCTTCTGCTTCTTTTTTTATCTTTTCCTTCTTATTCTTTTTATCTTTCTTGCCTGATTTGTCTTTCTTTTCCTTCTTGTCTTTTTTTTCTTTCTTGGATTTTTTTTTCTTTAATTTATCATCTTCATCCTCATCATTATTATCATCATCATCTCTACTTCTCTTTTTATCTTTCTTTACTTTAAATTTCTTACCCTCGTCTAACTTTTTTGAATTACTAATTAATTTTTTAGCATCTGCATCCCAGGTACTTCTCAAAGTATCACCTTTGATAAATTCAATTCCAAATTTACCAATCAATTTTTCCTGTCTTTGAATTTCTAGTTCTTTTTTGATTTCTTCTTCTCTACCATTCAACCTACCTAAAATTCTTTGAAATACATCTAAACCTGCACATTCCCCACTATCAAACTCGTCTTTTTTTTGTTTTTTAGCAAGTTTTGAGCCTAACCCAACAGTATCATCTTTAAGTTGGACTTTAACATGAGTAGTAACAGCATGTGAAACTAAACCTAAACCAGAACCTGGTTTCCAACCAAGTTTTTCTAGATATTGATGGCCAAATCTATCGGTATTATTAGCCCATTTTGTGTTTCTCGGGTCATTTCCAAATCTTTGTTTCACTTTAGTACCAGCTAAACCCATTTCTATCAACAAAAAATAAAAATACAGTCTTAGTTACTTTGATCTAATTAATAATTCACTTCAATATAATTTTGGAGTAGAGAAATATAGATGAAGTATTTAATCTTGGGGATATGTGCACCACCACATTAATATCATGTATAGGTTTAGCGGATAATAAATTTTTTTTTTTTCTTTGTATGCGATGAGGTTAATTGTGAGACGGTGATTAACTAGTACTTCACTAAAATCGCGCATTTTGGTTTATATAATCAATAAATGCTTTAACAAACGTACGTCGAGGCTGCTATTAGCGGGCTGCTGTCATAAAGATAATATTAACTATGACGACGACATCCATCCTAAAATATGTATTATAGATGTGCCAGGAGAAGAAAAATAAGATATCTTTGATTAGACTTTAGAAAGAAATATTTACTGGCATTTACTTCCTTTAGTATCGAAGAGTCAAAGACCAATTTACAATAATTGTTTCAAACAATTTTATAAAACTTTATAATAATGTACATGATATGAGTGATTGTTCGAGGATTTTATCCTTCTGTAAAACTGAACAAAAAATGGTGAAAGAAAAAAAAACAAGATGAAAAAAATTATATGATTAATGTTGGGAAAAATCTATGCAAACCATTTTTGGATAACTTGGCTAGTTTCAGCTGGGTATCTTTGTAATAATCCCACAGCTTCACCTTGTGGAATTGTACCTAATAGTTGTTTAGTAGCATTAACAACAGTTTCGGCAGTTTTACCAGCAATTGAATTGAAAACCAAAGCTTGAATAACATCATCAAGAACTTTTGGAACTTGTGAAGTGACTGCTGGGTGACCAGATTCAATCAATTTGGCTAAGAAAGTATAGGCATATGGAGCAGCCTCATTATCACGACAAATTGGTAAAGTTTTGATCCAACTTTCAACAACAGTATCAAAGTTTGGAATATTCTTTCCTAAAGCATGTAAAATTTTAGCAATAGAACTTGAAGCATTTTCAGTAGCAGTCAAGTTATCTGAAGATCTAGCATCTTGAAATTCAGTAATTTTGAACAAAGGTTGTAAAACAGCTAATAAGAAATCGGAATATGAACTATGAGCATATTGGGCCGAAACACCCACAGCATAAGCAGCTGCTTGGCGAATTGATGGGGCTGGGTTTGATAATGATTCACCAATTTGGTTCAAAAATAATTCACGATAAACGACTGATTGGTCACCAGTGTATTCAATAACATCAGATGCAACACATAAACCAAATAATTTACAAGTGACATTCTCATCATTGATATAGCTAGCAATGGTTGGTACCAAGGCCTGGAATGGTTGTAAAAAGTTAACTTTTGTAGATTTGAAAACAATAGAAATAGTTTTGTTTATTTCATCACTTAAATCTTCATCGGTATAATCACCTTCCAAGTCTTCATCAATATCTTCATTGTATTCATCATCAACTGATTCACGTTCTTTAACTCTTTGGTACATTTCTTTCAAATTTGAATCAACATTTTTAACGAATGACTCTAATTGCTCAACAGACAATGCATCATCCCCAATAACTTGAATGCAATCGGCTAAAGCGTTGTAATAAACAAATAATAAATCTGGGACTGGTTCTGAACCAATGGAGCTGATTAATTTTTTTGCAATTAGTTGCCACAATTCTAAAGTTTGAGTTGATCTTTCACCAGAAGCAGCTTTAGCAGTTAATAACAATGATGATAAGGATTGAGCTGCTGCTCTTCTCACGTCATCATGCAAATAGAAATCAAAAGCTGGCAGGATAATATCAACAACGATTTCTTTAGTGTAGTGGAAAAAATCGCCTTTTAAAATATCAGCATATCCACTTATTAAATCAATAGCAGCAGCTTTATCATCCAAAACTGCAGTATGAACAGCAATATGTTTACCTGATAATTGTACAACATCCCAATCTTCATTTTGGTTGAATTCTTCAGCTTCATCTTCTTCTAACAAACTGATATCTTGGCTAGCTTTTGCAGCTTCAAGTACTGGTGGTAAAACACTTGGCAAGTATGGTAAGAAATCTTTACCAATAATTCTTGCAATTCTACTCCAACCTTGTTCCAAGTATGGTTTAACAGGATCATCTTGTTGTAACGGGGTTGATTGGATCGCACCGAATAGATTAATTAATTCGGAACTATGTTGAGAGAATTTATCAATACCAACAGCCAATGCAATTAAAGTAGAACATTCAATACATTTAGCTTTCAACAATCTATTTTCATCACCCATATCAGTTTTCAAAACATTAATTAATAATGGCATTAAAGTATCATAATATTTAACGAATTTTTGCTCTGCAGCATCTGCAATGATAGCAATTGTAGTTAAAACCTGTTCTTGAACATAACGTTTTGGACTTTGTAATAAAGTTAACAAATTGGTTAATAAATCATCCAAATATGGTTCCAAAACTTCTTTAGTGGCATTTTCAGAGAAATTAACTAAAGCAGCAGCAGCATGAGCTTGAACTCTTGGAACAGTTTGGTTATTTAATCTTGAAACTAAAGCTGGAATGATTCTATCACCTGCAGTACGCTGGATAACATCGGCAAAATCTGTTGAAATTTGACCTAAAGCATTACAGGTAGCGTATTGAACTCTTGGATGTTGATCATTTAATGCTGGTAAGATAAGATCCAATAATTTTGGAATCTCACTAATTAATACATCACTACAACCTTCAGCAGCAGATGAAATAGCCATTAATGCAGCTTGACGTTCTCTCCAATTATTGGAAGCTAACATTGGTGGAATTAGTTGAAATAATGGAGCAGCTAATGATTCCCCACCTAATTTCAAGGCAACACGATCTAATGATTGACGAGCTGAATCATATTCAACTTCTTCTTCATCATCTTCTTCTGAATTATCAGCGTTATTCCATTCAGCAGCATCATCATCATCAACACAGACTTCGGTCATAAGGCTTAACGTTATGACAACTATTTCTTGGGTATATTCAGGTTGTTGTTTACACATATTTGGACTTGATTCTGAAAATGCAGTTAACAATTCTAAAGCTGATAATCTAGCTGAAGAATCTAATTCTTTATTTTTGGAAACAGCAGCACAAAATTGAATAATTGTTTGAAACATATCTTTGAATAATTTTGGAGCGATATCAACCAAATCAATTAAAGATTCTAATAACGAAGCTAATGCACTATCTTTACCATTTTGTAATAAAATTGGTAAACTATTCATTAAACTTGGTAATAATGGTTGAACTGTAGCCCATTGAGATTTTGGTAATTGTTGGAAAAATGCAACAAATGCATTACAAGTAGCAATACGAACATCATCATTTCCATCTTCGAAACCTGAATGATAAACAGGTAAGATTTCATTGATATATTGCAAATCAATCAAACCTGGATTTGAAGTGAAAATTCTGAAAGCTGATTCTCTAAAACTTGGATCTTCATTTTTAGTTGCATTGAATAAAGCTGGTAATAATTCTGGCCATTCACCAGGGACATCATCTTTAGCAATTTCAGCTATTGCATCACTTAATTTATGTCTAACATTATTCGATTGTGGAGAAACGAAACCTTTCAATAGAGATTGACGAATTTGAATTAAAGCATGACCATTAACACTTGAAATTGTTCTTTCAGTTACTGAAACCATTTTTGGTGGAGTTTTAATACTGATACGTCTCAACAAGACAGCAGCAAAAGCTTTCAAAGCATCAGATGAACCTCCGACAGCTTGATCCGCTAAGAAGACTAATAAAATATCAACGCGATCTTTCTGACACCAAGTTTCATTTAAAATCTTTTCAGCTTGAGAACGCAATGAATTATCTGCTGATGATAAACCATTCAATAATTCCAATAGAGCATTGGTAATTTCTGGAGTTAATTGAGCCATTATATTATATGTTTAGTCTGGGGAATTTAAATCATAAAATCCCAAATGCTAGTTTTTTTTTGATACTAATTTCCTTTTCCTTGGTTATTGATTAATGTTATTCTTTTTTGTATATATATATATATATATGTATTTATATCCAATTTGATGATTAGTCTACCCTTTTTTGATCAAATGGAAAAGACAAAAATAAAAGTGAAAAACACACCAAATGAAAATAAAACTGGAATGATGAGATATGTCAAAAACAAGAAAAAAAAAACCACACGTCAAAGACACTTGAAATAATCTTATCAAATTTCCAGATAATTGAATACACGTTTATATGTTAACAATAATTTCAGTTAACTTAGTATATTCTCTTCAGCTACTTATTTTTTTTTTTTTTCCCTCCAAGGGCTTAAATTTTTTTTTTTTTCCTACCTTCTCTGATCAAGACTAGTTTTCTTCCCAATTTTTTTTTTTTTGAGCTCAAAATTCTGCATAGTTAATGAATGAAGCGGCGGCCAAAATATAAAAAAAAAAATGGTAAAATAAATTATTGTAAGAGGAAAAGAAAAAAAAAACAATGTCGCGAAACCATTCCACATGTGGAAATTGGTAACTTGTGTAAACTACGCAGTACTAACTAACTAAAAGTTCGAACTTAAAGTACAAGACCCAAAGCTCGAAAAAATTATAGAGGGACTTATACTGAATGATTCTAGGGTCTGATAAATCATTACATTGTATCTATTGGATATCAAGATTGAACAATACTGCGAAAAAGGACAAATTACAAATTGAAGTATTTAATCAGATTTTGTTATAATGTTATAAAGTCCAATTGTTATATATATATATATATATATATATATTTATATTTATTTAATTTAAATCAGAGCAACAGCTAAACTACTAATAACAAAAATAGCTGAAATTGTTCCAACAAATTTGATTGAATTGTTAACCGATGGAGGTTTAACCATGTTAGCGTTTGATTTACTAGTTGAAGTACTAGATGAACTTGCTGTATTGGATCCTGAACCATTTGATTTCGAATTACCAGAACTTGATTTTGAACCTGATCCTGAAGCAGTTTGAGATGCTGAAGCTGATGATAAAATAGCAGCACATGAACTAGCTTGAGAAGTAGTTGAAGTTAAACTTGCAGAACCACTGAAATTACAAGCAGATGATGATTTACCATTTTCTTGATAATATTTATTCAATAAAAATGATAGTTTGGTTTTTTCATCACAAAATGAATATTCACCATATTCACCTGATGTACCATTAGCAGAAATATCATTACATTCAATTAACCCACAAATAACTCCGTATAAATCACCATAATCATCTGAATCAACATCGGATGATATAACACAACTGAAAGTGTTGGCAACACAGTCACAAACAGAGCTATCTGGTGTTGGTGGTAAATCAGTTGCAGCTTCCCAAGTTGAAGCTTCTGTAGGACAAACTAAAGAAGTAGTTGAGGCTTGACCAGATGTAGCAATAGATGGATCAATATTTGCCAATTCAGTTTTCAAATAATTGAAATCCTCTAAAGTTGAGACTGAATTTCCATCAATTGAAACTAATCCATAATTATTTGCCTCTTGGAAATACATATAAACAATACCACCTGACCAAACATCTGTCATTTCATCAGAATATAAAGCTGCAACTTCGGTAAATTCTCTTGGTTGAACTTCATTACACCCATACTCTGAAAAAAACACAGGGACACTTAAATTACCAAAATCTTGAGTTCTTGCTTCATAACCTGACGATTCAAATGTTGAATTACCACACCATTCATACATATTAATTCCATAAAAATCAACTTTAACATCATTATCACCACAAGCAAAATAATCCGCCATTGCAACTCTAGTATCAGCATCGTCATTGGATGAATATCCAACCGGGATTGATCTATAACCTTGATCAGAAATATATGCCTTGACATCTCTAACTGCAGCTTTGACAAACGCTGATGCATCAGTGTTTGATGCATTGTTTGAAACTTCATTACCAGCAAAGAATCCTAAAACATTTGTATAATTGGATAATGAATCAACAACATCTGTATATCTTTTGTATAAATCTAAATCCCAACTTGGAGAATCTCTATTGATGGATTCGGATGGTTGAGATAAATCTGCAATAATATAAATACCAGCATTGGCAAATAAATCCATACATTCTTTATGAGAAACCGAAGTATTAACAGCATAAACTCTCAATACATTTGTGTTCAATTCTAAAAGATAAGGCAAATCTCTTTCACATGCATCCCCATCAGCTAAAGGATCTATAAATGTTTCGTCATTTGTACTGTTTGCGGTATCTTGTTGATAAGCAATACCTTTAATGTAAAACTGTGAACCATTATTTGAATAATAAAATTTATTACCAATGACTTCGATTGATGCGATATCTGCATCAGTACCTTCTGTATCTGAATTAGCAAAAGCTAATCCGAACAAATAATATAAAGAAAACGCAGTAATGAACTGTGGAAAATGCATATTTGAAAGTCTTTATCTAACTTGTAATTTGGATGATCAATCAAATTGTATATAGAGCGAATGAATATAAGATAGTTTAGTGTTTCCAAAATGTGAGAAATAAAACCAGAAAAAACGAAAGATCTTCTTTAAATTTAGTAATAACTGTGAGTTTATGGAGCAAGATCAAAGAGGGATCTAACTGTTGATTTATACTTCAACTTATTAGGAGTGTTCCAAAGTCTTGAAACGGGAAACCTAAATTGAAAATAGAAAAAAAAAGGAACTCCACCAGTAGATAAACACGACAAAATGAAACACGGTTCAATATTTATGGTCTGGTTTTAAGTAATAGAAATTCGTTATGACGTCTCAAAATACCGAGTGTATTAGTATCCCAGATCCCTAGCGCCCAAGAAACAGGACTCAATCCCACAGCCAACGTCCAAGCCAAGGCTCGATATAGGTAAATAAATACAAGCTCGAAGAAAACACAGCCAAATATTTTCATTGAATCACAAGTTTGAGGCCGATGGTTTGGTGATTGGGAATCTTCATACCGTGTAAGGGGACGTGAATGATAATCGTTAATCAATATATTAGCTTTTTGCTCACTTCTAGAAGTAACAGCATGGAATGTTCCCCGAAGAAGCATAGCTATGGGGGAAATCTGCAAACTCATGGAAACATGCATATTTTTTTTTTCCCCATTTCAATAAAGTCCGGTAATTTCAGTTTCTAAAAATATAATAATTGCTGTAAATAGTTAATGGCAGTATTAATCCCTTGATCAATAATATATGAATTCTCGGGCAAAGACTGAAACATCCAAGATCTCCAGGTTTAAAAATGAGGTTTTTCACAATAACACAGTACATTGTAAATAGCTATAAGTATATACCATGTTACTATAAATAACGTATAATACTATAAACACATACTACGTGTTCTGAAGTTTGAAGTTTGAAATCACAACTCCAGGCCCCGTCATTTCCTTGGGATATTCAGGATCTCAGGTTGATTGTTAATAACCAAAGAGTTTTGAACTACAGCTTTCACTTCTTATTTGACTTCGGAGCTTTTCCATTTTAGGAAATGTTTTGAATGGAAAGCTTTTATAATTTCTAGCGACAATTTTATATACTAATCTATATCGAGCTCAATTTGATTCTTTTCCATATCAAATCTAGATCTGTATCTGAACATTTGATAACGGAGCATTGAGTAGTCCTGCTGCCCGAATCGACTGTATGAAAGATTTCCGATATTCATCTAAAAATATCCCATAATTCTCAGATCATGTGTAGTTACAATTTACAATTCAAATAAACTTGCTATTAAATGGAAATGGCGAAGTATAAATAAAGAAATTATAAATGTAAAATCTAATAAATGATAAAATGCATATTTGCTGATCATACATGTAATATCTTGGAATTCCAATTTTTTAACCAACATTTAAAGAAACATGGTTTGAGTAAATTCATCATTTTTTGTCTCAATACAAATATTAATATTAATATATATATATATATATATATATATATATATATATATATATTCAGTCATAACAAGTATAAAATTCTAAGTCTATATATGGTTTAATCTACTCCTTATATATAAAGATATATCTATATTGAAACTGAACCCAACTACAATTAATCAATTTCTGATCAATCAATTAAATTCGATCCCATATCCTATCGCTCAATTTAGATAAATAAAGCTGAAACACCACCAACTAAAACGATTGACAATATTGAGGTGAACAATAATTCAGCTTTTGGAACGCTAACTAATGGTGATGCACTTGATTTAGATGTTGAAGTTGATGATGATGATCCGGTAGAAGTATTTGATGAAGTTTTACTTGTACCAGTTGAGGTTGTTTTGCCAGATTTACCAGTTGAAGTTGTTGTTTTACCAGTTGAAGCTGCTGAATACGAAACAGTACCTGAAATAGTATTTGCACCATTTGAACCCGCAGCACTTAGTGCTGATGAACAAACTGAAGCAGTGCTAACACCGGTTCTTAAGCTAGCTGAACCACCAAATGAACAAGCTTGAGCATTACCTTGTTGTTTGTAATATAGGTTCATCAAAAATGATATTTGTTGTTTTGAAGAACAGAATGAATAAGCACCGTATTCCCCGGTGGTACCATTAGCTTGAATACCTTTACATGATACAACACCACATAAGTATGAGAACAAGTCGGAATAATCATCCTCTGAAACATCATCAGAAATAACACATGAAGCTGAATCTTCTACACAATCACATAAACCAGAATCTGGAGTTGGTGGTAAATCAGTTGAAGCTTCCCAGTAACTATATTCGGTTGGGCAAGATAATTCAGCAGTGGAAGAGCTAACAGATGAAGAAACCGCGGAAGTTGGAGTAACTTTAGCGATTTCAGTTTTGTAGTTGTTGAAGTCAGCTAAAGTAGAAACTGAATCACCATCAATTGAAACTAAACCGTAATTATTGGTTTCTTCAAAGTACATATAAACGATACCACCTGACCAAACATCGGTCATTTCGTCTGAATAAAGAGCAGCGACTTCGGTGAATTCTCTTGGTTGAACTTGATTACAACCATATTCTGAGAAAAATAATGGAACTGTAATGTTTGCAAATTCTTCGGTTCTGTCTTCATAACCTGAAGTTTTGAAAGTAGATTCACCACACCATTCGTACATATTAATACCGTAGAAATCAGCTTTAACGGAATCATCTCCACAAGTGAAATAATCAGCCATAGCAACCCTAGTATCTGAATCATCATTTGATGAGTACCCAACTGGGATTGATCTGTAACCTTGTTCTTTGATGTAAGCTTTGGTGTCTCTAACAGCAGCTTTAACAAAGGCTGATGCATCAGTGGTTTCGTAATCATTGGAAACCTCATTACCAGCAAAAAACCCTAAGATATTGGTATAATTTTGGAATTCATCAACGATACTTTTATAACGATCGTATAATTCTACAGTCCAAGATGGATCATCTCTGTTGATACTCAAGGATGGTTCGGATAAATCTGCAATGACATAGATACCAGCATCTTGTAACTGTTCTAAACAATCGGTGTGATCCAATGATGAGTTAAGAGCATAAACTCTAATAGTGTTGGTATTTAATTCGGTGAGATATGGAATATCTCTTTTACAAGCAGCCGAATCAGCTAATGGATCAACAAAGGATTCCCCAGAAGTAATATTGGCAGTATCTTGTTGGTATGCGACACCTTTGATATAAAATTGAGAGCCATTATTTGAATAGAAGAATTTGTTACCAACAATTTCAATAGCTGGCAATTCAGCAACGACAGTAGTTAATGAAGCAGCTAAGGCAACTAAACTTTTAAATAACATTTTTCCCACTTGATTTATATCCCTTTTTCCAAAAACTTTTTAATGAACAGTAACGAGTGAAAGCTAAGTGGAATTATATAAGATTGGCTTTTCAATGAGGGTATAAGTTTAATATACAATGGATAAAGTCAAGGTTGTGAATCAAGGATGACAGTATATATAAGAGGGCTATGTCAAAAAAATGATTATAATCCGAGAGTAAGTTAAACTACAAGTACAATTTATTTCCACCATTTGTCTGGCAATTTGAAGGAAAAAAAAAAAAAAAAAAAAAAAAGCACTAAATTTAAAAATAAAATAACAAAAAAACGGCACAAGAAAATGTAAACATAGCTGAAGTTTTTTTGAATATTAAAATATTTCGTGTGGGCTTAGAATCGGTCAAAGGTAAATAAAATTCCCAAAATTAAAAATTTTACGCATAACCCATGTTTTTT
Organism: Waltiozyma mucosa; assembly: GCA_030581415.1. Taxonomy (NCBI): domain Eukaryota; kingdom Fungi; phylum Ascomycota; class Saccharomycetes; order Phaffomycetales; family Wickerhamomycetaceae; genus Waltiozyma; species Waltiozyma mucosa. The sequence continues at coordinate 145,304 of JAKTTK010000142.1, forward strand.
CTTCCGAATCGGGAAATAATAAATAAAATAAATTCCAAATCGGTCGGTCATTCTTTGCTGAAAACAGAATGAGTTAAAATTAATAACTTCGAGATCAATCGGAATTTGATAAATGATTCCGAATTCCAACTCCAACAGATTAGTTGAAAAAACACTTGGCAGTAGTTAAAGCTAATTATAATTTCTTCAAAATTAAGATCTAGCGAATCTTGAAAAAAATACAAATGGTTTAAATCAGATATATATTGGTATATTATTGTTATCCCCTCAGCCGGCTGGGAATAACTAATTGGTAGTACACGGCGTAGCCCAACCAGACTGAATCTAATTTTTAAGTCGTCATAAATATAGTTAGTTTTCCGTATTCTCAAATTTACACTATATATTATAAATATATCTATGTCTATATATCGATAGATAGTATTTAACATAATAAATATCTTGAGATTCAGCTGGAAAGACCTCTTATTCTAACTCACGAGTCACAGCTAGGCCAGCTGCACGCTGGACGGACTAGTTTTGAGGAGAATTCTATAATTCGGATCATATTTATAATAAATATATTGCGGCGACGCAGCGCGAACGTACGCGGTCGCGGATACGAATTATATTGATTATATAATATGTTAGTAATCTGAAAATTGAAACAGCGCCACATATCGCTTAATATTATATAATAAATTTGAACGCGCGTCGCGCCCGCGATCGATTGTAGCACGACCGGTGTACCGCGGAATTAATTGAATATATGATTTAGAACCAGAAATACAAGGTCTAAAAATTTTATAAAAATCATGAAATTAGTCTCAGAAAATTTTCGAAATTTTTGACATGAAATTACATAATAAATGATGCTTATATAATCTATAATTATATAATATTTACATTAATATTAATATATATTATACAATATTATTTCGTGCTAGCTGTACGACGTACCGTTGGCAACGTAAAATATAGAATTAGAGCTTAAGTACTAGCTAGTATTATTATATATAATATTAATATTTTAGCGCCGGTCAAAGAAAGTCAAAGTGCATTAAATATATTTAGCTGTACAGCTATGATTGTTATAATACCTTAAATATTATTTGTAGACTTATAATAATTCAACGTTGTATTAAAACTATATTACAATATATTAATTAAAGTGATCCAGCTGTTCTTAACAGAATTTTAGATCTCTTTCTGTACCTAATAAAGAGGAATAGATTGAGGCAATAAAATATAATCAAAAAAATAATATTGAATATATTCCTGAATCCTGAGTCTTCACATGAATTATATTATTGATAGATAAGCATCTCTGATTAGAGCATAATTAATGGTATCTATATTTATAATATTCAATACAATAATTTTATGGATTTGTATCTTGATTGTTAACATCTTTAAAACTCCGGTCAAATTACTGGTTTGATGTCATATAAATGCTGATAATATTTATTAAAATTAATATTATAACAAAATTTAATTTAACATATAAAATAATATAATAATTACATTATGAATTATATCAGTTGTTATTCTCGAGTATCGTTGATTAAAACATTGAAATTCCGTCTATGGATGAGGACGGATTAGCTGTCTTTGAATCAAACACGTCGTCAACAATCTTGAAAGTTGAAGCATTGAAAGCTAATTGAACATAAAGACACGCTATTAATGAAATGAAATCATAGTAACTTGTCTTACCAAGCCTCACCAATTTATGCGAGCAGTATTATTTATGTCGAGGAATGGTTAATTTGTTTAATTTTTTGAGTTATACTTATTGTTACAAAATATATTTTTTAAATATATCATAAATTGACTTATACGGATAAATCTTTATTTGTGTATAACAGCATAAGTATACAGTAAGAGACAGCCCTAAAGCATTAAGCGAGTTTATTAGCTTAAAATACTTTATATTTCTTCGTACTATTTTAACAAAATCAATTGGAAAGAAGGAGCTGTGATGTTTATTATTTCGGGAGACAATCGTATCTGAATTTTACTGCAATTAATATGACGAAGACAACAAACAATGTTATTTTGCCTTCTCATTATTGCTGCAGCATCCCGGACCCACCAAAGAGACTATACAAGCAATGAATACTGAGAGATTTCATTGGTGCAGATATGACCATTTATGTGGGCTGTGGCTATTGATAGATAGTTATAACATGAAGTAAGTGTATAATTTTATGTATAAGAATGATTTTCAATTGAACCAAGTGACTGTTTTGAAATCATTTCGAGTTCCTGTAGTAGTTATGATTGTGGAGGGCGCATTTTTTCCAGTATCATCGTTGTCTTGGTTGTTTGGTTGTATAAGTCCTTCAAAAACTGTTCCTTTCAATTGATCATCAAAAGTTGGGACAAACTTCGATGTGAAAATCGGAGCGATCAATAATGCCATGAAAACCGATAGAACTGTGAAATATAGAGATGTATACCTCAATACAACGCGGAGCCTTCTTCGCTTTTGTGCCTTTGATAACACTCTTCCTTTGATTTGTTTTTTGGGTCCTAACCAAAATAGAATCATCGTATGCCATCTGTCAATATATGGAACAAACACTAATGGAGTTTGGATAAATAAAAGACTGTGCCCCAAAATAAAATCCGCAGCAAATAAACTCATTTCCATTATCTTTACTATATATTCTCTTAGTGGTTGTGTTATGACTCTCCACCCAACAGCCTTTTGAAACCAGGTACCCGACCACCACGATCTGTTGATTTTATCGTGCTTTAGTTCCCTGGATAGAAGCATTATGGTAATAAATTTGAAGATGAAGTCCTGTATACTGATAACTGCTAAAATACAAGACAATGCTCTGGCAAAGTTCCAGTCTTCTAGGAACCAAATAATCTCGAACGTAATTAGATAAAGAATGACAGAAACAGTATGTGCACTAGCAGCAAAGACACCTGGTGCCTTTTTTAGGCAACAACACGTCTTCAAGATCGGCCCAAAAACAAATGATACTGAAAATATTACCAATAAAGTGATCATATTTAGCACCAAAGGGAAAAGTGTTAAAATAATCAATCTCAAAACTGAATTAGTGGGTTTCACATTCTTTACACCATTTTGAGCATTTATAAACGTATAAGCTGAAAATAGAAAAACTGAAACAATTAAGGGGATTATTAGCTCCGTCAAATATGTATCTTTGAATTGTGATTTTCTCAAAGTATTGTCAGAAGAGTTTTCGGACTCATGACCAATAGAAGACCTTTTGTACCCAGTATACCTTGCTCTTGATTGCCTGACCGTACTGATCCAGGAATTAGCATGCCACTTACTATTTCCTCTGGATAACCAATGAATAAAGTCCCTATAATCAACAAAATAATCATAAAATGAGAATTGGTGAGGGTTGAATATGAATGGAGCAAGGCACATAGAAATAACAGTTATCCAAAACCATAGCAAAGATGGCTGCCAAATAGTAGAGGTTGCAAACAGTAGCATTAAAAACATCTTTGAGCCAGAATAGATGGACTGGTTGGCAAATCTAGAGTATAAATAAAAAAACTGGATTCTACTCACTGCAAGTCCTCTACCGGTGCTGATATATTTAGCACCACCGAATGTGACGTCTTGTATCAAGGATGTTGCATAAATTTGACACACAAAAACTTCAAAAAACGGAGATAGTGACATTAAATGATGAAAAAATCTTGATGTTGCTTTCCATAAACCCCTCTCCGTTAACTCCTGAACAAGCAATGGAATGAAAGCGATGAAAAACACGATAAAAACTGAAAGTACAAAAATAGTAACCCAGTTCAAGATAGGTTGTAAATTGTAACATCCAATCGGCCTTTGCAAATCAGTGAAAGGAGTATCCTTATTATAATGACATACGGTCGACTCATGCACTAAAGCGCCAAGATTCACCAAAACAATCATAAACATTTGAACAGAAAGCACGATGAAGAGATTATTGATATGGAAGCCCGCATGGGCATAGTAAAAGGACAAGAACCTGTCAATCGGGAGCTGAGTTCCTAAATAGTAGTATTCTCTTGATAGAATTTGTTCCCCCATACCAGCACCAATTTTCGTTGTAAAATTCAAAATTGAACCAAATCCCAAGTCACGTCCCTTCCCACATTGATAGTAGTCACTATGTTTAATTCTTCCACCTCTCAACAAAGCTGTCATTCCAGCGTAAATATCTTCGTTCAAATGCAATCCTTTCTGAGATTTTGATATACCGCCACGTGTGGTCATAAAAATAGCATTTAAGAAATCTGGATGTCCATAGTGTAGCTTACCTCCAATCTCAGCCAAAGTTCTTGCAAATAGAGTGCCAAATGTTTGCTCTTTACCTGCAGCAACATCACCCAAAACACCAATATTTTCGGAGAAGATATATTCTCTGGCGCCAACAATAGCAATAGGAGCTGGGGTCGGCGTGTATGCAATTCCAGGGACATATGGAGGAGTAGCGTCTAAATCTATCTCCTCAAATTCAGCCAAGATCGATCGAATTTTTATGCACTCTTCTAAATAGTTATCCTGATTTGCATCAATAACTTGAATATATTCACCACGATAGAAGATTAAAGCATGGTTTTGATTGTCGGATTTCCCATCTCCTAGTATTGGATTGCCGGAGAGCCTGACACGGTATCGAGGAATCCTTTCGCCTTCGGCATTTCTTTCACTGAAGCCATCAATGAGACACGAATAAAATATTTTTGGCCCATCCGGGTGCAATTGATCAGTTTCTTCTTCTAAATATGCAATCTTGATGTCAGGATAAGCAGTTAGCAAAAGGTCGGTGTCTTCCCTTTCAGCTATGTTAAACTTGGTATATCTTTGCATAGCAATTACTAGTTTGAACTTTCTATGGGCCATAGCTTCGAGATCAACGTCGAGTCCTTCAGGGTTATCATAATAAAACTGCACTATAGCTGGATTTTCAATCCTATATAATAACTTCAAAGCTCTAACATAATTTTGGAAACCAGATGCAGTTCGATATAGCGTTTGGGTCCTTAATGAAGCCCAAATTCTAGTTCTCAATGAGTATTCTGGACTTGAGGTTTTGAAGCCAATGCAATATAACGGTAGGTCATCGATCTTACATTGCCTTATATTATCTTCTAGTGAATTTGGAATGATTACATTCTCATAGATAGGACTAAATGGTATTTCTTCAGTTTTCTCATTAACACTAATAGTATCCATTCTCATAGCGGTTCCCTCAACGTCAGCCACACTATCTGAATCACCAGCAGCTGTATGGTCAGAGTTTTTTCCTGGAGTTGTAAGATGGAAGTCTTTAAGTTTTTGCGTTGTATCATACTTTCCACTAGTTTCTTTTAACGCTCCTGATTCAATTGCCAACAATTTGGTATCCTTAACAAAGCAATCCCATTCCGTGGGATATAATTGCTTTAGGTATTCTAAAAGAGTTATTCTGGAGTTGGTGTTGTCCTCTTTTATAATTTCTTTTAATGAGAGCAGGATTTTTTCGCCATAATGAGGAATAAGGACAGTAAACACTGGCATGCTCTCAACAGGAATGGGTTCTGGTATTGGTGTTGATAGTGATTGTGCGAAAAACGAAATTCGTCTCTCTGCCTCCGAATTTGCTGGAAAAAATTCACTCGATTTGAACGTTGAATCATCATGTGCAACAAAGAAACTTGGTGATTTCAATTTCTTTTTACCATCAATTTCCGAAGAAACTTGTTGATAAAGAAGTTTATGGACCATTTCAACAGGTAAAAGATGTTCTCGATACATAGAGATTACGATAGCATTCCAGACTTGTGACACTAAAATTTTGGGTTTGTATTTGACTTCCATTTCACTCGTAGCTATGATTTTAGAATAAATTCTTTTTGGTAGTCTCGAAAAAACATTTCTCCAAGGAGATAGAATTGAAATACCTAAAACGAATGATAGCGCAACCGAAAAGCAACAATTTATAACAATATACCAAAGATAAGTATCTAAGAAAAATAGCACCAAATCAGTGAAAAGAATCAATCCCAAAACAATTATAGCTTGGCTAGAACAAAGAAGTTTACCGAAATATTGATCACCCACACATCTAGTCATATTCATTATAGACAAATTTCTGATTGGATCTCTAATTGAAAGTGTTAAAAAGAAGTAGGATTCCAGGAATTTTGCGGTAAATATCGAAACCCACAACATTATAGAGAATGCTCTACTTCTTCCAATTAATTGAGGATATGCAGCAGTAAAGGTTTGTGAAGAAACAGATTTTCGTGTTTGTTTTTTGGTCTTTCTAAAAACAATTTTTGTGCTGAATAGTTTGCCTAATGGCACAAATGCAAACCAAAAAGCTGTAGTTATAGCAACAATAAGCTGCACTAGTGATAAGTAGTAAGCAAATATGGAATGCGTTTCAAGGTCAAAAACTGAAAAAATTAAAATAGAAGGAGCTACATTAATAGCTGTAGCGATTAAAAGGAGAATGAACCTTTTAGTGAGTCTTTGAGCGCCTGGCCACGCCCTTGGCACAAAAAACCATTCTGAAACGGTCGCAATAAGTTGGATCAAGCAAGCGACAGTGCCTCCCAATGCAATGGCAGATAATCTGCTTTGAATAACTGGTTGATTGTCAATTAACTGATCATAATCCTTAGTGTATAAAGTAGGAGAGTTAAAACTCGTGAAGAACCAAAAGGATGTGAGATGAATAACCCAAATTCTATTGAAATTAGTGGCAAGATGCAGCCATGTTCTATTCTCTAGGTACGTCTTATAAAAAGCTTTATTCCAATCACAATCCTTTAGCTTCGAATATCTGTCCTTTAGCGGAATATCAACAATCCTCTCGCCAGAGTCCTTTAATTTTATTCTTTCTATTCCTTCCGGATACCAGAACAACTGATTAACGTCATCATATCCAATAATATCCTTATGATCCTTTTCTTTCTTGATAAGCTTACCGTCTGAATTTATGGAGTACAGTTGGCCTCTCAAAAAGTTGTATATTGGTGTGATAACATCATTCAAAAATGTAAATTCTGGTGTTCTATCCATCGCCGTACTTCTAGTGGCATTATGATAATCTAACGCACATTTAAAAATAAAGCATAAGTACTCTGGTAAAAATTTTGCCTGGTTTGCTTCCCCCCATATCAACAAATAAAGAGCAATCTGCTCGATCCTCTCTTCTGATGTTAAATCGTTCATCTTTTGTTTCCACTTATAGTCCGCAATTTTGTAGTTAATATTTCTTTCCAACTCCTCAGGGGTAAATTCAATTTTCATTTTATTTTGAATAAACTCTTCCTCTGCTTCCTTTGCCTTTTTTCTTTGTTCTTTCATATTTATATTCTTCTGCTTGGCAATCTTTTTGTTCCTAGTGTATGCTTTGCCATGTAACTTCATGTTTGAAAAGCCGACTTCTTCATCAAGATCTAGCTGAGCAGCAAAAAACCATTTTTTATAGTTTGAGTTCTCACCACCAATATATGAAGCGTGTAATGAAGTGAGAGCAACCAATGGGCTTAGCCTTGAAGCTCTTGAATCTAGTTGCGTTAACAAATGATCATACATATTATCCATTGAAGATTGTTGGAAACCGAACTTATAGACCAACATTTGCATTAAATGTTTGATTTCAAATTGGGTAATGGGAACATGCTCATTCCATGAAGGATATGGACCTAATGAAGCTAGACATGGTGCTTGATCTACCTGCATACCATCAAAACCTCGGATTGAGGTATATCTTGTGCCTTTTTCATCCATCTCATTTTTCAAATGACCATCCAATATTTCATCTTGATCATTAGGCATTGTTTGGCTCTCATTATATATGATGCTGGCGTCTTCATCATAGATGAGTTCTTTAGGAGTCGTTGTCATTACTAAATGCTAAACAATAGCCTTTGGTTTTGAGAACCTCGGACGTGAGAAATAATTTGAGTCAATCACATAGCTACAGATGTGATTTTGAATATAAAAGATTTTCCTTTTCCAGCAGCTGATGGACCAAATTTCTTTTTGTGTCACTTTAATGTTATGTGTGAATCCTAATTTGTCAAATTGATATTTTGATTTTTTCTTCTTTTTTTTTTGTTTACATTTCGAGGTTTGAACTTTAAATTATCGAGCATGAATTTTTTGAATCTGAATAATTTAATATTGAATTGGTCTGAAAAGATACAGAGAATCCTATTTTCACTCAATATTTAAAGCCCAGGGAAGTTTAAACTTTGTGTTGCAATAGCTCGTTATTAGCTACCGATGTATCTTCTCTTCTTCTCACATTTCAAATTCCGTAAATTGGGAGGTTAATTTGTGATTGATGGTTTCCAAGCGAAACGAATTGGGGATCAAATATACTCCATGTCTACAAGATTCCAAATGCATAAATGGTATCACGTCCTGTATTTCCTATTACGATATGAATAGGTGAAAAAATAAATAAGAGGAGAAACGGTAGCTTGTAGCTGAAAAAAAAGTTTTCAAAAACGGCTTAATAGTATAGAAATCGAAATAGAGTATCAAAAAAAAAAAGAAATTGTAGGAAAAAAAAGATAAACTCAGTAAAAGAGTAAAATATTCTGAATGTAACCTAATGGTTAATACCCCAGTATTTTTCACAATTTTGAGCACCATCAGCTTTCCATAAATCATCAAAAGCGTTGAATAAAATAGCATCATCACCAACAACTGAAACAATTGAAGAGATAGCAGAAGCTTGGGCTTCTAATGAAGCAACGGCAACACCGTAGGTGTCACCTTGGTGTGGCCAACCAGTTTCAGTAACGTAAACATTTTTAGCACCACCACAAGCTGACCAGACTCTTTGAATTTGTAATAGTAACCATGAACCGGCATCTTCAGCTTCGGTGTAGTAGTCAAAGTAAGCATGGGCATTAATAGCAACATAGTCAGAGATTGAACATAAACCTGGGTTGTTGATGGTGGCAACGTGTGTATCAACTGAGACAACTGGACCAGTGTAACCAGCAGCAGTTAAAGCTGATCTACCTGTAGAAACATATTCCGCAACTTGGGCAACGGTAGCTTCACCATCATTAACTAATTCATTACCGATTGAAACAGTGTAAACATCATCCCATGAACCGTAAGATTCAATAGCACTGGCAATTTCAGAAATACCAGCTTCAATGGCATCAACAAAGTAAATACCTAAGAATAATTTTTGAGATGAAGATTTGGCTTGTAAGACGAATTCAACTTGAGAGCAATCAACACCGTATAATCTGATAATTTCATAATCGGTTAATCTTTCAAAATCAGTTTTGATTTGAGCTAATGATTTACAACCACCAGCTGCAGTGTATGGAGAGTAAGTAATACCTTTACCTTTGGATAAAGAGGTTGATGATGAAGTTGAAGTGGAAACAGAAGTTGATGATGAGGAAGAAGTTGAGGTTGTGTCAGCAACTGAAGTAGTGACAGCAACAGCAGTTTCAGTGCTATCAACCTCAGTGTTTGATGATAAAGTGGTGGTATCGACAACAGCAGCGGAACCAGTAACTTGAGCTTGTTTAACAATGGTAGCATATGAGGATGATTGGGCGAAGTCAGTATTAACAGTATCTAAGGATACAGTGGTTGAAGCACCAGCAATAACTAAAGGAGCGGAAGCAGTGACAACAACAGTTTCAGTTTCAGTAACAATGACGAGGTTTCTCTTGTGTTCGTTATGAACATGAGCTGGGGCAGCTGAAACTAAAGAAGCAGCTAAAATAGCGGCTTTGTATAAACTTGAAAAAAGCATTTTTAAATGATTGACTGTTCTAATTCCAATGAAGTTAATTTAGTTTGTTTATAAGAATAACAAAATTGGTGATAAAACTTATGATAAAAAAAAAGAATGTAGTTGTTTGGCGTTAGAAGACTGTGCTTTATTGAAGTAAACTCTGTATAAAGGAAGGAACAAGAGTTAATCTCGATGGGTATAGTATTCTAAAGAGATAAAATAAAATAATTATGTTTTAGTACTGGAGTAGGTTTCCTTATTTTTTAAAAATTTTTGTCGAAAGTTTATAATTCCAGATTCCAGAATCGACCAGATCTCATACCGTACTTCCAAACTGGAAAAATGTGTGTGTGTATTTTTTTTTTTTTTTCTTCGCATAGTTATTGTTGCCTTAGGTCCAGAAAGAAATAAACATAAACATTGTCAAAAATATGCAGACTTATGTATAAATGGGCTCCGGAAAGGACCAATCGGGAAACAAATAAACACTGCTGAAACATAAACTCAGCGCTTCGGTAGAAAAGCCGGTATGCCCACGCAAAGAGATTTAAAAATTTCCTTTAGACGTCAGGAAAACCTGCAGCTGGTAATTATCGATTCTACCTGTGTTCTTATCAATTGCCAAGGAATAGGTGAGTTTTGAAGATTTTTTTTTCCGTCAGAGTTTTAGGTACTGTCGTTTTCTCAAAGACACTGTTCAACACAACTAAAGTAATTGTCATGTTTGCCGCATTGGGATTTGGCACCTGCGAATGAGACTGTGTTCACCCTCTAGAAGGACTGAGTGCTGAGTACTGACTCCTGAGTACAGTAACAGCGGCAAAAGCTAGACGGTACTTACTACTGAGACCAAGTACATGGTATATTGTACTACATAGCTGTACATGAAGTTACTACTGAGAGCTGTAAAGTTCACATGAGTCCTATTCATTGCTCAGTAATTATATAAGTACTTCCTAGTACTTGATACTTTATAAATATACAAGTACTCTACTAGTTACTACAACTTACTTGTCATTAGCTGGATCGGCTTTTGACTATAGTCAATTTGCTTTGTAGTTACCAAGGTTGTATATAGCTCAGAGAATATAAGTTTACAGCGTAAATATAAAACACCAGCTACCAGTGGTTATATCTACTAGCATTGGACAAATAGAAGTACTTGGTATAAATATTAATTAGCTGCCTGATAGTGAACTGTAGTAAGTAGAAGTATCCTCGATTAATAAGCGTTTTTCTTTTGATGGTCGTATCGCCATATTCAAAACAGAATATTTTGAATATATATGTTTCAATTACATTATTACATATTATTGGAGGCAGCGGCACTGGGAATTTTAGTAGTAGATCTAAAATATTCAAGCGCTTCCCACTTAAGGCTTTCTAATGGTTTATATAAACCTTGTGAACTGCTTATATAGTTGCTAAGTACAGATATTATAATCAGGGAAGCAAGACTGGAAGGATTTCATTCATAAAATTATTTTTCAAATGCGTCCTAATGTATCATGCAGTTATATAAAAATTATGATCTTTGTTTAATTATTTTTCCATATATAATATTAGTATAATTCTATTTAGAGTCAGATAATTAACTTTTAAAAAACAATCTAAACTTCAAGATAATTCTTCTTAATGGTTTCTCATAATTTTCACCCTTCATTCAATGAATTGGGTACGAGCTTGCCCAAATATCCCATCCTGAATCAATTTTCTGTTCAAACATATAACTCAAAGTGTAACACGCAAAAAAAAAAATAATTCAAACTCGTATCATTTACCTTTTCTTTTCTTTTTTTTTAATTTACTGGTGCCTAATCTCAGATCACTTTTTTAATGAGACAAGAGTTTTATACAAATAATTCTTAATTAATGCTTTGCATCAATTGAATTTTAACAATACATATTGGATCAGATTTCTTTGAACATATTAGCCCAGTTACGGTTAATTGAATGACTTTGTTCCTACCTCATTACCATTGTCCAAATATTAACGTCTATTTACGTGGCGGTAATAATCGGCAGATGATCTTCCTCTGTAGCTTTTGCCTGATCCTCCATCACTTCTTCTGTATGAATTATAATGCGAGACGGTTCTGTCGTTTTCAGAAAATCTTCCTCTATATTGATTATCTCTTGATGAAGATAGCGATTCTTCATAAAAATTTCTCGATCTTGACCGGTTTCTAACAGGAGAAGGTGATCTGGATCTTAAGTTTGGAATGTTCTTATAACGGGGTGGCGTTCTAGATCTTGATCTGGATTTATGATTGCTTGCTGTAAGAGTGTTTGGTTCTGAATAATTATTTGTTCTTCTAATTGGTGATCTTGAAAAACTATCTCTTCTTCTAGGTGGTGATCTCGAATATGATCTATCACGAACAGCTGAGCGTGATCTACCTCCTGAGTAGCTTCTTGAATAGCTTCTGGATCTAGAGCTGCCTGATGTTGATCGAGACAATGATCTCGATCTCGATCTTCCCCTGCTATAATTCTGACTATCAATGAGCTTTTGTAAATTCTCCCTCATGCCTTCAGTCAAAATACCTAGACCAATGGCTGTGAAGTAGTTGATAGAGAATCTTATATCATCTTTTGACTCAACAGGGAAAATACCCTCCAAATATGGCCTCAAATATTCTTCATCTAATCTTATTTGTAAATTGGATATCCCTAAGTCTTCAACCAGTTCTTGGAAGACAAATTTTATGAATATTCTACCAGCTGATGTTGTGTCCTTTTCTGTTAATTTAATTACAGACAAAATATCCCAATCCAATGCACCTGATGATAATAAATGGCCCCAAAATTTTGAAATGTTGCGTAATTGATTTGATTCAAATCTATGCATGACTTCATAATTTTCTTTGAATAATTCTTTGAATGCCTGCGACCATGATTTACTCTGTAAGGCTAGCTTTTCACCCGTAACTCCATAATACTTAGAATATGTAGTTTCTTGAGAACATGCTTTTATTATCATATCGACAACTTTTGGTTCATCATCAAATTTTACACCAAGTTTTAAAAGTTTATGAACGGCTTCATCCGGAGACATTGATCCTTTGAGAATCAAATAAATTGTCTTTCTGAAATTTGTCAAATTCGTATCCGTCATATCTTTGATCTCCAAAGTCTTCTTAGCATCATCTTTGTCTTCTAAATCACCGATTTGGTCCTCCTCCTTTCGATTATCTTCAACAAGCTCATCGTTTTTGTCGTCCTCATACTCCTCATACCCCTCGTTCTCTTCATTCTCTTCATTCTCTTCATTCTCTTCATTCTCTTCATTCTCTTCATTCTCTTCATTCTCTTCATTCTCTTCATTCTCTTCATTCTCTTCATTCTCTTCATTCTCTTCATTCTCTTCATTCTCTTCACTTTCTCCCAAAATTTCCTTCCTGATTGAATCATATTCCTCTTCATGTTCATAGTATTCAGGATCAAACTCAAAACTATTTAATAAATCGTTGGCCTTTAGTTTATCATCGAGACTTATTTTATGCATAATTTGATCACTTTCTTCAACTAAATCCAAACCTTCTGGTATTACTGGGAATTCATCAAAGCCACTTCGTCTAGCATTAAAGATCCCTTCAATGATATATAATGATCTCTTACCTATATTGCCATCTTGTAGAATCCTTCTTAATTTTTCAAAAACTTCAAATGTTGCACTTGAGCTAAATTCTGTTAATAACAATCCAACCTGCTTTAGTATCGAACAACATATATCAACTGAATCATCTGTTGGATTATTGAGCATTAAATATATTATTTGTAATATGAGAATTTCATGTGATACCTGTTGGTTGACTAAATGGCTTAAGAATGAAGTTGATGAAACACAAAGTTTTTTATTATTGCTCTTGTATGATTTTTTGAATTGAAGGACTAATCTGCTTATTAAAAGCTCACCAATTTTCGGTATTTTAGAGTTCAACACTGATACCAATGATGCATAAACAGGGGAAAAAGCCAGAGCTTCTGACTGAGCTTTCATCAGACTTTTCACTAAAACACCGAGGCCTCTATTCAAGTTTAGTTCAAAGAGATCAACAACAATAGATTTGATGTTTTGCTTGCTTAGTTTATTGATCGATCCATTTATTTTCTTTCCTAATTTTTCCCATTCTAACTTTTGGAACTCAACTGTATCTTCATTCTTATGAATATTGTCTATTAATGATTTTAATTTGGATGGTGGTACATAACGTCCACTAGCTCTCAATTGTTCCAGCTTGATTTCAGGATCATTCTCACTCCTATCCATTATTTCATTGTAATTATGACCTTTATCACTCATTCTAAAATAAATTATTTCAATTGGAAATTCGAAGGATAATAAATGTTTGGGTGCTTTTTAATGTCTATGTAATATTTATAAGTGCTTTTTTTTTCTATAACGGTGCGGTCCACTGGTAATTTTGCAAACCGCACTGGAGTTAATTACATCACTAAACAAACTCAATATTAGGTAATTAAATAGATAAATACAACTGTCAACTACTGGCTCTTCATAAAAAGATTAACTAACAATAAATTTTGACATGCCTTCCACTTCAAACTATAAAAGTATTGTTCTGCTGCTGTTGGACATCACTTCAATTCAATCTTACAACACGCTGATTGAAAATGCTGCTGAAAGGTTGCAAGACAATGGCGCACTTGACATTGTTATTTTGCCAAAGATCTCAAAATTGAACCAGCTAGATCAATTGTTAGCAGAGATTTACACATTATCCACCGGTATAACCCAAAGAACTAACAAATCACACTTAGAAATCTCAGTTTTGTTCAATGAACATTACGCAGAAATAGAATCACCAGATTGGGAACTAATCATCTTAGATGATAACGATTCCACTGCATATGATGAGTTCAAATACAAAGATAAACAGACTGTTAAAGTACTCAATGTGTATAGATCAAATAGAGAACCAATTCATCTACATTTAGATGAGGATGAGAGTGAAGAATCGAGCCATCAAGTTGTTGCTGTTGGTGGTACATTTGACCATTTTCATGACGGACACAAAATTCTCTTAACGGCTGCTGCCTTTGTGTCATCAACAACGGTTATTGTTGGTGTAACTGACCAAGAACTATTAGCCAGTAAAAAATATCAAGAATTTTTACAGAGTTATGATTACAGAGTTAATAGAATGGTGAGGTTTTTGAAACATATTAAACCATCTCTAGAGGTCAAGCCGCATGCTATTAGAGATGTTTGCGGACCAACTGGCTATATTGAAAATATCGATGCTTTAATAGTAAGCAGGGAAACGATTAAAGGTGGTTATTATGTTAATAAGACGAGAAAAGAGAAAGGATTCCACGAGCTAGTTTTGCACGTGATCAATGTCGTTGGCGGTGAAGAGGAGGATGGATTTCAGAACAAGTTGAGTAGTACACAGCTAAGAAAAGAGCAGTTTGAACTGGTACAGAAAGGACTTACTAAGTGATTTTTGTTGCAACGGGAAATAACCAAATCACCAAATAAATAATTAAAAAGCATACACAGTACAATAATCATAAAGTAAATAAAATCCAAAAACCATGGTCAAACAGAAACAACTCATATCCTATCTTATCGAAATACCGCCCTGGGTAGTTTGATTACTAGCACGAATTGCCCGGTCAGGGTGGTCTAGACCTAAAAAGAATTGGCTTCCTGAATCAGTGAACGGGATAAAATTATTTGGATCGCTTCCTTCATTTACCTCATCCTGCCCAGTGAAGAATGGATTTTTAAAATAAACAGGAGCATCTTGAGCATTCCACAAGCAAATCTTAATTTTTCCAAATTCTTTTACTCCAAGTCCAAACCTCTCTTGTAATCTTTTAATTGTTTCAGTTAAAGTCTCGTCCTTTTTGAACTCAAAGACGAATGAGATCCCGTGAAGTCTCCTTTTTGGGTCTTTATGGAATTGAACAACAGCAACAGGTTTAACACCAAGAACTTCATCAATAGAGTCGTCTTCGTCTTCATCCCCTTCCATATTGTATTTCAAAGGTTCCAGTAGATCCTTTTCTATTGAAGCATATACTTCAAAGTCAGGAGTTAAAGGTTCAATATCATCAGTCGGATATAAAACTCTATTGAACTTTGACTGGAAATTGGCCCACATAAACACTTGTGATCTTTGCTCATCTGATAAATTCAATTTCAAAGCAATCTTGTTGATTAAATCATCCACAATACTTTGTCTATTGATAATAATCTCGTGCTCTTGATAATGGACATAACTATGAGGTAGCCAGCGTACTTTCAGGGTCTGCATACTCTCTAGGTCTTTGAGAGGGATGGTTAGCACCTCATATTCAAAATTTGGCTCAACATTTCTTGATGTGACAGTATAAACAGTCATGTCCGGTTTGAAAGGAAAGCGGCTCTTATTATAGCTGATGAAAAATCTTAGAAATCGTGGATCTTTATTAATTCGGCGCCCAACGATTTTAGCAAGATCATCATGAGAGCATTTTTGTGAGATAGGGAAAACCAACTTGCCATCTTCGTCGTTGATTAATGTTTTGTCATGATCTTTTTCAGCAATTTCCTGATTGATTAAGACAAATTCGTCTTCTTCAGTAACACCCGAAAATGGCTTGACAGTGACAAATACTTTATTCTGCAAATAATCGTAATATTCAACAGCAGAAGGATAAAATGGATAAATATCATTGGAATTTGGATTCTCTAGAACTTCTTCAACAGTAATGATATCACCATTCGTTAGTTCGAGCTTTTGAAAAGTTTTTGATGGATTGATCGATTCAATAGACCCTGGGTTAATTTCCTCGTATATATTCAGCTTGGTTTCATCGGAAAAGCCCAAAAAGTTTGAAATTGTGGGCAAAAAATCTTTCAGAATATCATCTTCATCGACAATAATGTGTGAAACGAGTCTTAACTTTTGATGTTGAATATCAAAATACTTCACAAAAACTATAATTCTGCTGCTTTCAATCAACTGTTCATTAAGTAAACGTTCAGCTTCAGTTGGCTTCTCAACATTCTCGAATCCAGATAAATCAGAATTATATTTGACAGCGTTGAGTTCTAATTTGGGATCTTCGATAAAAAGGTTAACATCAGAATATTTTTTACTAAAATATTTTTTGTATATGTCTTCAACACTCAATTCATTTACTCCTTTTAATAAAGAACTTGGTCTTGATGTTTGATTTCTTCTATAGCTCATGGTCCAAATTTTAAGATTAGAATCTTTTTCAAGATTTAATGCTTCTAAGATCTGAGGATAAACATCTTTAAATAGCTGAGTTTTAAGTACTTTGATAGAGGTTGGTCTTGCACTCTGATTAGATTTGGAGCCTTGCCTAAAGTCAGGACCTAAATCGAATCCTTCGTAGTCTTCAAATAAAGCCTTGGAGTAAAGATTGATGATCTTATATAGATGCTGCTCAGCAGCATCTTTTCTTTCTTTTGCCCGAGACTCCAGTTCTTGATCAAGCTGTCTTGAGAGATAAAGAGGAACATCTTTATCGGTAACTTCCTGCAAGATTTTTGCTTTATCGTCTCTCTTTATATAAACCAACATATATGCACTTGTTTGCTTGCGTAATAAATAATTTTGATATTGAAGTCTTGTCATTTTGTTTAGCTTTATTTGTGGTAAATCGGACATACCAAAGTTCTCTTCGAAAACTTGTTTATGAGTAACTTTCCAGACTTTGTCATCATCAAATCTGTACCAGTTATCAGAGTCAGTTGGCCTCAACAAAGCGTAATAATGACCCATAGAAATTTCACCAGCATGGACTAAAACTCCATGAAGATCATAAATTAATGGATCAATTTTTGTCCCATTTTTTGCAGCCGATTCTTGATCTAAAAATGGGCTCAAATCGATGGATTCGGGAAACTCGTGACGATCATTAACTTTAATAAGTCTGTTATAATCAAAGTCGTACTCAAATCTTTTTAATTGCAAGTGTAGAACCGATGGAAACTGTTCGAAAACAACACCTTTCTTAGCATCTTGTAGTCCATAATCTTGAGCATTGTATTTGTTTTCGCCGTCTAAAATCTCAACATTGATGTAATCTTGAAAAGATTGATGCAAATTTTCTAAATTTTTAACATTTAATTGAACATCCCAAAAATCTTCAATTCTAGAAGATTCATAATCAACATTTATACATTTACAGTAAGTTTTCATTTTACCAACAAAAGTTTTATTCAAATCATTTTCAACTTCTGTTCCCTTCATGTTTGATTCAAGTCGATCCATGAGAATTCTGTTTAATTCTTGAACGTCATGTTGATCGAATGCGTCACTACTTGTCCACCCAAAAGCTTTAGTTAATTCACCAGTATCCAACGCTTCATCTGAATGTTGAAGTTGATAAAAGATTCTTTGAAGAGCTAAAGATACGCTTGACTCAGGAATATCTTGCTCAGTCGGAATTTGGTATACTGCATTTCTAAAAGAATTGGTGAAATAATAAGATTGCAATAATGAGTTTAAATAACATGTTGCACCTTGATTTTTGATACCAACAAACCCTGTTTCTTTTTTTGAGTCATAATCAAGAAAGTTATGCCATAAAACACCAGTTGGATCATTTAATACCTTGACAAAGGCCGTGATATACAGTGCATCATTTTCTGATAAAGGACCAAAATCTCTTCTACTATGGGTCAATGCTTTTAATTCCGTAAAATTCGAAAACCCCCAATCTGTAGCAAACTTTGAGAATCTCTGATGAGAGGTATTGATAATGGCGTTCTTTGGATCTTTTGGATTGGAAATTATCAATGTAAATTGAGCACAAACATACCATTTTGGATCATCATAAATTTCTTTCAATTCACCAGCTTCTTCGATTTTATGTTTTTTTGGTAAAGGTTCTAAATAAAGGGCAATATTACTATTGGCGTTACCCTTTGGGAAAAATAAAATACTGAAATCATAATCGCCAACAGTAAAAGATGGACTGTGGACTTTATCATCTTTCAATTTTGAAAGATCTGGAACCACCCATGTGAAGCTTCCTATCTCTTTGACATCTTCATCTTCAAGTTGAGGAAGGATTTGATCTGAATAGGAACTAAAATCAACTATGTTAGTGGTGTAAGAAGAGGTAGAGTTCAACGACGATGGTTTTCTTTTTTTGAATTCTGTTGATGTGTCGGTTAGTTGCGAGACCGTACTTAAATCGGTCCTTTCTTTATCATTTTTGTCGATTGATTCGTTAGTTAACGTTATTTCTGATTCTTGTTTAGTGTGATCTAAATTGTTGGTCAGAGACATATTTGCCTTTGTGATTTCCTAACGATCAAAAATGATTTTCTAGATCTAATGAACTTAGTTATAATCAATCTTATACTATGAACTTTTCTTATAGATGTCGAAAGTTCCAAATTGATGATTTACTAAAGTTTTAATGTGAATATGTTCAAAAAATGGCTGTAATTCTAATCTCTGAGTTTCACTGATTCAATCTGCGGAATAAAGTATCAGCAAGTGATTGGGTGCAATGAGATACTAAAAAAAAGAAAATAAGAGACGAAATCAAGGTATTGGATGTTAAATTTAAATCTGAAATGCAATTGAGTACTAATATATTCTGTATTAAAAAGCTCTCAACCCTGTAACCAGAATTATTAACTCATTCATGTGTATCGAAAAGACCTTCTAATACTATACTTTTTTAATAGTAAACTGAATTGATTGAGAACTAGCAGCTGCGCGCTGGTACTATTTCCGCGAAACATTACATAATCAAACATAAACTATTGCCTTTTAATTAATATTATTTTTCTTTATTTTAAAGCTTAAATTTTCTAAACTATTCAAATTCCTCCGCAACTCTAATTTTTGACTATATAAAGGATTTGAATATTGGAATTTTCAATGGATGATATACGAATGTCTCAATCGCTACTTTTCTATATCAATCTATATTCACGTGGAAAACTCTATGGTCCTCGTAAGGACTTGAGTCTTCGTTAACATTAGAAATCTAGAGCCGGGGTGTTTTTCAGACAGTAGACTTACAAGTTACGGGACTTATGTCAAATTTAGCATGTAAGAGCTACAAAATTGGAGTAAAATAAAACAATATTAATATTTTTATTCACAGTTTTACAATCCAAAAAAGTTAAGATACTAATATCTTGAGCGGAGCCCTCAAACATCTTGTTCTATACGTGTTTATTTCTTAAAATCTGGATGAGGTATACCCACGGATTATTCAGGATTATTCAGGTAATTATAACGTTGTAACTTGTAGGGGGCTTAAAACCGTGGGGTTTAATTATAGTGTAATTAGGCAAAAAAAAAAATCATGCCAGTTTTAAATAAGAAACAATTTGCGAAGTGCGAAGGTTTGAATAAAATACTATTGCAGAAAAAAATTAGAGGTCTTTCCACTGGCGTGATGTCTTTTCTAATTTGCTGCAGAAGGTTCATAAGTTGATTTTGTATCAGCTTTAGTTGATAATAATATTCATATTGATGGTCTCATCAAAAAGGTATTTTTTTAACAGCTGCAAAAAAAATTCAGAGATTTTGCGAACCTAATATTCAAATTTATTAACAAAACAAAGAATTCATGAGCCAGGACTCAGCCTTCAGGACTTGTTGAAGAATGTTCAAAAGATAGTTCTATGTTCTAAAATAATTTTTTACTTGTTATCTTCAAGACCGTGTGTAATGTGTTTAAGTGAATCTTGATTGATTCTAATTTCCAAGTAGTCAAATTTTATACCCAGGGCCATGGACCATGGTGAAGGATCTTCAATTAAAAGTTAGAACTAATTTAAATATTCAAACTGCAAAAGCTGAAAAATTCTCCTAGTGACTTTGTATAATGACAACATCGCAACGGCTACTATATAACGATAATTAGTATGAGGTTTAAATGGTTCAAAACTTAACCTATAGAAAAACTATGACCCTATATATGATAAAACAGTACATCAGATCGTTTTGTTCAATCAATATTATTAATTCTAAAAAGAGCCTGGATACATTAAGATATAGTCATTGGTCAAGTTGAAACTCAAGATAAATCGCAAGAGTAAAGGCTCAACAGTTTTATATTATAAACATATAGTATATAGAATGATAAAGTGTATAATAGGAATTTGGGTATACTAGCTACTAGCTAGTAGGAAATTAAAACCAAGCTAGTTTAAAATAAATTGAGATTTTGATTTCTAAGGGCACAAAACACAAGTTCGTGAGTATAACCCAACAATTAATATTAAGAATATTATTGATACTATTTCTCTATTTTTAATATAATTATATTGCAGAAGTGTGTGATATGGGCCGTTCCTAACAGTATTTCCTTGAACCATCAATATTATAAATTATAATTTATTCAATTTCAATTCAATCTTATTAATACAATATTCTATTTTCAATGTAATATTTCACATTTACACCTCAAGAGTCAGAATTGTTTTTTGATGTAAAATTTTTAATCAACTGGTGCGCATTGTACTTTATAATATAGATATACCGCATATAGCATATAGTTATGTACTTTCTAAACTCTCGAGTCTCAAGAAATCTCTTTAGTATACATTATATTGTAAAAATTGTACAACTGATATTAATCTGCGCGAAAATCTGGGTTGTGCCATCTAGTTTCTTTTTTATTCATTTTTTGCATATTCCGCAGACCATCCTCAGAAGACAGCTGCATCAAATGGTGTCAGTTTTCAAATTTCCCGCCTTCAACTTTTAAGTACGTATCCCACGAATTATCCAGATCGAGCAAGGTACTCTTTTTTTTTAGGGGTGGGTGGATTTGGAACCGCGTGGTATGGTTGCGCTCCGATCCCATCAGAACAAACGTTTCTCAAGTATATAAAGTTCAATTCACCCAGCTCATTACTCTCCTACATCTTCAATTGCTCTATTATTTTAATCATCAACAATTTAATTTGATACTCATCAATTTAAAAGAAATTAAACAAATTAAGAATTTAAAGCTCCCAGTTCAAAACAAAAATGTCTGAAATTACATTAGGTAGATATTTATTTGAAAGATTGAACCAAGTTAAAGTCCAGACCATTTTCGGTTTACCAGGTGATTTCAACTTATCATTACTAGATAAAATTTATGAAGTCGATGGTTTAAGATGGGCAGGTAATGCCAATGAATTAAACGCTGCTTATGCCGCTGATGGTTACTCAAGAGTTAAAGGTTTATCTGCTATCATCACCACTTTTGGTGTTGGTGAATTATCAGCCTTGAACGGTATTGCCGGTTCATATGCTGAACATGTTGGTGTTTTACACATTGTCGGTGTTCCATCAATTTCATCTCAAGCTAAACAATTATTATTGCATCATACTTTAGGTAACGGTGATTTTACTGTTTTTCACAGAATGTCATCAAACATTTCTCAAACCACTGCTTTCATCAAAGATATTAACTCAGCTCCATCTGAAATTGATCGTGCTATTAGAACTGCTTATGTTTACCAAAGACCAGTTTACTTAGCTTTGCCAGCTAATTTAGTTGATGATTTGGTTTCATCAGATTTATTAAAAACACCATTAGATTTATCAATTAAAGCTAACGATGAAGAAGCCGAAGATGAAGTTATTGATGCTGTTTTACAATTAGTTAAAGATGCTAAAAACCCAGTTATTTTGGTTGATGCATGTGCTTCTCGTCATGATGTCAAAAAAGAAACCAAAGATTTAATCGATGCCACTCAATTCCCAACTTTTGTTACTCCAATGGGTAAAGGTGCAGTCAATGAACAACATCCAAGATTTGGTGGTGTCTACGTTGGTACATTATCCCGTCCAGATGTTAAGGAAGCAGTTGAAAGTGCTGATTTGGTCTTGTCAGTTGGTGCTTTGTTATCAGATTTCAACACCGGTTCATTCTCATACTCATACAAAACCAAAAATATTGTTGAATTCCATTCAGATCACATCAAAATTAGAAATGCTACTTTCCCAGGTGTTCAGTTCAAACATGTTTTACAAAAATTAGTCAAAGCTATTCCTCCAGTTGTTGCTGATTACGTTCCACATCCAGTTCCTCAATTAAAATTAACTAATTCGCCAGCTTCAGCTGAAACTCCATTAACTCAAGAATGGTTATGGACTCAATTAGGTGGTTGGTTAAGAGAAGGTGATGTTGTTATCACCGAAACTGGTACTTCAGCCTTTGGTATTGTTCAAACCAGATACCCAGCCAACACTACCGGTATTTCACAAGTTTTATGGGGTTCAATTGGTTACTCAGTTGGTGCTGCTTTAGGTGCTGTTGCCGCTGCTGAAGAAGTTGACAAGGAAAAGAGAGTTATTTTATTTGTTGGTGATGGTTCATTACAATTAACTGTTCAAGAAATTTCAACTATGATTAGATGGGGTCTAACTCCATACATCTTTGTCTTGAACAATGCTGGTTACACCATTGAAAGATTAATTCACGGTGAAAAAGCTGGTTACAATGACATTCAAGAATGGGATCATCAATTATTATTGCAAACTTTCGGCGCTAAAAACTATGAATCATTAAAAGTTTCAACTGTCGGTGAATTCAATGAATTAGCTCAAGATCCAGCTTTCGCTAAAAACGATAAGATCAGATTGATTGAAATCATATTACCAGTTATGGATGCTCCAGATAACTTGGTCAAACAAGCTCAATTAACTGCTTCAGTTAACAAACAAAATTAAACTGTCTCAAATTTGATATGAATTTACTTATAGAGCAGAATGGATTTCTGCACGGTTTTTTTTTTAATTTTATCTATTTATATGTGTTCACGAGTGTTGATGAGAAAAGTTAATATAATAAAAGAAATAAATATTTTCATTTTATAATTTTTTAACCAAAATTGTATTAAAGTAATATAGTATTATATTGAGATGATCAAAAGCTAATCAAGCACAAGTTGACATGATAATGTATATTGTATAATACCATTTGATGTTATCATGACTCTTATTAATCATTGATTTGTTCAAAAACTAATTTATTATGGCTTCTAAAGGCGGTGGATTGGCTTCGATTACTCAAATTATAAAATTTGAGTGTAACCGTTGACTGTTGTTGATAATTATAATATTATGATTAGTATGCTGCACTTTCTGTACACAGTATATTTTAATATACTAGCTGATAATATATTTTTCAAATCCCAGCACTAAAGACCGTAATTACATATCTATATTTGTACCGAATGGTACTTATTTAAGATAAATTATAGACGATAGTTAATTGACGCGTGATTTTACAAGATATTATGCATTTAAATCAATAAATATATATAAACTTATATATATGTTGGTTTGTTTATTTCTTAAACGTCTTCAGAAGTCAATTTAATTTACTGAATAGTTCAAACGACCCCGAGTATTTAGCGATACAGTTAATATTACATGCACTGGTAGACTGATCCAATTAGTTGCTTCAACCTTCAAGTGCCACTATTATAGTATCTCAACTGGATTCGCTAGCGATAAGGTAAATGATCAAATATAATATAGATTTATAACCAGCATCTTTGAGGCCATAGGGTACAGTGTACATCTAAACGAGTTGGCCGTCTGCTGGATTTAGGTTAGAGCTACGTACTAGTGCAAATTTGATTCCATTAAAGCCGCTTAATTCCCGACCCTTGGGCGTTGAGCCCTGACTCCTGAGCGCTGAATCATTGAAATTTAAGTATTCGAGTTCTTGATTCTTGAGTACACATAGTCACACTTCAACAGTACGTAGGAGTTTAGAGATGTACACTGTACCCTATGGCCTCAAAGATGCTGATTATAAATTTTTGTAGTATAATCGAATTTTAATCTTCAAAGAATGAAACGTTCAGACAATAGAGACTATCGAACATTGAGTTCGTGAAACTGCTACTTAATTGAGCTAAAAACAAGTTTTAATTTACAGTGTATATAAAGAAAAAACACACAGAATTGTGCGAAGTGTGGATTGTGGATTATGGAGCCTCAAATATTCATGAGGTTTTGCAGATTCCGAGCCTGTTGAGACTGGAGTCAAAATTCAAGAGTCACGAGTCACTAGTAAATTGTAATAACTTATATCTGCCAAATGGTTTGTCGAGAGTCAGTCGTTAAAATTTTTAAAGTTTAAAAGGTGTGTACACTGTACTGTAACCAGTGTGTATATAAATAAATGTGGCGTAAAGTAAAATCACCACAACGTACTGGTATTTCATCTAGGCACACAATCTTGAATTCATCAATTGTCGTTCTTTTTTTCTGCCAACCCAGGAGCGACTTTTGATTCTTTAGTACATAATACCATATACTCTTTGTCTGATATCGTTGATTCTTGGAAGTCTTGGAAGCCTTGGAAGTCTTAGCCTTCTAGGTTCTGGAGTAATTGAAGATACAAAACAAAGGAAAGTAATGCCTTGATAATGTTATGTACTGTGCAGCATGCTTCGATAACTATTTGTCGATGATTTCAACAATCAAGATTAATATATATATTTAATGCATTAAACTTGCCACTTTATATGCGAATATTCTACTGCAGTCCAATTCGTATCTCTTATCTTAGTCTAACAAGTTTGATACTTAAGGCTTGTATGTACTATGTACATATTACATTGTACAGTTGGAAGATAATCAAATTTGTCTTCTAATTAAATAAACTTTTTTTTTCTCTAAACATTTATGATTTTACTAGTATCTATTAAAAAACAAACAAATTCCGCCACAGTAAAAAAACCACAATATTATGATTCAATAACCAAACCAGATGTGTTAATGTAATTAGTTGAAACTTAATAGTTCTGCTGTAACAGCTATATTCGGATGTTAATGAAAACATTAATAATCGATGATAATAAATGAGACGATATATTAACAGAGGCTTGAAAGTTGACAGTAGATTTTGTTTCTAGGAAAAAAAAGATGCATAAAACTGGAGTCTGACTTGTAGCTATAAATTAATGGAAATATACCATAAAAATGATATAAGAACGTTGGTTACATGTTGCTCTCGAAGAAGTATTGACTCTATTGGAAAGAGAAAAATGGGAGACCAATTTGAGATAGAGAAAAGAGGTCAAGAACAATTTGATGTTCAATCGAACTTTGAGACTTCCTCTGTGGAAACATCTCTAAAAGTGAAAAATGTTCCTATTCATTCAGATCCTAATCTTAAATATATTGATCTCGAACCAGATAATTCACCAGAAGAAGTTGCTAGAAAAGGAAAATGGTGGTACAAGACATTACAATTTTTATGGGATGGTACTGATAAACATCCATTAGAAAGAAAGTTTTTGATCAAATTAGATTGGTTTTTATTATCATCATCATGTGCTGGGTATTTCCTTAAAACCTTAAACTCATCCAATATCGGTACTGCTTATGTTAATGGTATGAAAGAACATTATCATATGACTGGTAACCAATATAACTATATGAGTACTATGTGGACCGTTGGGTATATTATTGGCCAAGTCCCATCAAATTTAGTTTTGCACAGAATTTCAGCTCGTTATTATTTGGCTGCATTAGAAATTATTTGGGCAATTTTGACAGTTTTGTTGGTGGTTCCTAAAACGTTGAGTGGGTTTTATGCTTTAAGATTTTTCATTGGGTTAACCGAGTCTGGTTATTTTCCTGGTTTAGAGTACTTGATGGGTTCTTGGTTTTCTAAAGAAGAAATCTCTAAGAGATCTACTCTTTTTGCTTGTGCAGGTACTGCAGCTGGATTGATAAGTGGTCCTGTTCAACAGGCTATTTTGACCTCAGGCTGGTCCCACAATTATTTACAACCATTTCAATGGATGTTTGTTATTGATGCTGCTATTGGGGTTCCAATCGCTATTTATACCCTATTTACTGATCCAAATACTCCATCAACGACAACTGCATTCTATTTCAACGAGACTGATGTCAGAGTTGGATTGGAAAGAAGAAGAAGGATTGGTGCTCAGTTAAATACCAGAGCAAAATATACATTTGCTAAAATCAAATCATTCTTTTCAACTTGGCACATCTGGATTTTCCCTTGGTTATTTTTAGCTTTCAATAATTCATATCAACCAATAGGTTCAACTGCTTTCCAACAATGGATGAAATACGATTTGAAACTAACATCATATCAATATAATATTTATCCAACTGCATTATCTGGTGGTGGTATTGGTCTTGCTGTTACTGCCGCTTACTTGAACGATTACTTTGGTGGGGTCTACAATTCTATCATCCTTGCTCTTATGTTCACTACTATTTCCTTTTCATGTGTTGTTTTAGCTATATGGCATATTCCAATCGGTTTACATTGGTTTGCATACTACGGGATTGGTATCCCATTAGCCGTTGGTCAACCTATGATCTTTTCATGGGTAAACAGATCTTTGGCCCATGATGATATGAAAAGAAATTTTGTGGTCGTTTGTACAAATACCTTAGCCTATGTTACTGGTGCTTTCATCCCACTTTTCACTTTTGATCAATCCCAAGCTCCAAGGTTCCATGTTGGGTTTTCATACACTGCTACTTTATCAGCTTTTGGTTTAATTTTAACTGTTGTGGTTCAATATTTGTTTTGGAGAGATGATAGAAAGGCTGCAAGAGAGAAGGGCGCTTCCGATTCTGAAAGTGCTGATATTCAACCAAAAGATGGTAAAACTTTCCAAGAGTTAGAGCCTGTTGCTATTTAAGGAGTTTTTGTGTTTAGTGATCGTCTTATGTTTTTAACATTTATAATTAATTGATTTATATTTTGAATTTAATTCATTTTTAGATTCTGCAGTAGAAAATAGAATGTTTAGCTCATGAAATTAATCTGATGATATTGAAATCATTAATTGCATTTCGGCGAGATACAGGATGTAAAATAAGATATAAGAAGTTTGTGTTCTATATAAGAACTCATAGGTGTCTATACGACAGTCATTATTCAATAATCTTATAAATTGTAAATATATTTATTAGTTTAATAAGATTTATTAGAATTTATACAATGAAAAATATATGAAATAAGTTATAACTTATAGGTTATAACTTATAAGTTTATAACCCAATTATGCTATATCTTAGCATTGTATTTTCAAAAGATTTAATGATAATTTAGTAAATAACAATATATACTAAATTCTTTATTGATACAATATTAAGTGAAGTGGTTAAATAAGAGTCAAGACATAGCTAGATGCCCAAATATTACAGTTCTATGAGATAAATAGTTAATATCAGCTAGTTCCTTGAAAATGAGAGCGCTTGACAATATTATTTATTTTTCATTTCACGCGATCTCATTATAGAAACATTTGTCAATAGTAGATCCCCATTATCAATGATCATTGAAATGCTCTCTAGTTAGGATACAAGATTACATATTTGAGCCATTCATGGAGATGGTTCATTACTCTAGCTGTTTCAAGCTGAAGAATAAAATACTCTAGGCGCTGAAAGTTGAAATTTATATCGTTTGAACCTTGGTCCTTAAATTTTAATATATAATTATATTATATATATATTATACAATTTGAACTTTCGACCATTGCGTGCGGTGAAGACTGGGATATGGATGATGGACGCGCCAAACTTTTGGAGTTTGAACTCAGTATTATATTGTTGGGTTACTTAGGATGTCATAATAGGTAGACCATAGTATGTGTCATACATAGTCGAACTGGCTCTGTGATGAATATATAAGTAGTATTTTCAACTTCGTAGCCTGTTCATTTCATTTTGTAGATCTTTCAAACTCACTAAAACGTCGAGCCCAGTTGAAGGAAAATTAGGTGTACATAATATTAATTAGTATACAGGTGACAGTACCATCACCGTCGTAGTATCTAGAGAAGCCCGCACTACGTACGTTTCCTCCTAGTGTTTACACTATATATTCTACTACGACTTACCTACGGCCTACCATCTTCTGGAGTCTAGAGGCATAGTCTGCGCAGGCGCACGTGCACTGTTGCCTGTGTTGCTTTCGTTGTA
>JAKTTK010000142.1:174075-421422 GCA_030581415.1 Waltiozyma mucosa
TGAACTACAACTAAAGTAAAATATAATCTGTAAAACTTAAAATAAAACTTAATAAACATAATAAACTATTCTTGTAAAAGTGTAAGAATAATAAAACAATAACAAAAATCTAATATACATTCGACAATGATGTGGCTTATCTAATACTGGGCGTTCTCGCTAAATGTTCCGGAAAGTACGAAAGGAACGAAAAGGAACACCTGAAACCAAGTAACTAGCGGGGAAGATTTGACATACAGAATGAACCTATATCCTATGATGATACTAGGAACAATCAAGACTGGCAAATTAGTAGTGACTTAGATTTCTTTTAAAGATCAAACCATTTACTATTTATTATTTAATAAAGACGAGAGCTAATGAATATTATATATTGAGTCTAGCAGAAGTTTTGGATTACTAAATTTTGAGTTTGAAGCAATTGCTCCTGCGCATTACTCGTTGTGGAGATACGCGCGTTAAAAATAATAGTAGTAGACATGGTCATATAGATAGACACTAGATAGTATATAGTACCTGGTAGCTGGCAGTTTGTATGCAGAGCATACGTACAGTGTAGCTAAGTAAAGTTTGAGCTTGTACAGTGTGCAGTGTGCACCTTCGAGCCTAGACAAACTAGTAACTAGTAACTACCAACTAGTAACTACCAACTAGTAACTACCAACTAGTAACTACCAACTAGTAACTACCAACTAGTAACTACCAACTAGTAACTACTGAGTACTAACCAGTAACAACCAAGTTTCAAGTTCCATCCTATCCTGAAGAATTCAGTTTTCTTTTACCCAATTATTATAATTTATGAATCTTCGATCTGCCGCATCATTCTGCCATTAGCCAATTGATATCTGGAGGTTCATAGATGAGTTATCAACTTTTCACCAATGCGGTAAGGGGTATAAAGAAAACGCACACATGAATTGAATAAGGCCAAGGGGGCTCAAACTTCAAAGCTCAAGCATCTGATCTGTGATCAGGACCACTGCATAGAGCACACTTCGCACTTTTGATCTGCGTCGCCGACCCATTCGCAAATTGCAGCGTCCATACTTTTATGATGATCTCTTTAATTTGATGGGAATCTGGATTTACATACAAGCCTACGGAGATGATGCTGCGCGGTGGCCATGGTAAAAGCTTAGTATGTACTACATACTACTTAGTGAAGACTCTTAGTGAAGACTTTTTTTTGCTACAATCTTTTCGGTCTTTCTTCAATAGAGTCATATAACTAACTTTTATGGCAGTAATAATATAATTATTCACTTATTTATATTCTTTTTGATTTTCTTTCTGCGTTTGATTCACTTTAAAAGTCCAAGTCTGATTCCCATCGAACGCGCAGCTCCAAAATTTCAGAAAAGTCCTTAAGTTTTGAGCGAAACCCACATGCACTCACACTTCAGGGGGAAAAAAAAACATCGAGAGATACAAAAAGTCTGGAATTTTTAAGTACTAAAACAAACCTTTTCAGTTTATATCAATTAAGGATTGACTGGTATTATAATCGTTACATCACATTTTGTATCCCGTCTCCCAATTCTTTAATTCTTCCCTTTCTAGGATTCGAGAGGTTTGATCGAGAAGAGTGAAGAGAAAGCGATATGGTGAGCTACACTAGACTAAACACCAATAGAGTCAACCATTCTATAAGGCAATTTTTTACCACTAATGCACTATCCCATTATGTTTCAAACAAAATAAAACCTATAGCTATTATAATTATAGTTTCAATTATTTCCATTCAGTTAGTTTTATTAAACCATAAAAGCGGGTCTTCGATTAAATCGAAGATCTCATCCGTGAAAGACTCATATAAAACATATACCAATGATTTTAAATTGTATGATACAGAAAATGATAATAAAATTGTTGTTGTCGATGACACTTTCCATATCTCAACTCATTACAGACATTTATTAAGTACATATTCAGAAGATTTTCCAAAAAAATCATTAGATGAAAAATGTAAAACTTATTTTGATGAATTGTATAAATTGAATCATGATTGGGAAATCATAGATCCTGAAAAAGATCATGAAGCAAATTATAATAAGGATGCTTTCGATCGTCAAGGATTTTTTCGTACAAAAATTCAACAGTTTAAAGACGAAAATGATAACGCAGAGCCAAGTGAAGGTAAACTGGCTGAAATTGAACTTGCTTTCCAACATATTTATAAAGGCACTATGGACTCAGAACAAGCTATGATCGACGCTGTTACTCACTTAAGAGTGTTTGGTAAATGTTACTTGAGAGAAGAACATAAGTCTTTTGCGTCATCAATTTTTGATACTTTGTCTTCTACATACAAAGAAAAGACCTCGGCAGATAAGGGTACTATTGATTTATGCTATGACATTGAACAGAGACTATTCCCATGGCTATCAAGGGAGCTACCACAATTTACAAGATGGGACGGTCAACAAATTCGTCATATCCCAAAAATGTCAAACTATATCGATGAAATATATTTCAACCAAGATGTAGGGTTAGATTTAACACCTGAAACATTTAAAGATATATCAGAAACTGAAAATTTCGAGAGTGAAAAACCAGACAAAACATCAGAATCAACTGAACTCAATTTCAACGTCGATAATGATGAATGGTTTGGTGATGATAAAAAATTAATCAAGAGGGCACCTTCTAAAAAAAATTGCTTTTTGGATAACTGGAGAAGTTCTTTGAATGGCAAAGGTATTGTTTTATCAGTTGCCGATAAATACGAAAGTGATATTATTGGTTTGATTAGAGTTTTAAGGGGGTTGAACAATAGACTACCTATTCAACTAGTTCACAAAGGTGATTTATCAGATAATGCAATGAAAAATATCGTGAAAGTAGCAAGAGAAGATAATCCAAAGGTCCCCCTATCATTGTACGAAAAAATCAAATTTGATATTCCTCATAATTTCCCAAAACAAGAGGTTTGGTTTGTTAATGCTAAAAGATGTATCAAAAAGGAATATCAAGGTCATTTTGTGGGATATGCTAATAAATTGATTGCTTACCTATTTAATTCGTTTGATGATACCTTATTAATGGATACTGATACTATTCCATTAGTTAAACCTCATGCATTTTTTGAAACGGGTCCATATAAGAGAACTAATACCATTTTTTTCAAAGATAGATTTCTTTTTGAAAGAATATCGACACATGATTCAGTTTTTTTCAAAAGATTAATGCCTACTCTTGTTGATGAATCAATTTTTGGAATCCCAAAGGTTGGTAATTTAACTTTAGAAAATCGATACATTAAACACCAATACAAACATGTCATGGAAGCTGGTGTTGTTGGTATTAAAAGATCGACTCATTTCTTAGGAACTTTAACTGCAATTCAGTTGAACTTTTGGGGTGCAACGAACACAAGAATTTGGGGTGATAAGGAATTATTCTGGTTAGGTCAAAGTGTTGCTGGTAATGAAAACTATGAATTTAATAAACATGATGTTGTTGCTGTTGGTGAATTGACTCCAATGAGTGAAAGACCTAAAAACACTATTGCTCATGAATTATGTTCAACGCATCCGGGTCATCTTTCAGGTGATGATGATTTTACTTTGTTATGGATCAATTCAGGTGCTAGATATTGTAAAATTGATGGTACTGCTGAAGAGGACTTCAAAAATGATGAAAGATTTAAATCATTTTCCGATGCCAAATCATTAGATATATTTTATCACAATCCAGTGAAAATCAATGCTGCTCTGGTTCCTCCTGGAGGTGATAGATATGCACCAAATGATCGCAATGAACCTGCTTTTGGATGGGTGATGACAGGTTCATGTGGCCAATATTTATGGTGTGCATATGATATCATTGGTGGATCAGTAGATCCTTTAGATAGAGGGGCTTACGTTGAATATGATAATGTAACAGAGTATAGAAATGAATATCTAGGTAGATTATGGTTGGAGCAGAATTTGGTCGATATCACCAAATATGACCTTGAAGTAATAAAATTTCAAAAAGATCAAGAGATTGAAGAAAAGAAAGCAGCCAAAGCCGCAGCCAAGGCCGCAGCAGAAGCAGAAGCAGCAGAAGCAGAAGAGGCTAAAGGAGAATCTGAAGATCAAGGACCAAATCCAGATGACGTTATTGTGTGATCTTTTTTTTTTTTTTTGAAACTTAAGACATTAGATATTATCATTTTTTCATATTTTCCACTCAATTCATTTCAGATTTAATGACAAAATAGGGCTCAATTCTTTTATTGAGCTTTCTGCTATCATTTTTTTTTATTTTTTCTCATTTGTTCTTGAAAATCAAATGCATATGAAATTTCAAATAATTTTGAGTTGTTGTTCATCCTTCCTTTCTCTATTTTCTCTTTTCTTATTGCTATTATTAATCTTAATTGACATTATTTCTTTCTTTTTTGCTCATTGTATCCTCTTTATATAAATTTTATGAACCAATAAACAAATAAAGAAAAGCGTACAAGTTCTGAAAAAAAATCTACAATCGAGTTTTTTAAACAATATTATATATATATATTTATATATATACATATTATCCATTAATTTGATATCGAGAATTTGTTTTGTTAGATCTCTCTTTTTGTCTTTTCAAGTCATGATAGTGTTATTTTGTTATTAAAGAAATGTTTTTATATTTTTCTATTTTATATTATGATAATTTCTATATGTTTCCCAATATATTTAATTGAAAATTCCCATTAAATTATTCATTTATTGTGGTAAATCTTGAGGATCTGGGTTTGAGATCCAATGTTCACCAAAGAATGGGATTTTTTTGAAGAAAGTATCTTGGAAAACTGGGACACCTTCAGCAAAGACGAATAAACCAAAAGTTGAAGCACCACCCCAGAAGACTAAGTTTGGAGTATAAGCAATCAAGTTTTCTAAATTAAGTTTACCAAAATGTGGAATAGCTTTAGTAACTGGTCTGGTGATGTATGAAACCATTTTGAAATATATCTTGAATATTAAGAATTAAGTTATCAATTATTATATCTTACGCAGACTGATCACTATATTATAATTTACGTCTTCACTTTTTTTTTTCTTCTCTCAGTCGCACAGACAAACACATCGCGGAGTCTTAACTCTCTCTATATTCAATTCGAGATTTTTCATGGGATTTCAAAATACGGCAATTCCATTGGCTTAAATTACTAGCTATATCAAATTTGATTATATAATAGGAATCTATATGAACGGAAAGCGCGGGCGCGGGCGCGGGCGCGCGCGCCAAACACTAAATGAATTATTAAGACATTGGCTTTACAAGTGGCCAGCTTTTAATTTGTATCTCTACTTTAGAATTTGTTATTATTATTGTGCAATTTGATGATTGTCATGTAAAGAATTAAGTATTATTTGGTTATAAAATCATCAGGCTCCAGAGACTCGCTTACGAGTTACAACTTATAGCTATGCAACTCACAAGACAATGATAAAGCCTAACCGGGGTTCGGATTAATATATATATATATATAATATCAGTGATATAAGAATTATGATAACTTATACTGTTGGCTAAAAATTGGTAACTACAACGTCTACAAAAATGTTTGAAATGTTTTCAATATGTATATATATAGTATATAATACGTCTTGAGCTTTCATATCTATTAACTAATATCTACAGCGCTATTTACCATTAGCTGCGTCAGTCTCACAAGATGTTACAACTTATAAGTTACCACTCACGACTCATGAGTAACCAATTTTCGAAATATTTGAAGCTTGCTGAGAAAGACACGCTACTTAAGTATTTATATTAATTTATACCAACGAGTACACAACTTATATATAATTAGCTTTTCCAAAAGGATTTTATTAATGAAAACATGAAAGCAATTAAATTAACGTCTGATCAATATATTTTGTGAATAATATTATTGACAGATTTTCGGCGTCTAATGATCTATCTCGCCGTTGTTAATATTTAAATATAATTTATATTTAATCATTGATAATCGATAAACGATATAATTACCGACTTATTAATATTATTTGTTATGAACGTCAAGAAATTGGGTGAGAACTCTCATCATAATTATAGATTATCAGTATATAAATACTTAATATTATTTGACGTAGCTGATATCTCAATATTTCCAAAGATATCATAATAATTTCTTACGGCGGTTTCGGTTTTCACCGAATTTTATATTTTTCACCTTTTATCATAGCTGTTGTACCGTAAATTTGTTTGGTTGATGCGGAATTACTGCACAGCTTCAAGCAGACCGTTTTCTTCTATAATTTCTTATAAAGCTAAACATAATTATAAGGATGCTGACTTAAGTGATAAAAGAGAATGGAAATAATTGTAACAAAAATAAAACGTTAGATCATGTTGAATCGATAATATTGAAAATATTTTTTTTTTAAGTCTAATAGAAGGGGTTCCAGACTTCCAGTGGTTAGCATCTAAGTGAACCCACGACAAGTTAATATCTTTTTTAAGATTTTTTTAAAGCTGTAATCACTTCAATCATTACTTGAAAGTATCGTGTGATTTGGAAAGAACACTTGTATGTTTTGTAATTTTCTTTATCTAATATATGCAGATGTTGTAATTTTATAATTTGATAATTAATTATCACTCCATTGATTGATCAAGATTTGGTTCCCCGAATGGTTTTTTTTTTTTTTTTATTTTGTTAATCTTATCTTTTTAGATATAATTCGGCCATTAAATTTTATTTGTGCGAGACCAGTGAGAAATTAACATTGGAAGGAAAAAAGAAAATACAAATCAAGATACTGAACTGCAGAATAATAATTATAAATTTGATATTTGATATATAAATATATCACTTCATCTAATGTTAGAAAGTACTTTAACCATTGGTATAAATTCTTGAGCAATGTTTCAATTAATTCATACTTTTACATTATATTATAGTTGATCGACGTTTGGGATCAAACCTCGTCTCTCGCATATATACACCAATTTTTTGTTTCATTAATTATATCATATAAAAATTGAGAAAAGATGTCTAGTGTTTCGAAATCAATTGTATCTCAAGAAAGTAAAGGATCTGTTATTGATACTAAAAAACCTCTTGTAGAATTTGAAATTGATCAAGATGTTGGAATTGGTTCATCAATAATTGAATATTCAAAAACTAATGCATTTCAAAGATTCTTGTATAAAATTTCACTTCAGAAGGATACTTCTTTAACATTTTCTGAAATGTTTTTAATCAATGATGATTTAAAACCTATTCTAGATGAAAATGAAAGACCTTGGGTTTGGTGGAATTATGTTTGCTTTTGGATTTCAGATGCTTTCAATGTTAATACTTGGCAAATTGCTGCAACTGGGGTCCAAAATGGATTATCTTGGTGGGAAACTTGGATTTCTGTTTGGATAGGATATTCTTGTGTTTCATTTTTTATGTATATTTCTCAAAGAATTGGTTCCAATTATCATATAGCATTCCCAGTTGTTATTAGAAGTTCATTTGGTATATTTGGATCAATATGGCCAGTTATTAATAGAGTTGTCATGGCTATAATTTGGTATTCAGTTCAAGCTTGGATTGGTGGTCAATGTGTTCAATTGATGTTACAAGCTGTTTTCGGTGCTGATATTGAGTCAAGAATTCCAAATGGTATTCCAAATTCGGGTACTACGACTTTCCAATTCTTGTCATTTTTTTTATTCTGTTTATTTTCCTTACCATTCATCTATTGCAGACCACAAACTCTTAGACATTTATTTACCGTTAAATCCGTTGCTTGTTCAACTGCTGGTATTTCATTCTTAATTTGGACAATTGTTAGAGCCGGTGGTATTGGTCCTGTTGTTCATTTCAAAACTATCGATAAAGGTTCAAAAGAAGGTTGGGCATTTGTTGATTCAACCATGAATTGTATTGCCAATTTTGCCACTTTGATTGTCAATGCACCTGATTTCTCAAGATTAGCTAAAACACGTAAATCTTCATCACTTTCACAATCTATTGCTATTCCATGTTCTTTTGCAATTACAGCATTGATTGGTATCTTAGCTTCTTCAGCATCACAATCGATGTTTGGTGAAATTTATTGGTCCCCATTAGATTTATTAACTAGATATGTCGAATCTGGTTCTCGTGGTGATCGTGGTGGTGTTTTTCTTATCGCATTTGCCTTTGCCTTAGCTCAAGTTGGTACAAATATTTCGGCTAATTCCTTGAGTGCAGGTACAGATAGTTCTGCTTTATTACCACGTTATATCAATATCCGTCGTGGTGGTTTCATCTGTGCTGCCATTGCATTTTGTGTTTGTCCATGGAATTTCTTTACCTCATCATCAAATTTCACAACATATCTATCAGCTTATGCTGTTTTTCTTTCATCGATTGCAGGTGTTGTATCTGCAGATTATACCATTGTCAGAAGAGGTTACATCAACATTTTCCATTTGTATTCTGTTGATCCTAAATTGAATTATTCATATGGTAAATATGGTATCAATTGGAGAGCATTTGTTGCTTATATCTGTGGAATTGCTCCTAATGTTGTTGGGTTTGCCGGTGCTTGTGGTGCAACTGTTCCATCTGGTGCCAATTATATATATCAATTATCATTTTTCGCTGGTTATATTGCTTCATTTTCAGTATACACATTTTTAGTATGGATATCCCCAGTTAAAGGTATGCCATGTAAATTGAATGAAAAAGGTTGGTACGAGGAAGAAGTTGATTACAATGTTGAAGATTTCTTCTCTGAAACAAACAATAATCATCCAAATGAATATAATTTATCCAAGCATAGGTTATTTTAGTAAAATTATAAGTATATATAGTATGTATACCAAAGTTAATGCATTAATAAATATGAAATAGCTAGTAAGTTTAGTTCGATAAAGAAAATCGCAAAAAAAAAAAAAAATTCTTCCAGAGACATATATATTTATTAAATATGTTGATCAGTTGGAACCATTTTTTTGCTTATAATCATATTAAAAAAGATAAATATTAATCAAGATATTCAATTCTCTAATATATAATCTAATCAAGCTATATTTTTGGAATAGAAACAAAAATAGAAGATCAGATAGCGGCTAATTGCAAAAAAAAAAAGAAAAAAAAAAAAGAGAAAAATTTCAGCCTTTAATTGATCTATTATTAATATTGATTCAAAAGTATTCCTTTAAAGATACACATAAGCTGTAATTTATGGAATTATCATTTGTTAAAAGATTAAGTCATGACACTGATTTAATATAGACACGCGGGTTTGAAGAATGAATAAAGATGTTGTTAATGCTTGAAATTTAATAAGAGGCCGATTATATATTATACAATTATCTAGAGATCGCTATAATATATAATTGATAATTTCTGAAATACAATATTACAATTTGTACAATTTATAATTCAGTAAAACTTTCAAAGAGATAAATATGTAGAGGTGATTCTATCATTCTTTTGATTTCTGAACAATGAACATTTAAAGAAGACGAAAATAGTTATTAGTTGGGTAGTGATGTAAATACTAGTGTGAATATACTACCCTGCTTTACAAATCAAGAGCGGTTAAAGTCAAGGTCTTGACTACTAATCAAAAAAATTGTATAAACATAGTTCTCATGAATAGTAAAAGATATTAGGAGTAGAACTTCGATAGTTTTACCTCATGACAAACTTCAAAAGTATATATTGTATGACTTCAGCTCGCACCTCCTATAACGTCATGAGACTTGAATCATTGAGAAAAAAATATAATTAGATAATTATATATTTTAGAATTTTATAGAATATAAAAGAGTACTATAGTTAATATAGACAATTTAATATATTTTGATTTGTGGACTGACTTATGAAGCAGATGTTTGTATAATTAATATAATGATCCCGTACGCCGTATATACATAAAAGTATATAGTACTGGCTATATATATATAATACAGCTTTAGCATAAATTTTCTTTTTTTTTCTTTTCTGCTGCACCAACGCGAATAATGTTGCATGTCAAGTTTTGTTATATGTATGGTAATGTATAGTATAATATTTTAAACTGTTCTATTGTATATATAAGTAAAGATTTGAACTGTCTAGCTTTCTAAATAATGTTTATGTCTTATTCTTATTGAATTCCCTATATTATCTTTAATTATATATCCTGTTATATTTTATTTTATATTTTGTTGTAGTTTCATTAGATAAATATTTAAACGACAATAAATTTTCTGGGATTTTTTTTTTTTTTTCACTTTTTGACAAACGGCTCAAATACCGATTATGCAAGTTTCTATGTAACGTCATGCTAAAAGACTACATCATGATATAAAGTGAAGAAAAAAAATTTTTCAAACAAGTTAAAAGAGAAGTAATATCATCATTTTAACTCTATACTCAAATCACATAAGAAATGTCTTCAAATAAAACCTCTTTGTTTTATTCAATTTTTATATATATATACAGCTATATATATATATAAAGTCAATTTAAAACCTGGAGCAGGAGAAAATTTGAAATAATAAAAATCACCTTTTCTTTCTCTTTTTCTGTCTTTTTTTTTTGTTCTCAAAACGATCATGAATACTAGTTTGGACTTACAGAAAGAATCATCAACCGAAGAGAATTCAGTTTCAAGATGTTCTTTAGAAAAATCTTCAATTTTACCCAAAGAGAATTCGGGAAATGAAAGAGAATCATGGATTTCAAAATGGT
Organism: Waltiozyma mucosa; assembly: GCA_030581415.1. Classification (NCBI taxonomy): domain Eukaryota; kingdom Fungi; phylum Ascomycota; class Saccharomycetes; order Phaffomycetales; family Wickerhamomycetaceae; genus Waltiozyma; species Waltiozyma mucosa. Next base: position 184,724 of record JAKTTK010000142.1, read on the forward strand.
TATATAAGATATCATTGCATAAAGGTTATGATAATTTAACTCTTGCTCAAGCTTTCTTAGTCAATGGTGATTTACAACCAGTTTTAGATGAAGATGATAGACCTTGGAGATGGTATAATTTTTTATTTTTATGGGTTGCTGAATCATTCAATGTTAATACTTGGCAAATTGCATCCACTGGTGTTGAAAGTGGGTTATCCTGGTGGGAAACTTGGATTGCAGTTTGGGTTGGTCAAATTATTTTAGCTATTTTCATCTTTATTTCTCAAAGAGTTGGAGCTTATTATCATATTTCTTTCCCTGTCAGTTCAAGAGTTAGTTTTGGAATCTTTGGTTCAATTTGGGTTGTTTTAAATAGAGTTTTCATGGCTATTGTTTGGTATTCAGTTCAAGCTTGGTTAGGAGGTTTAAGTGTTAAATTACTTTTACAATCAATATTTGGTGCTGATTTAGAAACTAGAATTCATAATTCAATTCCAAATTCTGGGACTACAACTTTTGAGTTTTTATCATATTTTTTGTTTTGTTTCTTATCTTTACCATTTCTTTATTGCAGACCACAAGCTATTCGTCATTTATTTACCGTGAAAGCTTATGTCTGTTCAACTGCAGGTATTGCCTTTTTAATTTGGACTTTAGTTAGAGCAAAGGGTGTGGGATCAACATTAAAACAAGAAAAAAAATTAGACACTTCAGATCACGCTTGGGCTTTTATTAAAGCTGCAATGTCTGCCCTAGCAAATTTCTCAACTTTTGTTTTAAATTCGCCTGATTTTTCAAGATTAGCCAAAAAACCAGGTGATTCAGGTTTATCACAATTCTTAGCTATCCCATTTTGTTTCTCATTAACTTCTTTAATTGGTATTCTTGCTTCATCAGTTTCAAAATCAATGTATGGTGTCACGTTTTGGTCTCCATTGGATTTATTAAGTAGATATGTTGAATCTGGTACCCCAGGTGATCGTGCTGGTGTTTTTTTCATTTCATTTGCATTCTGTTTAGCTCAATTAGGTACTAATATTGCTGGTAATTCAATTTCAGCCGGTACAGATAGTTCAGCATTATTACCTCGTTTCGTTAACATTCGTCGTGGTGCTTTCTTTTGTGCCACTGTTGCATTTTGTCTTTGTCCATGGAATTTTTTCACTACTTCATCCAATTTCACCACATATTTATCAGCCTATTCAGTTTTCTTATCTGCTATTGCTGGTGTTATTGCTGCTGATTATTTAGTGGTTAGAAGAGGTTATATCAATATTTTCCATTTGTATTCAAATGATACAAAATTAAATTACTCGTACAATAGATTTGGTATCAATTGGAGAGCGTTTGTTGCTTATATTTGTGGTATTGCTCCAAACTTTGTGGGTTTTATTGGTGCTTGCGGTGTTAAAGTCCCAATCGGTGCAACTTACGTTTACAATGTTTCATTCCTTGCTGGTTACTTCACTTCATTTATCGTTTACTTATTTTTAGTTTGGCTATCACCAGTTAAAGGTATGCCTGTAAAGAATTTCTTAACCGAAGGGGGTTGGTTCGAAGAAAATGCCCAATATAATTTTGAATATTTTAATGAAGAATCCAAAGATTATCATCCAGATGAATATGTCAAAGGTGGTAAATTGTTTTAAGTGAAGTTGAAACTCTTAAAACAAATCCAACAATAACTTTTTAGGTTTTTTTTGTATAATTTTTTTTTTTGCATCTAATTTTATATACTCAAAGAACTACATTAATTCTAATTTTTCGCATAGGCATCATTTTGCATTTTTTAATAATAATAAATAATAAATAATAATAAAATTTAATGGTATAACAATTAATGAATGTAGTACATATTTATCTATTTTGCTTTTCTTTATGCTTATCCGAAAGGGTTATTTATATCACTAATATAAATGTTATCATCCATTCCTGGCCCCAAAAGATAGTTACCTGCAAGCAGCTTAACAAGACGTAACTTTCATATAATGTGGCCAAAACTAAATCTATTTGGAAATCAAGATGATGAAGTGTGTTTTCTATCATAACGATGAACAGCAGTTAAAGTGAGAAGCGTAGAACAACTCATAATTTAAAATGACATCTTCAAACTTCTAAGCGTATAAATGCACAATTTATTAGTCAATCATTCTTGATTTATTATTTGAAAATCTGCATCTCCGATATTAGCTTTTTCACACATTTCTGTAAAGATACCACCTAATTTGAATAAATTGTATGGCGTATCAAATTCTATAACTTCACCTTTGTCTAAAACCAAGATTTTATCATAATTCAAAATAGTTTTCAATCTATGAGCAATACATAAAATAGTACACTGTGAAAATTCATTCACTATGGTAGATTGAATTTTAGCATCAGCTTCATAATCCACACTTGAGGTTGCTTCATCAAGAATTAAAATTTTGGAATTACGAACTAGCGCTCTAGCCAGTGCTAATAATTGACGTTCACCTAAAGAAAAGTTAGAACCATCATCTTCTACTATCTGATCTAAATGAAATTTGTGAAGAGACTTCAGGTGATTAACACCTTGCTTGTATTCACCTGTACCTGATGCACCATCTTCCACTAGCCAACTTCTTCTCAATGCATCCCATAAATCAGCATCAGCTTTTGTAGCAAATGGATCCAAATTTTGTCTGATCGTACCATGGAACAGCACAGGATCTTGTGGAATTATTGATAATTTTGATCTCAAATCATTTAGACCTAATCCCGAAATATCTAAGTCGTCGATTGTCACTTTACCGTTTGCTAATTCATTGATTCGGAATAAGGCATTCATAATAGTACTTTTACCAGCACCAGTTCTACCACATACACCAATTTTCTGTCCCCCTTCAACTTTGAAAGTAACATCCTTCAAGACTAAAGGTAACCCTTCTCTATATGATAGAGAAACATCAGTGAATTCAATTGCACCCCTACGTGGCCATTCTGGTTCTGGACGAACACTGGTGCTTTCATGTTGAGCTTCTTGTGGTAATTCAGTAGCATACTCAAATAGTCTTTCAGCGGAGTTCATGTCATTTTCTACCTGAGTCATCGATCTCAATAGTAAAGACATTGATGATGCGACTTGAACAATGTAGGAGACTAATAAACCAGAAGACGAACTATTGATATTGAAGACCCCAAAAGCACACATCATACTAACTAAGAATGTGACAATAGAACTTCCAGTATCTAAACGTGTCGCTAACCATCTTTGGTTTGCTAATGTGAAATAATAAGCACTATCCATATCATCAATCAAATGGTCAAATCTATCTATGAATCTTTGAGAAGCTGAATATGATTTAATGACTTTCATTCCGTTTAATGATTCATTGAAGTGACTGAAAACAAGAGATCTATTGTTTGCTTCGAGTCTTTTTATATCTAATGCAGATGACAAATAGTATGATGTTAGGGCAGAATAGAAAAACAAAGCAACAGGAATCACAATAAAAAACCAAGGGATATAGATACCTGATAAGATGGCCGTAGAGCCGACCAATGCAATAGAAGTGAGAAATAGTCTCATTTGCTCGATTAAATTGGTATCTAGGGTATCGACATCTTTAGTGAATCTATTGAGAATTCTACCAATTGGAGTAACATCCATGAATGACATTGGTGCTTTAAGTAATTTCTCAGCACTGACATTGAACAAAATTAACCCAGCTTTGTTATTGACGTAGGCTAAAAGTGAATACGTAGTTAAAAACACAAGAACCGATGAAAAACAAATAGCAACATAAATACCAGTATAAGCACCTGAGGAGAGTTCGAATTTATCTTCCAACCAGAAACTCAACCAAACCGAATAGAAAACTTGAACAAAACCAGCGAGGACAATTGAGAAAAGAAACAAGATAATGAGGTAGTAGCTACCACTAGCAGCACCCAACTTAACATATCTACCATACAGCTTTAAAGACCCTTTGTTAATACTTCTGCTTTCAGTACTACTTCCAGATTTACTCTTTTCAATATCTACTTTTTCAGAGACCTTAGTGACTTGCTTACTAATAGCCTCAATTTCTACTTCTTTGAGATTGAGCTCTTCTTCCTGATCTTTATTCGAACTGTCGTCTGATTCTTCCTCGTCTTCAGCTTGCGTTTTAGAATATTCCATAAGGTTAGAAAACTCTGGGTTTCTTTTCGTTAATTCTGACTCAGTTCCAATGTCAAGGAACCCTGTTCCATTTAAGAATATTATCCGGTCAGCATCATCAATTAGCGAAAGCTGATGTGTGGCCAAAATCCTTGTTTTATCCTTCAAAATACCACATATACATTCTTTCATGATATGTTTCCCAACTCTGGAATCAACAGCACTTAGCACGTCATCAAGAAGGATGACATCACTATCAGAATAAACAGCCCTAGCTAAATTAATTCGTGCCTTTTGACCACCTGATAAAGTGATACCACGCTCACCAACTTCGGTCTGATCCCCAAATTGAAGTGATTTAAAATCGATGTCTAAAGCACATGCTTTAACAATTTTTTCATATTTAACAGGATCCCACTTAGACCCAAATAAAACATTTTCTTTGATAGTTGCATTTTGAATCCATGGGTAAGAGCAAAAGGTCAGTGATCCATAAACTTTGGAATCACCATCAACTTGTTTCATTGATCCATCAATAGCATTTAGAAGTGAAGTTTTACCAGTACCAATGGAACCAGTAACAATGATCAATTCTTTTCGTCTGATTGTCAAATTTATATTCTTTAAACCAGGGAAAGACAAATCTTCATTTGAGCTATCCGAGGAATTGGATTCCAACTCCCTTTGTCTTAGATCATAGGTGGATCCTTTTTTTGTTGGATCTTTTCCTTCTTTTCTAGTAAGTTTTCTTGCAGATCTAGCGTCTTTCGCCAATTGCTTTTTGGTTTTAGGTTTCTGGGCCTCCAATAACTCTTCTTCTAGGGTATCCCATTCATAAGTACCGTTATTAATTTCAATTGCATTTTTTGATGAGTCCAATGGAAGTCTGTCAATAATATCTTCAGATTCTTCGGCTTGTAAGAATTCAGCTAATCTTTCAAAAGCCAATTGAGCATCAATAGCAAACCCACATGATAGTGGTAATAAGTTTAATGGCATTCTAAGCAAACTGAATAAAGTCACAGCTGAAAAAACATTATATGAATTGAAACTCCCTCCCCCACTTTCAATATGATACATTGCAATGAAGACAACCATGGTGGCTAGAATTGTGATTGAAGCTGTTGCAGTGTTGAAAACTGCCTTTAAGAGTTGCATTCGTAAAATGTATTTTTTTTCAAGATTTCTAAAGTTTTGAACAATATTTTTGTATGGTTCTTCCCAGGAGTAGAACTTAATCATCCTTAAGTTGTTTATAATTTCACTAATAGCACGGGCTCTTTTCACAATGTATTTGTTGGATTCAATACGTAATCTTTTCAATTTTGCATTAAACCAAAAGATACAACAAACATATAGTAGAACCATAGCGACACCAACTAAAGCAATAGCTCCTAAATTTACACATAGAATGATGGTAGCAACACTGAATGCGATTGGAAATGACCAGATGAAATGAAAGGTACCAACTGCAAAATCAATTCTTGATAAATCAGTCATTACTAAATTGTTGATCGAACTTGTCGGAAATTCATATTTAGCTTTTGGCGATAATTTGAATGCTTTTCTATAAATCACATTAGTTAAAACAGCTTTAGTTTGGGCACCCGTTAACATACATGAATGAAAGAAGTTTGATATATTTAATGACACAAAAATTAACATAAGTGAAATACCAAAACAATATCCAAAAGCTTTACCTGCATTATTTGTCCCTTCAAGGTCTCTTTCTCTAATATATTTGACTAAAGCTCTAACCAATAATGGCATAGTAACTTGTGCGATATCTGATGAAACTTTTGAAATCCCACCAGCAACCCAAAATCTCCAAAAGAAAATATCGGACAATGCTTTCAACACTACATATTCGCCATACAAAATATTCTCATCCGGTTCAGTTTCTCTCCATTGCCTCACTCTTCTTTGCAAAGCTTGTTCGAATCTTTGGGTCATATCTCTCGATGATAATTCTGTATCTGAAACTGAATATAAATCCTCATTTTCTATTCTTCTAAAATAACCAATTTTTATCAATGGATGAGCCCAACTGAAAAATGCGATAGAAAAAATATTTGCATTCAAGAATGGATAAGGCTTATTGTTTGGAATGATTGGCGGGACTTTATTACCAATCAACCAAGCAGTTAATGGAAATGTCTTTTTAGGTTCGATTTTTTGTTGAAGTTCTCGATAAGCCTCATCGGTAATTGTGATTGATTCATTCTTCTCACTATTTAATGAATCAGTATTATTTGAGTCGCCAACTTGGTCTAGCTCCAAATCTTTCTCATTTTCGGTGGGTTTGTTCATGGCGTTAATCAGATGTACAAGTTTTCTTGATATCGTAACCCAGTAAGGTACAATTTAACCTATTCTATGATCCTTTTAATTTGATTGATTTTTAGTGTTCGTTACAGAGCAAGAAAAATTGATCAAACAAATTTTTTATTTCAATTAATTCATTATTGAATTATTGAAAATTGCGAGTATAAAGGAGATGATTTATATATTTTTATCACCTATATAGTAATCCATCTCATCTTCAGTACGTCTCAGCGGTCAGTATGCACGTTAAAAAAAAATTCGAAATTCGGGATATTAGAAATACGAACTGTTTTCTCTTCTTACAAAAATAATATCATTACGCCCGTGTAAACCCGAGAGAGGACTTTATTCCCAAAAAGGAAATAGGATCATGTCCAAAGTTAAAACCGCTTGTTGAACAGTCAACTAGCAATAATATAAAAATTGGTGGTAGAGAAGAAATTAGCACCTTTAATATCCCACAACCTTCTCTCCCAGCCACTAGCTGGAGGTAGTGGCAATATCATCACATCTTTTTTTCAAATTATTGCAACTCATGAACCATTGATCAGAGAGTAGCGAAGAGATTTGTATAGAGATAAAATTAATTATATAAGATTACAGTATTGAAAAAAAAAAAAACTAAATGAGCCGGAGATAAAGCTCAAAAAAACAAACTTCTGAGAGAACTTGACATTTTAAACGCTCTTCAATTAGTTTTTTTCACAAGTCTACAAATTCATACTCAAGCCACAATTATGCTGATACTCCCAAATTTAATTTATTATGAGAGTCGGGTCGTAATTATATTATATATATAAACCTACATGTAGCTTGCTTATATACAGATATTTATTATATCAATCGTTAGTTGTTGCACTTCAAGGGTCCAGAATTATTCCTACTCCTGATGCACAAAACTATCTCGTATCTAATGCAAAGATGTAAAAAAAGTGTTACACAGCTGAAGTGATTTGATCAAGTCATATTATAGGTCAAATACATTTATGCTGTATAGTATATACAAGCTAGCTTTAACTTTTGATTGTATAATAAATCCTAATTATATATTTAAACGAACTGTGTACAATATTATATATATGTAATTAGAATAATTATCAACTGAAAACTGAGATTCAATTGTGAGTGAACATATGTGATATTCAGGTCATTTTACACAGCGGCTCTATAATTCAATGGTATACTGAATAGTGAGTAACTTTAAGCTTATAAATTCCAATCAATTATTTTTTTAAAATCAAGTGCTAATCACATACGACTCACTAGTCAGCCAGTTGATGGCTAACGGAAGGTTGAAGTCTGGGTAATGTAGCTAAGATTTTACATTGCTCAAATCACACTTGTCTTTGGAATCTCGGAGCTGATCAGAAACCCTATGCTTGAGTCACTTTAGAGCTTGAAGCAGGGATCTGCTGTGGAAATGTATATATATATATTCAGATGCGTGGTTATTCAAATCACATAAGAGCATTAGTCTTATATTTGTACAACTATTCTTGGAAGACACCAAAAATGATTAAACTGTTAAGTATTTTCAACTCATGATCCTGGGTAGACCGTATCATACAAGAATTCAGGTCTGAATCATAACTTTTCTATCATTTGAAAATGTATATATGACTAAATGCTTCGGCTTTATTTGGGAGAAAAAATAATTTATATATTGTTTGAATGCTCGACATAGAATATCAATGAATGTTTTCAAATAAGCGTCAACTAGAATCAGTAGACGATAGGCTGGGTTGATTAATGGAATGTTCAAAACCTGTGGGTATAAATATAGGAGGTTAACTTCTAAGCAAAAACCTTAACTAGGAAAAGATACTGATAATTGAAAACCCCCAGTTTGACAATTTGCTTTACCCCCCTGAAATGATCTTATGGTACTAAACGCAAAAATTTTTCCATATGAAATTAAGTTGTTTTATATATTATACGTTCGAACTATTCATTAAAGGATTCAAGAAAAATATTTCAAGATTGAAGTCTCTAATTTACCAGCTGAAGTTTGTTCTTTGACAGCATCAGATAAAATAGTTTTAGCAGCAGAAGCATCAGCACCATTAACTTTGGCAGCATAATCAGCCAATTGTAAATCATCAAATGATTCAATCAAGAAATTGATTTCATTTTCAATGATTTCAGCTTGTGATGCATCACCAAAGTAATCATTATCTTTAGCAGCATTTCTTAATGCTCTTTTATTTTTCTTCTTAGCTGATTTGGCAGCTTCTTTGGATTTTTTAGCGTCAGCTTTGGCAGCAGCAGCAGTTTCTTCAGCTAGTTTTTTGGCAGCAGCCTCTTCAGCTTCCTTTTTAGCTTTAGCTTCAGCTGCAGCTCTTGACCCAGCTTCTCTTTCCCATTTCTTACGTTCTTTTTCTTTCTTTTCAGCTTCTTTGAATAATTTGATACGTGGATCTTCTGCAATAGCTCTGGCGACTAAATCTAAAATTCTTGAATTATCTTCAGTTTTTCTCTTCTTTCTAGCAGCAACATTTTTACGTTCAACATAACGTTTATGATCTCTATTAGCTGAATCATCTGGAACATCTTCATCCAAGAATTCGAAAGTTCTCCATGAATCTATTTTATACCAGAATGAATAGAAACCTTCAACAGTGGCTTTTTCAGTGTTTATATCACCTAATGATGGAACAGGCTGTTTTTTAGAAAATCTTCCTTCGGCTTCAAAAAATGGACCCCAAGCTTCAAAGAAATCATAATCTGAGCCTTTTGCTGGTGGAGCAACATTAGCTCCTTCATCAACTGAATCATATTGTTGGCGTTTAGTAGGGTCTAATAAAGTTTCGTAAGCCTTTTGAATGATTTTGAAGAACCCGTCTTGATCTAAACCACCTTTTTCACCTTTTTTATCTGGATGATGTTTGAGAACTTGTTTACGATGAGCTCTTCTAATTTGATCTTCGGTAGCTCTGAAACGTAAATGAGAAATACCCAAAACAGAATATAAATCAGCAGTTTTCCAATCTCTTGGATCATGTGCCAATAAACCAGCGTCTTGATCTTCATCCCCTAAATCGGCATCTTCATCAGTTTCATCAACTTTGCTGACATTTTTTTCAGCTTCAATTTTTTCGTATTCTGACCAGGTGTGGCCTCTTAATGAACGAGTGGCATGAGCTAGAAAATAACGACCAACTGGTTCAATCGGGCGACGAGTTGGAGCACTGTATTTGGAGCTCAATTTAAAATTTTCGGCACCAAAGCTTGATGGTAAAGATGGTAATGACATTTTCTGAAAGCTTTGCAATTTGTTAGAGACAAAAAAAAATGTTAGATGTTGTCGATTTTCAAATTCAAACAAGCCGGGGTGATGTTTTTGGTATCGAAAATTTTTTTGCCTGGTCTTGGAAAAAGCTTTGGAGCATTGAAGTGAGTTCGCGAACTGTTGATGAGGCAAAAGTATGTTTTTTTCTTTTTGAATAGAACATGCTCAAGAGTCGTCGCCAACTACTGAAAAGTGTTTAAAAGAGTTTCCCAATATCCTGTGAAAGATGTCTTCTCAAAAACAAGATCTTCATATATTTACTGATAACTCAATTATTCCTCATAATCAAGTGAAATCTGAGCATTTATTCAACCTAATAACTCATGTGCAAGGGACATCACCTACCTGGTTATTGAATTTGTTGATAGAGAACTCTCTATATGGTACATGCTCGATCAATACTGATACAAATAAACAACACAGATCCAATACTTCGAGATCTTCCGTAATTTTTATCTCTTTTTTAAATGATTTCAAATTTTATGCTTCAAGCTTGAAGAAAAACGGCGTTGAGGTTCAATCTAACCAGAGTTTCAAATTTATTGATTTATTCACTAATCTTTTTGATAGAGTGGTTCCAAGCAATATCGAATCAGTCAGCAAATTATTTGACGATCTTACTCAAGAAATTAAAAATTTGTCACAAGATAAACCAATAATCTTCATAGAGGGGTTAGAATTCCTGCTGCTTTCAACCGATATAAGTTCCATTCAATGCCTATCACAGCTCAACAAATTGCATAAGCTCTCTTCTTCGGTTATTTTAAGTTGTCAATCAGATGAGGAGCTGATAGACATTGCAACTTTCAACCATCCAACTCATCCACAATATAAACTGCATGACTTTTTAGTAAGGATACTGCATCGCACAAATTTGAATATTGCGTTAAGACCTTTAGAAACTGGTAAGGCAAAAGATATCACCGGTACTTTGAGTATATCTAAAGGATGCATTCCTTATGAATCATTGGATATTGCTGAAAAAGAATATCTATATCTAGTATCAAAGGATCAAAGTGCAAAGCTATTCTTTCGATAAATATAATATGAAAAAATATACACGTTATCTCATTATTTGATTCCCCTTCTTCTATTATAAAGATCATCCAAAGTAAATTCAACGGCACATCTTGCCCAGAGAACAGGCAAAACTGTCCAAACGCTTCTTTCGCCTACTAAAATCCAATATGGTATGTTTTCCAGCGTCCGGTGTACATCAAATACTCTTCCACAATCTCTCACCAGTGTCCTTAATTCAGGAACAATCACGATTTCACTCGCATTCTTAGGCGTTTTCTCATCAACTGCAGCCCTTTTTATAAGGCTCAGTAAAAACCCCATTCTATCCAACAGCTCCACTCTATGATGCAACTCTAAACCCATAAGTCTTTGAAAAATCCTTTTCAACTTCCACCCCGTTTGATGCTTGATATCATTTACAATTAAAGGGGCTAAATATGGTCTTGCCAGTGAGACAATAAAATTGTTGACATTGAAAAGTTCTGTGACTCTTGTATAAGGACTTTCATTACTGTCTCCTCGTTCATTTGCCTGGTGTGGATTCAGAAACACATTGTCCGTAATATCAGTATGTCCGTACGGAATAATGTTGTTATTGAGATCTTTCACATAAAGTGAAACACTATCTGACAAAACCCCAGTACCGATAGAAGCACATAAAGCAGACCAAATAACAACATTTGGAGCCGTGACATAGTTCAACAATGACGGGATTGACTGATCTGTTGGATGGATTATGACGTTCAATATTTTAGTTGTTTTAATATATGCTTCCTCAAATGTCATGTCCCCAATTACATTCTTGACATATCTTATAAAAATTAATATATCTTGAGAATATCCTTTTGTAACTACATTTTCAATAACTGATCCATAACGCTCGTCTACATCAGTGTCTAATCTATCTATTTCTGACAAAAGTTTTGGTAGCGAAACTAACGTACTTGCTAAATCTTGATTTTTCAAAACCGATATAAAAGCTGCAACCACTGCACCCACTGCGCTCCCTGATATGATTCTGGGAAGTAAGCCTTTGAAGTATAACGCCTTCACCACGCCTAAATGGCATAATCCGAATAGAGAACCTCCTTGCAAAATCAAAGCCGTGCTACCAAAAGACTGTCTAGCATCATGGAAAAAATCTAATTTTAATTGGTTGGATGATAGATCATATTCTTGAATTTTCACTTCGTCTAAATAATGTAGAGAATCTAGTATTTCAGCGATGTATTCTTCAATCAAAATCTTGGTACCTGTATATGATCTATTGTACAACTGCTTATTTGAAATACCCCCAAAATTTCTCAAAAATCCTCCAGTTCTGAATAATCTGAGCAACTGAGGTATATCTTTGTTTTTCTTCGCTTCCCTCAAACTGTTTAATCTATCTGCGATTAGTCTATAATCATATTTCTTACTGGTAAAGTTATGTCTCCAAAGGTCAGATCCTGTTAGTCTATCAATATAGTGTGCACTGATTTTCCACTCTTCATAGGATTCAGCCTTTTTCATCGTTTGTTTTGCAATGCTCATCGGAGACTTTGTTCTCCAGATATCAATGACTTTCCTAATCCAAAAGGTACTAATATCGAAAATGAAATCTATGATAGGCCAAAGGCCAGGGGGGATATGATTTAAAACGAGAGAAACGAAAGATAATAAGTAGGACTTGGGTACTCTTAGCATGTTTTCTTTTAAATGAGGAACACGAATATTTTTGAGTTTTGTACTTACCCCATTGTAAAGTAATGAACAAACGTCGTGATTAAGTCTAACTGTTCTTATCTTGTTTTCTCCTATATCCAGTTTCGCGGGTTTTTACCAAACTAGTAAGTACTAAGATATCAATCAAAGTTACAATTATATATAGCATTTACATTCCGTAGTCTTGATTTCATGAGTTTTATTGAGCCATAAACAATTGATGAACAGATTTTGGATAACAGTCAAATCTCAAGAGAAAGTAAGGAAGTTCTCGTCAACTGCAATTTCAAAATTGAACCCTTTGATCCCCATAGATGGCATTATAGATGAACTTAACAGTGATGACAACGAACGGAAATTGAAGCATCTAGAAAAAAAGCTGAGATCAAAAAACCCAAAAATTCTGATACCTTCTGGTCCAGATAATTTCAAGACAACAAATAGATCTGATCAATCGGTAAGTAAATATAACGAAAAGATCAGCAACCTTAATAACAATGATAATAGCAACACTAGTAACAAAAATAATGACGATCAAGAGGGATATAAAGAGCACGATTATGAAGATAAGGAAAGCAAATGGGATGGTATAAAAGGATTTTTCTTCAAGTCTCTTGAGACTTCAGGTATAACTTTCGCTTCATTATTCGTTCTAGGTGTAGCTGGATTAGGATACCACAAATTTTATGGAGTACATGTCATTAATAAAATGAGTAGTGCATTTGATAAAGGTGAGGATGCATTCGAGTTGACCATGCACAAACGTACAACTTCCAGAGAAGGTGATTGGATTGATAGACCTCAACAGAAGGTTTTAGATGATATAATTGCGGGTCGTTTGGTAGGTAGATATTTTCTTTTGTCTGGTGAGAAAGGTTGCGGTAAGAGCTCAATGGTTTTAAACTCCATGAAAAATATTGAAAGCTTCAATTGTGCATTCATCGATGCCCATAGTGATCCAGAGATTTTTAGGATAAGATTAGGAAAAGCATTGAATTTTGAATTCAACGAAGATTACTTTGGGTCTTTATTCTCCATGAGGGGTCCAAGAGATGCTTCTGCTTTATTAGACATTGAAAGAGCGTTTAATAAACTAGAAAAAGTTGCAGTTGGAAGAGTAAAAAAATTTGGTAGACCTTTGGTTCTTGTCATAAACAATACCCATCTAATAAAGGACAATGAAGATGGTGTAAAGTTGGTAGAACTGTTACAGCAAAAGGCTGAATCGTTGAGCGGTTCTGGATTGGTCACCATGGTTTTCATTTCTGATGATTATTGGCTCTATGAGAGACTAAAAAAATTAAGCACTAGATTAGAAGTTATAAATATTCATGATTTCACAAGAGAGGAGTCCATTAAATCCCTTGAAATATCTAGATTACGATTTTTCAATGAGAATATTGGCCATAAAGTTGCAAGCCAAGTATATGATTTGATTGGTGGGAGGCCGCAGCATCTGTCAGAAGTTTCGAAGCAAGTTGACTTGATAAAAGCATGCCATACCTTAATAGATCGTGAAAAGACTTGGTTTTTAAATCAGTGTGGCTTACTGGGCTCATCAATGGATGATGATGTTAATGAGAGCGGTAAATTCTCAACTTCCGCCATGTTATTAATGAAGGAATTTGTTGAGATGTTCAATGAAGACTTTGTCAAAAATGGTATTGGGTGTGAACACAAATTGCCTGAATTGCCTTTGTGGAGAGCACGGCAGATTATGACGAGGAATGATTTCATTCAAATATATGATAATTTGAATATCTTTACCATTAATTCTTCCAATTCATATGTGAGAGCTGATTCTGTTCCTATGATGAGAGCATTTATTGAAATTGCTTTAACTCCAGGATTTGATGAACTACTAGATGACACCTTGAACCGTGTCGGAAATATAGAATCACTAGGTAGAACTAGAGAACTCGTTGCAAAAGATTTATTATTGGGGTCGGCCTACAGAGTTAAAAAAGAAGGTACAGACGGTTATTCGATTAAATTAAAAGAGAAAATAATAGAAAACGAAGAAGAAAATGATGATAATGAAGATGATCTTATAAAAATACAGCCCACAACAAAATCAGGGTCTAGAAGATACTGGGATAAGCGATTAAATTATGAACAACTCAAAAGTTCAAGATAGCTCCGGGAATACGCACTTATTTCAATCAACTAATATATACTATATAGACAGCGGTCTCGGACTTTATCATGCGCTCGTATTATCGCTTAAACATATCACATCTTAGCCAGGGCATCGAACCATTACAAAAATTTTTTTTTTTTTAATCTCCAGTATATAATTTAACTCTATATGCTTTTATGAATAAGCTAACTTTGAACATTTTAAGAGAAAAATAGTTCATGGCTCTCCAACAAAATGCCTCCAAAAGTGAGTAATTACGAGAGTTTTATAAAAGGGTATTATTACTAACAGTGAGTTTATTCCCAAGAAAGAAAATACAAAGAAAGCACAAGAAACATTTGAGAAGAAATTGAACTATACATTATGCATTCCTAGCACTATTATCAATTCTTCCAATGCTAAAAATCTTCAACAAGTCACATCTATATTATATCAAATAGCAAGGGCTGCCAGTATATATAATGTAAGTGAGATTGTTATAATGGATTCTTTGAGAGCACCAGTTGAAGAACCTCTAAACCTAAACTCTAATGCCGATAAGAAAAAGATTAAATTTGACGATGATGTACAAACTCAAACTTCCAAACCAAGAGAAGATATCAGTGAAGAAACTATGATTATAGCAACTATTTTACAATATTTCGTCACTCCTCCATATCTAGTCAAGACTATCTTCAAACAGAAATTTTTTAAAAACTTCCGATATGCCAAAAATTTACCAAAACTTTCTACTTTACCATTCATGGCCACATCAGTTCATGCTAGATTCAGAGAAGGATTGACTGTTCGAATGGGTAAAATTTCAAAACCATTGAATAAATCTAAAAATCATCAGCCTCTAAAGAATACCAGATATGTTAACATTGGTTACCAAAAATACTTGGAGTTGCAGGGCCAGCAGGTCCCAACCAACGTTAGAGTTACTGTTGATACGGAAACCAAAAAAGTTGTATCTCCACTGGAAGCATATAAAGAGCAAGTGGGTGCAAAATCATCCTATGGCTATCATGTTCGTATCGCCAAAACATTTTCATCGATTTTTACAGAATCGAGTTATAAAGACGGGTATTCTCAAAGTATTTATATCAATAGTGGCGATTATTTCCATAAGGATGTCAAATTAGATTTGCCAAGTTTTGAATTGAAGAATGGTAATGCTAATCTTTTGTTACTTCTATGTAAATTCAACGATTTGGATTATGCGTTCCAACAAGATAGAAAGAATCTTGGAGGTATTGAAAAAGTTGAAGAGTTTTTGGATTCTATTGTCGAAATACCCGAAGGAGTCAGAGTTGAAGATGCTTGTTTAATCGCATTAACCAAAATCTCTAATAGTTGAATAAACGTTAAAGTACACAATTCTATTCAATTATTTTTTTTCAGGTGTTGAGGCATCTACATGATAGGATACTAGGATGTTTATAGCATTGAAAACACAAATCTATACCTCATATAATATTAAAGTGACACCCTGTATATATTCGTATTACATGTTAGAATCATTTATGAGCTTTCTCGCACTAGAATGTAAAGAGCTTTGGGCGCTAGTGCTGTGTTTTTTGCGTGCTGACGCGAAATTCACGATTCTGCTCTGAAGCAAGAAAAAAAAAATATAACTTATATACATTTGTTATATACATTAGACAGCACTTGCGACCTCACAAAGGATGAAGCAAAGTTAGGTTATACTAAGTATATAACTTTTGATAATTCTGACTTCTAAACTAATGAATGTTGAAACTTCTCCAATTCCCTTAATAAACCCTAACAAATTAAAGCCGAAGACAATAACACTGTCGTCTCGAAAATCGGACGTTCAAACAGGTGTAGTCCTGTTAATTACAGCCATATCAGTATTCACAATTTCTATTTTGTTATTATTTGATGTCATTTCTATACCCAATCAGTTGTTCTACGATAGTAAGTTAGAAGAAGATAATGACTTCCCTATTGATAATTATTATACTTACGCAATTCTGTCAATTCCTGTGATGGCTTGGATTTGGGCTGTGATTTCGTGGACGGGGTTGAAATTATTCAAACATGCCAGAGGCGGTAAAATGAAATTGAAATAAATCTCTATGGGTCAAGTTGGTTTATATATTGCATTTCCGTTATAGGATAATAGGGCTATATGTGCTCTTTACGATTTATATGTGACCATACTCAGGAACAGCAACATAATCGGGCCTAAATATCAAAAAAAAGAACAGCAGCAAAGTTAACCGTTGACCGTTGCTCATATTGGCCTGATACATCACCGAGACCCTTCAAAGAATTTACATGGTCATTAGATATGACAATTTATGTAAAGGATCTTCTATTAGGTTCTTAAGCTGTTACATGTAATCAATAAGATTTGAAATCTATTAGATCAGCGATCTCGACTCCACTTGATTGTTTTTATGACGTTTTCCACCTCGCAGCAATCAAAGAAAAAACGATCATGTCATTCAAGAAATTATTGCTCCAGCAAGCTGAATCCAAAAAAAAATCAAAAAAGAAGAACAATAGGACAAATCGAATTATAAATAGCCTTTATTCCTAACCCATATTTTAGAAAGTTGATTAAGTTTGATTTATTCTATAGCTCGTACGAACATCAATTCAATTCAATTAAAATGGCCTTCACATCAAGTGATATTATTAAAATTATTTTTGGTATGTATTAATATTGAAAAGTATTGCATAACTTAAATTTACTTTATTCAATGTATTAACTAAAGATGGTAAAAAAAGCAATCATTTTGCCACCAATTGGTGTTTTTCTAGAAGTTGGTTGTACGTTTCCATTCTTGTTAAATATACTTTTGACGCTTTTAGGTTACATCCCAGGTATCTTGCATGCTCTCTATGTAATTCTCAAATATTGATTGATTCAAAGCATTTTTTCAGGTACAAAAATTTGGCCAATTATTTGAAAAAAAATTTCTGATTTCTTTTTAAATTACCTCATATTTTCATGATTGATTTTCCAATTAGGCCAAACTGCGCTATCATTATTTTTATACAATATTTATCGAGTTCTGAATGAACAATAAAACTTTTCACTTAATATGAACGTCAAACTAATAATTTTTTAAAAGCATCAATGAATTTTTATAAAGGAAAAATAGAAAAAAAAATTACGATAATTTGTTTTGAAACCGAGTAATATATACCTTTAAAGTTGACATCTGTTAAAAAACTCTTTATTTACGTAAAAATATAAAAATTCGAGAATTAAACTATAAACAGGAGTGATCAGATAATATTATAGAATAAATCATTCATTTTTCTTTAGCACTTTCTAATTGAACCTGCTTTCTATGTGAGTAAATATCTTTGATAATCTTGGATGATTTTAATGGTCCATATTTTCTGAAGTTTTTAATGTCTTGGTTTGGGTTAGTTGATGACCCACTTAAGAGTTTTTCAAACTCTACACCAATTTCTTCAAAGAATTCATAATTCAATGTAAACAAATTTGATGATTTCAAGTCAGTTAGCCTTGTTTCATTTTTCAAATCTGATTGAAATCCTTCATTTTCGCTTAAGGTAATACCTGGGTTTCCTAATGTTTCAAATAGACCTGCTCTTGATGCTTTGACAATACCACCAACTTCTTTAATTCGATATTCTCTGTAAAATTCTCTAAACTCATCTATCGTAGCTTTTCTTGATCCAGTCCAACCAACTGCAATTAAGTCATTTTTTTTGGATTCATCAAGTTTTGGGACTTTAGCATTAACCAACGGGTTGATTGAGTAGGGATTGTACAAACCTGTCCACGCAAACAAAAATATGAAAATGATTTTAAGAATATGCACACTGAAGAAAACGTATTGAGCAGTTAACCCAGTAGAGTATGGGATTGTTTCTGCATAAATATCAGCGGCTAGTTTTGAGTTATTGAAAACGTTTTCGATAATAATTGATAAGATTTTCGAAACTTGATTAGTCAAGCAAATTCCAGGGGTCGGTGACCAGGTATCTGGTAAATCAGTATATAGCCATAACAGCAGAATTAAAGAAAAATTATAAAATTTGAAATTATCTTCTTTCCAAACTGGTAGGACCAAGTGTCCTGGCCAACAGTGTTCAGAAATTTTATCTGATAACTTGACTGGTTTGCTATTATCCGATGATTTTGAGGTGAATAATAAACCACCATTTTCCGTTAAATAACCTGGATCGTTTGATATTTTGAACCCAATTGGTTTTTGTTTGTAAAAAATGCTTGGTCTTAAACTCAATGTTAAGGTATCAAAGATTTTTAGTAATGAGTGGAAATCATCATCAATCCCGACACTAAAACAATAATCCTTCTCATGATCATCATTCATCCGGACGTAAATTTCAATACGAGCATCATTAAGTTCGTCGTCTTGTTTTGGAACTTCGGTAGTCATACTAGCCTATGTCAATGAATTATTTTCTTTGTATTTGCATTAACTCCTTGTTTAATAAAAAGGTTGAAACATCAAAATTCCAGCTAGGATTTTTAACAAACGATCAGAAGGGAAAAAAAAAAACAGTCAGTCGGTCTCAAAATTGTCTGTGGGGCAAGGGGCAATAATACATCGGAAATTAAGGGTAAATTGCCCTTTGCAGAAATTCGTATTGCAGTCACCTGACTCTAGTACGTATTAGTATATTCCGACCATAATTACAGGAAAATAAGCATCGAAATGTTGCAAATATGAAGGAAATTGATTGTTAACATCGTAAAGTGATAATTATAGATATTCCAGCTTTACCCTTTAACTAAATGTCCACAGATACAGAACTTTGTCTGTATAATCTAACGTTAAGACATCCCACATCATCTGTAAAGTCATGTGTTGGAAACTTTTCAGGAAAGAAATCCCAGGAAATTATCACAGCTACCTCATCTTCATTGATTGTTTATAAACCAGATTCGACTAATGGTAAACTTACTCAAGTCTTTCAAACTCAGATATTTGCTATAATAAGGTCAATTGCAAATTTCAAAATTGCTGGATCGGGGAAAGATTATCTTGCAGTCACATCGGATGCTGGTAATTTATCAATCTTAGAGCTAGATCTTCCCAATGAAAAATTCATCTCGTTATTCAATGAACCTTTTGCAAAATCAGGTATAAGAAGATTATCTCCAGGTGAAGAATTGTGTATTGATTCAAAAGGAAGAGCTCTATTAGCCACTGCAATTGAAAAGAATAAACTTCTTTATGTTGTTAATAGAGACTTGGAAAATAAATTAACCTTATCATCGCCATTAGAAGCAAACAGGTCCAAAATATTGACAATAAATTGTATTGGATTAGATGTTGGCTATGAAAATCCAGAATTTGCAGCGATTGAAATAGATTATTCAGATTATGAATTCAATGAAATCACAGAATATGAAAGGTATTTGACATACTATGAACTAGATCTTGGGTTAAATAATATTTTAAAGAAACATAGCGAATTGATTCCTTCAACATCAAACCTACTATTACCAGTCCCAGGTGGTAATGATGGACCATCTGGGGTTTTGGTATGCTCCAAAAATTTAATATCATACAGAAATTTACAGGGGGATAAATTGGCTATCCCAATACCAAAATTGAGAAAAAATAGTAAGGGTGAAGATTCTCAGATTGTAAGTGGTATAACCCATAAAATCAAAGATGAATTTTTTTTTTTGGTTCAAACCAATCATAATGATTTATTTAAAGTTGAACTTCCTCCAAATAGGACTTTAACAATTAGCTATTTCGATACACTGCCTTCCACTGCAACATCTTTAATTATTCTAAAATCAGGGTTTCTCTTTGCTGACTCGGAGTATGGCGATAAGCACTTTTACCAGTTTGAAAAATTAGGATCAGATACACCTTATGTATCAGAAACAGATGAACCTACAAGTGTTTTATTTTTTGATAGAACTGAGGAATTGGATAACCTTTTGTTGGTCGATATCATCGAGACTATGAACCCAATTTTAAACTCCGAGTTGAAGGAAAATAAACTCGTTGCATTGACGGGGTTAAACAACCAATCTTTTTTAAAGGTTGTTGAAAAGGGTTTGAAAATTAATGAAATTGTCGAAAGTGATATTCCAGGTATTTCTAATAAGGTATGGACCACAAAACTGAATAAAACTGATGAATTTGATAAATATATAATTATCTCATTTTTGAATTCAACTTTAGTATTAAAGATTGCTGAAGATGTCGAAGAAGCCCTAGACTCTGGATTAGAATTGAACGAAGAAACTATAGGTATTCAGCAGATTGGTGAGTCATCATTGTTACAGATTCTACACTCCAAACTTAAAATTTTTAAAAATGGAGAGCTTCAAAATGAATGGCTGCCACCAGCTGGGATTAAAATTTTAGAAAATTCAACCAACAGTAATCAAATTACATTGTCTCTATCAAATAATGAAATTGTCTATTTTGAAATTGATGAATACGACAGGTTAGTTGAATTTCAAAACCATCTAGAATTATCATCGGAAATAACTTCATTAAGTTTGGGTGAAATTCCAGAAGGAAGAATCAGATCCCAATTTTTAGCTGTTGGTTGTTCTGATCAAACCATCAGAATTTTGTCAACATCACCAGAGAATACATTGGAATCCTTGTCATTGCAAGTCTTAACTGCAATTCCCTCATCAATAGCAATCACATCAACCAATAACCAATTGTATTGTAATATTGGTTTGCAAAATGGTGTTTTCATCAGAAGTTTAATAGACTCAAAATCAGGCGAATTTCTAGACACAATAGTTAAATACCTGGGCAACCTACCAGTAATCCTTTCAAAAATCTTTTTGCAAGCACAGAGCTGCTTAATTGCTTTAAGTAATAAAACGTGGCTAATACATGAAGTGAAGGGTGAATTAAAAATAAATCCATTAATGGTGGATCCCTTAAAATTTTCGACGGAATTGTTGAACGAAGATATCGAGAATGGTTTGGTTGGTATTCATAATAAAACTTTGAAAATTTTTTCGATAGAAGATTTATCCAAGGATCTAAACATTTCCTCTTTAGAATTGAGAAACACTGCTAAAAATATTTTGCATATCGAAAATAACTTATACATCGTTGAATCCAACTCTATTGAAGTGCTCAATCATGAAATGGACTTTGTCGACTCGATAAATATCGACTTAGATAAAAAAATTGTGTCTACTACCTTCGTAAACTTTCAAGAAAAGGGAAATCATTTAATTATTTCAATCAATGAAGGAAATGAATATTATTTGTATACCTATGATTCCAAGTTAAAATTTATTCACAAAACTCAAATCCCTTTCATTTGCCATGCGCTGATAGAATTTGAATCCAAACTATTGGTAGGTTATTCAAATGAATTAAGATTATATGATATCGGTATAAAGCAATTATTGTCGAAATCAATTTCAAAAATTTCGATCATATCTAAAATTGTGAAATTAGAATATTTTAAAAACAAGAGGCTTGCAGTAGCGGATGTGACAGAATCAATCGTATTCTGCAAATTCAGCCAATCCTCAAATGAATTCATTCCCTTTGCTGATGATATTTTATCCAGGCATATCACGTCGTTCGAATTCATCGATTATCATTCAATAGTAGGTGGTGATAAATTCGGCAATATATTTGTGTTGCGATTGGATGAAGAATCTTCAAGAATAAGTGATTCTAATTTGAGTTCTTTGGAGACTGATCCAAGATATCTAAATGGTGCTAAACATAAGTTCCAGAACCCTGTCAACTTTTTCATTCAAGATATCCCAACTAGCTTCCATAAGGGCTCCTTTAGTTTTGGCGGCCAAGAAATTATTCTTTATACTGGTTTACAGGGTACCCTTGGTTGTTTGATTCCTATACTGACCAAAGCTGACATTAAGTTTTTCAAGAACCTCCTGAATCAAATGAGAACATACTGTGGTGATTTATTAGACCGATCTAATTTGAAATTTAGAGGTTACTACCAGCCACCTAAAAACTGCATTGATGGAGACCTTATAGAATTATTTAATAGCTTGGAATGGGAAACTAAAATGAAAATTTCTAACGAACTAAATAAATCACCTAGAGAGATTTCCAAAAAAATCTTTGAGATTAAGTCAAATTCTATATAAACTGCATGTACTAGTTAATGTAATTAATGTGTAATAAAGTGTTACAATTAGTTGTATGCATCTAAGATCAAGCATGAAAGCCAACTCTCAATTATATGGGTCTAAATAATTACGTAGATATCAATCACGTAAAGTTTTTAAAGTACTGTTTTGAAGTTTGTGATCTAATTTGTCTGTAACTATCTTTCAAGGTGAACCATTATTTTATGCAGAAAGTTTCGTGTTTAGCCAATACGGGGAAACTAAAATGTTAGTTTCGTTTAGAAGATACTTAACTTGAGATATTAAAGCAGTAATATACATCATTTTGATAAACCCCAAATAAAAATTGGCGATTGACTAAAAACTTTCACTGAAAAAATTAAGTGTGGTCATTAAATAATATATTTGCAGCTAATTCTTCATTTTTATCACAAGCAAAATAAACTTGAATAACTAAGTCTTTCTCAAACCCCAATTCAACTAGTCTGTTAATTGAAGCTTCTTCATCAGCAGTGATTTCGATTTGGGTAGCACCCTGTGGTATTTGGTTATCCTGGGCGGCAACTTCCTCACCACCTTCTAAAAGAGTATCATCCTCAGCAGACCCATCTAGCATAGCCCTTATAAATTCTTCTGGGTTTTGTTGAATTAGTTCACCAAGCTGGGGATTAGCTTGAGCAACTTGTTCTAATAGTTGTTCTAATAATTCTGGTTGGGTACTTATCATTTGTCTCAATTGATTCAAGTCAAAGCCCAATGAATTACCTTCACTTGGTTCTTGTTCATCTTGTGATTGGGCAGCTGCTTGAGCAAATAAATCCTCTTCTTGATTATCGCCGGCTCCTTCTGGCTGTTGCTGAGAGTGCTCAGGATCTTGAGCTGCTTGAGGTGGCTGCGGTTGTTCTGGAAGACCAGTTAATAGATATTCTACAGCACGATCTGGGTTATTGAAGGCAGCTCTCAAAGCTTGTTCAACTTGAGGGCGTTCGTAGCCCATTTCCATGATACTGGCTATAGCTTTTTCTCTAGCTGAGCCAGTAGCAAAAGTTGAAGCATCAAAGTCAGCATTTTCTTCCGTTGCCGATTCGACTTGAGTAGCAGTTGGAGCAGTCTGCTGGGCTGATGTTGAAGATGATGATATACTGGAAGATGTATCCGATTTAGAAGAAACTGAGGCTGGAGCTGATACTCCAACTGGTGTCGAAACTGAAGCCGGTGTAGCTTTTTTAACTGGAGCCTTTGAAATCATGAAAATGACTTGATCTTCTGGTTTGATTGAGGTACTTTCGATAGTTTTATCATCTTGTAAGACTTTACCTGAATATACAAATTTCAATTGTTTGGCTTCGATTCCTTTAATCTCGGCTAATTTTTCTTTAGCAGTCAAAACCTATAGGATTCAGCTGTTAGTTCAAGAAGTTCATCTCAGGTTTTTTTTTATCACGTACTAAATCTGTGGGTTCTAATTCGATAGGAATTTTTTCCTTTTTGAAATCTTTAAAAATGACTTGCATTTTGAAATTAATTAATTCAATAAGTAAATTTTATAGAAGAGATACATTAATTTCTTACTGGTTTATCAAGCTGCTTTTTGATTTTTTCGATTTCAATTTTTTTGGCGAGTGGCAAAATTAGAAGATTTTGATAGTAAAAGAAAACTCTACTCGTAATTGTAATTTGGGGCCGATACCGAGACCCAACTTCGAATCGAAAAGTGATAATCTAATTGAACCAGCAATGAGCCGAAGACCTTTGCAATATAGAAAAGATCAAGGTGATTCTACCAACGGTAGCTCCACATCTAGTGGAATCAGAGGCCCTAATAGTGCTTTGACTGAGTTTTTGCGTCAACAAGGTATCAATGCAGAGGAAATCAGACAAAGGCATTTGAGAAGGCTAGCTGGAGAGGATGAGGAAACTGAAATCGTGAATGTGGATCACAGTGAAATATCTTCGAACAATATTCATGAAGATTCAACCCAACCTGATCAAGATGCTGAATTCGATGCTGAGGAATTGGAGATTAGGATTGCTTCTCGAAGAAAGAGAAGAGCAGCTAAAGACAATGCTGATGAATACACAGATTCGGAATCAGAAAATGATATAAATTCAACTGATAGAATTAAAAAGAAAAAAATCGTTGGTGATGAGGTGTCTTGTGTTCAGTGCTCAAAGACATTTGTTGTTAGCGTTTATTCCAGGCAAGATCAGCTAAATGATGGGTATTACTGTGCAGATTGCACCAGAGTTCAACAAGAGAATGATAGAGCGATCAAAAGGAATCAAATGATATCAAGAAAGAAGAGGCAAAAACTAGCTGTTGCTCTTTTAGATCGTCAGGATGTTAAAATTTCATCCCTACAAGATTTGTCTATCAAAAAAATCACTGAGAAGATTGAAGATGTTGATGAATTCGGCGATATTGGTACAATCAATATGAAAAAGATAGCAAAAATTTTATGTAGAAATCGGTCATTAAATGATTCCACTTTAAATTTATTTTTAAATCCATTACTGGAAAAATTAGAGTTTTGGGATTGTTCAAAGCTTTCAAAAGGCTCATACGACAAGATTTGCTCATATGCACCAAATATCGAAAAATTAACCCTATTGATGTGCGGGAAATTTCATAACGATAACTTGAAATATTTTTCAAATAATTTGAATAGATTAACCCATTTAGAAGTAGATGGTCCATTCTTAATTAATAATGAGAGTTGGCAGACTTTTTTCATCAGTAAAGGCAAAATGTTAAAATCTTTTAAGGTTTCAAACACCCATAGATTTTCAGACGAGACCCTTGAAATAATGCTGAAAAATGTTGATCCTCAAATTTTCGAATGTCTGAAATTATCAAGGTTGGATGGCATCAAGAATAAAGATAGCTATGATTTACTTCCAATGTATCTTACTAATTTGAAGGAATTAGAGATTTCATACCCGAATCATGAGGATTCAGTTGACGACACAATGCTGATAAATTTAACAAGCATCAATGGTGCAACCTTGAATACTTTAGTTTTGGATGGCTGCTCGGCTTTGACTGATGAATTTTTGATAAACGGGTTGAAACCCTTTTGCTCAAACTTGAGAAAACTATCACTGCAATTTCTTGATCAGATTACAGATGAAGGCTTCACTGGTTTATTCCATGGCTGGAATATAAATTTAGGATTGAATGAAGTATTTTTGAAAAAATGTTTTTCTTTGGGTGATTCTGGTATCATTGAAATGTTGCTACACTCAAACTCAACATTAGTTGAATTATCTCTAAACTCTATTAAAGACTTAACATCTCTTGCTTTCCAAATCTTGAGTTGTAATAACTTGATTTATTTAGATATAGGGTTCATTAGAAGTGTTGATGATGAAGTTTTGGAATTAATCCAAAAAAAGTGTAATCAGCTTAAATTGATTGATTGCTATGGCAATAATAGATGTACTTCCAAAGCTCAAATCAGAGAAGGCTTGAAGGTAATCGGTCGCCAAAGTGATACGGTATAGGGGTGTTAAGTTAGGTTAGGAAGGCATTGGAATACATAAAATATAAAGTTGAATTAATGTAGTAATTTCGAAGGACATCAGTGATCTAACGAAAACCAAATTTACCACCAAGTAGTTGTTCTTCTTTTTTTTGATAAATCTCCTTCATAGCTCACTTTATTTATATTATCATCATTCAAATCTTTGAGATATTCATTCTCGACCAGATAACTATCATCGTCTTCTTCATCATTTCCGTATTCAGTTTCATCACTTGCAATATTTTGCTGGTTACTGAATCTCACCTGATATTGTAGTCCACCAACATCAGTGTCCAAGTTTATGATGTTATCAATCAAGTGCTCTTCATTTGCTTTTTCTTCATCTGAAGAATATCCCATTGATTTTCCGTTATGAAACTTATTTTCTTTTTTATATTTCTTAAGCCCCTTTTCGATCAATCTTTCAATGCTCAGTCGATGCTTTATAAATAATAATTTTGGATAGGTTGATATTTCTCCATTTCTAATCATTTCTTCCAATCTTTCTTCCGTTGGATCACTTAAAATGTACCGTAGATCAGCCAATTTAATCTTTGGACAAATAGTAATTGTGCCACTAAATTTTTGTAGCCAGAGATTTGTCCAGTCTTGCTCCATAATGTGAGGTAACAAGTCCAAAGATTTGATTAATTTTAACCATTTATTTATCTCTAGTTTAAGAAAATTTTCAATTCCAGCACCAATAAAACCACCTCTTAGGCCTACTTTTCTCCTTAACACCGGTTTGCCTACTGAGCCCTTTGGAGAAAATTGGAATAAGGAGATATGGGGGTTAACTTGACTGACTATTGAAAATTTCGTATTAAAATAAGTGTTTAAGGCTTCTATTGGAATATCCGTTCTTAATGAGCCATCCTTAAACTTCTTTCCAAAACTAAATGAGCTAAGCTTCCCAGTTTTTGGATCTTTCATCATTAGAACAACAGGGTTCAACACACCTGGGACAGCACTTGAAGCTAAAAGCGCAGACCAGATGACACAATTTGGTGAAGTTATGTGGTTACATAAAATAACTGGAGAATAGGGATCAGCGGGCACAGTTGATATATTCAATATCTTACCAGTTTTCTCATACGCTTCTTTGAATGTCATCGATCCCATAGTAAACCACATAGCTTTTCTTGCCCAGTCAGCGGAATCAAATCTTGCACCTGTTTTCAGAAACCGCCTGAAATACACCGAAAATGGCTCATTGCAAGCTGTAATCTTATTTGCCAATTCTGGTTTGATTAATTTTTTAAGTTCATCATCTGATCTGATGGCTGTCAAAGCAGCGACAACGCCACCACCAGAAGTTCCGCTAATGATCTTTGGTAACAAATTATTCTCTAATAATGCCTTAATTACCCCAAAATGGTTGTAAGCAAAACATGCACCGCCAGATAAACAAAGTGCAGTTTTACCGAAATTTTTGTTGATATTTTTGAAGAGATTAAATTTGAGATTGGCATTAACTTCTTCATCATTTATTATATAGTTTAAGCTTTCAGAAACTTGATGATTGAACTCTTCAATGAAAACCTTGGTACCGTAATATGTCTGTGAATATAAAATGGAATTTTCGATGCCTGCATAATTAGATTTAACACAATTACTCAAGCTCAGCATTAATTCCTCTTTGGCATGTGTTTCTCTCAGGTATTTTAAATTCTTTGTTGTTAGTTTAAGGGTATGATAGTCATAATAATAAAAAAATGGCTTTTTTTTCCAATTATCTAACTTTAAAAAATTGTCCAAAGTCAATGCATTATATACCCAATCTTCATATCTCTTAGATTTTGCCGATAAATTTCTTAACAGAATTCGTTTCTTCGAGTTAAAACCTGCTTTTTCATAAATTGATATATAAACTCTTAAGCCTATGTAAAGAATGAATAGCCAGACAATCCAAGCTAAAATACATATTAATAAGGGAAATCTCAGTATTTTATATGAAAAGCTTTGAAAGTAATCGTTCTTATAATGAAACCTCTTTTCCTGCTTATCTTTCAATTTTTCATGTATTGTGGTCCAGTCATTCTTGGAAATGATTTTATCGTCCTCATGCTTGTAGTTCAAGGCATCAGAAAATGCTTTTATATGCTCTTCATTTATGAAGTCTTGATCCATAGTTCTATCATTTGAATTTATACTACTAAGGCCTTGTGTTTTGATATCTTGCCTTAAAGCCCAGCAATTTTTTGTCTTGTAAAACGAAGGCAATTAATGAAATTATGAGATCTTAGATTTTCGGATTTTATTTGTTTTTTGGCATATATATTATATTGCTAAACCCTTACATCCGGCCTAAACTTTAAGATTAATGAAACTAATTATAACATTTCCCCATGAAGACTGACATACGAAGTAAATCACAAGAAAAAAATATAATATTGAATCTAATTCTTAAAAATCTTTTAGCTTTTGACTTGGATTTTAACCCTCCATATAGTAAATTAGATGATTTTAATGATAAGCTTATTGTTCTTCACCAATCAACCGTTTGTAGTGGTTATGAGCGTAGTAAGGGGAACCATATATTGTAATTTTTCAAGAGTTCAAATCATCAATAACTCTCAATAGAGGTTTTCCCCATATTATACAATATCACTCAAATTCTTGGAAAAGTATCGTCATAATGGTTAAGCTAAGAATTGCTACCCTTCAAATAAATGCCTTACTGGGTTCTGTGGAGGAGAACATCCTTAAAGTGGAGAAAATTCTCAACAAATCTTTGGCGTCGCCAAATTTTAAACCAATTGATTTATTAGTACTTCCAGAGATGGCTTTGACTGGCTATAATTTTCAATCAGCGAGACAATTACGACCTTATCTGGAATCACCTTCATTGCCTGGTAAAATGCTTAAATGGGGATCTCAATTATCTCAGAAATTAAATTGCTTCACAGTCATTGGATATCCAGAAATCTCCAACAATGATAAAATTCTCAACTCGGCTATAGTCTTTGACGGCAATGGCCAAGTGCTACATAATTACAACAAATCATTTCTTTATGAAACTGATGAAGTCTGGGGGTGCTCTGAAGGTGAAGGATTCAAAGTATTTACATTAAAGAATAGTATCAAGACCTCGATCGGTATTTGTATGGATTTGAACCCATATAAGTTTCAAGAACCTTTCAATAAATTTGAATACTCAAGCCATTGTTTTGCTAATGAAATAGATCTCATAATTACCCCCATGAATTGGCTACATAATAAATCGCCATCGTTGATTGAAAATTTAAGCAATTCAGAACGAAAAAGATTAGAAAATAGTTTTAATAAGCAATTTGATGAGATTAAGGATCAGATAGTAGTTAATGATACTCATCAAGAGCTAGCTTATGACTCAGAAAATATTTGTAGGGAATTTACTGATTTACATAAACCAGATTTTACTAATTTAGATTATTGGATCGTCAGGTTTTTACCTTTTTTAAACCATTATATGAAACCATTGAAAAATCATAAAAGAGCCACGTTAATAGTGAGTAACAGAACTGGGCTAGAAGGTGATATTTTGTTTGGGGGTACAAGCTCAATTTTACAATTTAATGGTAAGTCAAGTGATAAACCCGAGGGTTTTGATTCTATTGACATCGACAATCAAAGCGTCGATGTGTTAGGGTCATTAGGGAAAGGTGATGAAGGTATTTTGATACGCGATGTCGATATTTAAAGGTTTTTACAAGCTTTAACGTGTTACATTGTCACAAATTGATTATTTACCTCTATATAACTCTTTAATTATGTTCTTCTTAATCATCGTTTCTTCAATTATACCATCCACGTTTTCCGGCTTAACCCTACCATACCAGATAGCTTTACCATTTTCATCGAAGTATAGGACATTTCCAGCATATATGTGCCCTCCAATGTGACTTACTAAACCAACTTTTACACCAGTTGGGTTAGTTTCTGGATCATATAATAATCCTCTTGCTGATAAATTATACCTAAATTCTGACTCTAGAAAAGGAGCAATTAATCCACAGCGAATATCACGTCTGGCATGACCACAAATCAATACTACTTCATTCGAATTTGGAATTGCGTTTAAATTATGGTGATGGTCAGCTGGGTTTAGTACTTCTTTCATGAAGGACGGAACTTCGCTCTCTTTAACTCTATAATATTTATTATCCGGGTAAACTAGTACTAATGATTCCTCATCTGAAACCCTTACACCTGTTTTCAAATTAACATTAGATATAAGCACGGGATAATGCGGATTAATTAGTTCTCTTTTGTGTTGTCCAAATTTTGAAATTAGTTCAGTTGGCATTAGCTCCACCCTGGAGCTCCAGTCACTGGCTCTGACTTTTGAGTGTATCAAAACATGTTTCCAATGAGCGGCCTTGGTGTTATATAAGGGTTTTTGTGAATCTAATTGTTTATCTGGAGGAAATTCACAACTTGAGCATTCTTGAACTATAGTTGAAGTAGAGAGTGTTAAAGGCTGTGGACAGTGTTCAATAAAATTATAAACTGCTGGGATGGATTTCCTGATCGACTGAAATGTTGAAATCGATGATCTCATTCTATTGCAGCTAAATAAATGTTGAAAGGCTATTCTTGAGCTGAGTTCAATGAAGTTTGTTCATGTTTTCAGATCTTATAGAACATTTGTTGAGATTTGTTGCATTGAGTAGTAGATGTAAGATTTGATCGGGGATACCGGAGAAATTGGTAGAGCACGGATATTACTTTACAGTGTATTTGTCTAATCCTTTTATATTAAAGATATTACAAGGTTATTTATATAATATCTTCATGACATTATCAGTTCAAAGGATACTCTACTAGCTACTAACTAACTATAAAATACATAAATCTTGGCCACAAATTTATGTGTAATGAGTGAAAAACGTGAAAAAAAAACCCCGATGACCGGATTTCCCATGTAAACGTGAATAGCCGGCTTATAATCTGTAATTATCATTCGCGACTACTTATTCCTGAAGTCTGAGCATAATTGCTGAAAGTCGTGAACAGTAAATAATGTAAATATTGTTTATAATGGGTTTCTGGCGATGACTAAGCAGAAATATCCGTTTCACGTGGCCCCATTTTTTTTTTTTTCATAAAAAGAGGTTTTTTTCAATCTCAACACAACCAAATTAAAATGATTATAAAATGGTAATTTCCTCTTAAATTTTTCTCACGTGGAAATCACGTTTACCTGAAACTAAAAATCAAAACAAACCCCATAAATAAAGGACATTAAACGCCCAATAGAAATAAACAATGCAAGTCAATAAAAGAGCTTCTGCTGATGAACCAGATGTTGTTGTTAAAAAGGCAAGAGAGGAATCTCCTGAAGAACAAGCTAAAGATTCAAACATTGATTCAGAATTGATAAGTCAAACGAATTCACAATCCCAGCCTGAACAACAACCAACTCCTAGTGAGATCTATATCAATGAAGAATATAACAATCAAAATCAACCAACACAATCGGAAATTGCTAGTGGTGAAAAGAAAGAAGAGAGTGGCTCACAAGGTGTCTTTCACCAAAATCTAGAAAAACCAGCAGCTGGTACTGAAGAATGGCACAGGATTAGAAAAGATAATCATAAAGAAGTTGAAAGACGTAGAAGAGAAAATATTAACAGTGGTATCAAAGAGTTGGCTAGCTTGTTGCCAACCCCAGAAACCAATAAATCTCACATTTTAAACAAAGCTGTGGAATACATCAAAAGATTAAAGGATAATGAATCTAACAACACGGAAAAATGGACTCTAGAAAAATTATTGAAAGAACAAACTAACGCCGAGCTGAGTGCATCAAATGAAAAATTAAAAGCAGAATTAGAAAGAGCGTACAGAGAAGTAGAACATTGGAAAAAACTAGCAACTCAACTAAAAAAAGAAGGGCATTAGATTTGTTCTTTTTGTATTTCATGAGTATGAAAACTTGAGAAGATTTTTGTGGCCTAGTATTTTGTATAATAATTAACTTGTTTAATTTTTTTATATTATTCAATTTTGTTTTTAATGATATTAATTGTTTTCTGATTGCAACAAAAAGAAAACTCGAAATTATAAAATAGACCGCTCTCGAAAATTTACGTACTGAAGTTAAGAAACTTTACACGGTTATAATTATTATACATTGGTATATTAAATATCTAATTGGTAAAAGGATGTGATAGTTTTGGATACTTTTAAATCTTCATCGGATAAAGGGGCATTTCCCTCTCTGATAACAATTAATGAGTTTATGTTATTATCTAAAGCTGCTTTCACTTCTTTAACATTGTCACTCAAAAATAAGGTTTCATCAGGATTGAATGCAATATCCTTCAAAATGTTAGAATATGAGGAAGGCTCAAATTTAAAACCAGATGTAGTGATATCAAAATAGCCAGATAAATAACCATTCAAATCATGAGTTTCATTATTTATATCGACATATTTGAACAATAATTTTTGCGCTTTGATACTCCCACTTGAATAAATGTAAACTTTTTTACCCTTCGAAGTCCATTTTTTCAAATTAGAAATACCATCAGCATAAATAGGAGCTTTCAATTCACCTGATTCATAGCCTTCTTGCCATATATAACCTTGTAGCGATTTCAATGTAGAGTCTTTAATATCTTTAGAAACTAAGTCGTTGATGTGATTTGTTAATGATTCTTGTGATTGGGTTATTGTTTCAGAAAAATTAGAAACAATCAGCTCTATTGGGTCTTGCGATGATGAACTAATTGGATATTTTAATTGGGATAACGTTTTAGGAACAGTCTTCAAAAAATAGGGGAATAAAACATCTTTGACAAAAGTTATTGGTGCTATTGTACCCTCAATATCTAAAATAATAGCATTGATAGGAGTAGAGAATTGAATTGATGCCATTCTGATTGAGAGTTACAATAGAGAGTGGAAATATTACTATAATGAGATCCTAAACCACGTTAGTTTTTTATCTTGTTGATCAATTTTGCTATCTAATTATGATAAGGTCGTTCGTTGGTTGTAGGTTATATTGTAACGTTTATAATATTAGCTGTATCAAATACTTCAAAGCTCGAGATCTGCGTGCACAGGATGTTAATTTCCAAGGCCCTCGGGCCAGTAGGCCTACTACCTATTACCTCCCCCCTTCCTGGCTACCTTGCACATAAGTGCATAGTACCGTGCAGTATATACACTGTATCCTGTTTTTACAGTATTTCTTAAATAATTGAAATATTCCAACTTCTCAGGTAAAAGATGGTAGAGGGTCGAGACTAAAGACTATATGGCTTAGAGTGCGTGCTCTATCTATTCAAAATGAGGTTACTCTTTAAGTATTTTGACGTTCATCGTACTGCATTCAACACTGAATAGTTAACATGTTATCTTACACTTCAAACTGAGATGAGAAGAGAGATCGAGATAAGGAAGGGAAAGTTTTTTGTCATTATCTCGACTTGACTAGTGAGTAACCGCTTTGTTGTTTCATCACAAGTGAAATGGATACTGAAGGTTTTTGGATATACATCCTCAGTTTATTATGTTGCCAAGGTCCAGCTTGGGAAGTTCTATTGATCGTTGCTGGTTTGATGACAAATTTTATTAGTAAGAGTATTACCTCATTATTCCATGTTGCAGATACACTACAACAATCATGGTTCTTAAATTCAAATGAAAGGCTGATCTCTTTCGAAAGAGTAAGAGAGCTGATAAACAAGGCTTTTTTAATAAGAAATTCAAAAAACATCAAATCTATGAAACTCTGTGTGATGTAAGATTCTATCTATTCAATTTATGTGCTATTTCTTCCAATATCCCAAATGGTGGCTTAGATTCTTTCAGCTCAGTCCTGTTAAATGACTCATTTTGTTACTCTGATAAAAAGTTTTCACTAATGGCTACACCTGCTGGTGTAGCCTAAGTAATTTGTGGTGTTCTCTCCGGGATATAAGCTACTTCAACTGCTAAACAAGGTTTTGTTGGTCTTTTGCTTACTAGTGCTGGTGTAATAAGTGAGCGCTTATGTTAGCTTTGGGGGCGAAAGAAGTAATATCCAATCAGCTGGTTATATATGTTTGGTTTCATGCCAATTGGTATGGTTATTGTTTTAGATATTATTATTAGGTCAACGTTAGGTACAAAAAAAAAACGCTTTATTCAAGGGTCATTTTCCTGTTACCTATTATGCTGGTAACCTAATGGGACCTCGAACTTTTAAGGCCCAACATACTCCAGATTATACTCAAGATTAAATCATTATTGCTGTGTTAATATGCGGTGCACTTGTTGTTCAATACTTATTTTATGTGTTACATGTTCTTGGGAACAGAATAAGAGACGAAGAACAAGAAATATTAGACCGTGACAATTAAAATTCACCATCAAACTATCAATTCAGAAATTTGAACCATTTTGAAAACAAAAATTTCAGTAATGTTTTATAATTGTTTGTTTTCGGTTTTTTTTTTCTTTGATTTTAATTTGATGCGTTAAAGCAGAAGTACAATTGATGGATTTCTCAGAGTTGAAGCTTGATTATGATGAGTTTTGTCATCTATATATTTGAACTGCATAGATATTATCTATAGCTATAATTAACTATGTAGTTACGGAGTGTTATACATTATGCTACATGAGTTCTTCGAAACAGCACTTAATGTAGCGAATCGCGATATATAATCAATGAATCCTTGAAGAAATACTTGAATCGAAGTTTTATGAGATATAACTGAACCCTGACTTATATGTAAAAAATTTAGATGTATTAGTTTTGACCTCTTGTTTTTGATTCAAAGGAAAGTTTTGAAGGTGTTCTATGAATTAATTATAGAAATAAGATGCATAAAACAATTGATTCGATAAATCTCTATAAAATCATAAATATGTATTATTAATTATTAAAAAGTGAATAATATAATCTGTTTGGAATGTCGTGATTTCTCTTACAATTAATTCGGGGTGCAACCGCACTTGATGCTTTGCCAACTAACTTCTAAGTTCTGAGTACTCTTTCTCTGACTAATTTCTAAATTCACATATATAATTCTACTTTTTTTCCACAGTCTACTATAGTTGTGCTGTATAAAGCTGCATGTATAGATTACAATCAAGTACCGAGTTTAAAGCGGTCTAATTAAGCATTAGTATACTAGTTCTTCTTCCTCACCATCTTAATTAACATATCCACTATTGATTATATATTATATTATTATATTATATATATAATATATATATATATATATCGGTATGCGCAGCGCGGGCATTACATAATCAAAACAAATTCTCAGAAAAATTACAAGGTATAAAAACTTTCAGTTAAATTATAATGATATTTATTTAAATATTTCAACTGGGCGCGCGGCGGCGCGCACAAATTATATAATAAATATATAAAGTATAATTAATATATATATATATTATATATATATGATATCAATAAAATACCATTGATTACATAATCATTAAGCCAATAAGTTTATAAGCAGCTGAAAGCTAGACAA
The DNA here is from genome assembly GCA_030581415.1 of Waltiozyma mucosa. NCBI lineage: Eukaryota > Fungi > Ascomycota > Saccharomycetes > Phaffomycetales > Wickerhamomycetaceae > Waltiozyma > Waltiozyma mucosa. The sequence continues at coordinate 220,360 of JAKTTK010000142.1, forward strand.
CAAGTCGTCGTAGACGTGGCTGCGATTATAGTAGATATTGCATCGACAATATAATGATCTGGCGTATATGTATGATATATATTCTATGATTATATTTATTACTGTCAATATTAGTTATATAGATATAATTATAGTTTACATTATATTTATATAATATAATTTATGTTTACATTAGATACTGTTAATATATAAATAAGCTAGGCGCTGGTATACCGTATATATAGTCTATAGATTATAAATATAGAAATTCATAAATATAATTTGTCTCCAATTATATTAATTAGATATATAAGTATACATTTATATATTATATATATACTATTTAATATACTGATTATTGGGCACTAAACGTCAGATATTCTTTGTCTTCTCACATTATATAGTAGTACTATTATAATTATATACGATTGGTCATATTATGAAATTACAGTTATAACTTATATGAACCAAAAAGCCAATTTACAAAACAAACTTGTACAATGCGTCGCAGCAGTATTTTATAACCGAATCCCGAACAATAAATTTGATAATATTTAATCCCCACGTCGTCGCCTAATCTTATAATAATTCTTTTTTTTTTTGTGCCAGGACCAATTTCTATTACAGGACGAGAATTTAAATTTGGTATCACGATCTTTTATACTCCCTCATATTATTATCAATGAAAGTAAATTCTAATAATATATTCTATAAACTGGTTAGAAAACTGAATTTGAATAATCTGAAAGCTTTCAATATCATTTCATAAATCAATCCATATAATTTGCATAATTTTTTGCAATAGTGATAATCTAGAGTCCTTGCTAAAAATGCCTTCCAAAATTCCATACGAAGAAATAAATAAGGAAATAAATATTGAGTCCTCTTTAAATGGGACATTAAAAAACCGCAAGCCTTACCACTATGAATCAAATAATAAAGAGATACGACATAAGATTAATTCCCAATTTGCACCCTTGAATACCCCATTCAAAAGAAGACTACAAACATTAGCTGTTGCTTGGCACACTGTTTCAATCGCTTCATTCCTTAGTTTTTTCTTATTTGTATTAGGAATCCCCCCTTTATGGCCACTTGTATTTATTTACATTATATATTTTCTATTTGATAAAACACCATTAAATGGTGGTGTCACAGAGAGATATTCAACCAATGTGAGACAGTTATCAATTTGGAAGTATTTTTGTGATTTTTTCCCGATTAAATTGCATAAAACAACTGATTTAGAGCCAACGTTTACTATAGACATTTCAAACAAGTCAAAAAATAAATCGTTGATTTCAAAAATTCTCGCTTCATTGTTTGAAAATAAAAAAAAATTTCAAAAAACTGGTCCTACTTATATATTTGGACTTCATCCCCATGGTGTTATAAGTTTGAGTGGGTTTGGGGCATTTGCAACTGATGGATGTGGTTGGTCAAAAAACTTCGAGGGTATACCAGTTTGTTTACTCACTTTAATAAACCAGTTTTTCATTCCTTTTTATAGGGATTACTTGATGTCAATGGGTATAACTTCATCTGGTCGTACCAATGCCTTAAAAATCTTGAGAAAAGGTTATTCAATTGCTATAGTTATTGGAGGTGCTAGAGAGGCATTATTAGCCAAGCCTGATTCTAATGACATCGTTTTGAATAAAAGAAAAGGATTTATCAAATTGGCTATGGAGACAGGAAATGTTGGTTTAGTTCCTTGCTTTTGCTTTGGTGAAAATGATTTGTACCAAATTTTTGAAATTCCTGATAACTCATATGGTAAAAAATTTCAACTATGGCTTAAAAAGACTGTAGGTTTCACAATTCCATTTTTCCATGCTAGAGGAATCTTCAATTATGATTTTGGTTTAATACCTTATAGAAAGGATGTAAATATAGTTGTCGGGGAACCAATTATAGTTCCATTTTTACCCTCTCCAAAAAAACATGAGGTTGATCATTACCACAGTTTATACATTGAAGGATTGAAGAAATTGTTTGAAGAAAATAAATCTAAATTTTTGAATTCAAGTGGTGAAGAATATAAATTAGCTATAGTGGAATAAATAGTAAAGTCGCATATCATTATACGCTCAATTTTATAGCTTAGAAAGTTTTGTTTCATCAGATTTATACGGGATTACACACTCAATATATTTTCATTATTCTTGTTTTTTAATATCATTTGCTTGATTAGACTCCATTTTCACCTGTATTACCTCAGAGGAAGAACGGGATATTGCAGTTGAGCTTCCATTGGACTCAGCTGAGGAATTTTTGGTTTGTGACCTGGTTTGTCTTGGTTTAGACACTATATCATTGTTGGCTTGTTTCAAAGTGAATTCTGGGAATAGGGTTCTTCCAATAAGTCCCACTTGATTCGCCCAGTGCTTCAATGGAGTTGATGCTGGTGTCTGTAAAGGTTTCCATGATGACCTACATAGTTTGACCAACTCCTTATTCACCTCTTTTGAACCCCACTCTGTTAAGAACTTTTGTCCTTGTAAACCACATAAATGTGCAAAAATTCCTGAAGTTAAAGCGCCATCGGAGTAACCACCTTCTAACACTGAAATTAAGTGACCGTCTGAATATGAATTCGCTAGGTTGACAGCATCTGCTCCAAATTTTGCGTAAAATGAAGTTGGAACATGAACACCATGGCGTTGCATTCTAGGATCTTCATATTCCGAAGCATCAAAGCCTGCACTTACCACAACAAGAGCTTTGAAAGGCGGCAACGACTCATTAGTCATTCTCTCTCTCTCATGAGATAATCTGGATTTAATGAAAAACTCCTCAGCCTTTCGCAAAATGGCAGAGTACTTGTTCGAATAATGTTGATGGAATTCTTCTTCTGTGGAGTATGGTTCCAAATGTACATTCCAAATATTTAAATCATGTGATGATATACAGACTGAGGCATTTTTGATGTCGTTAAGAGATGCCTGCCCAAGTTCTGTAGGAAATGAATTGATATCATGAATAGAAAAATAACCAACTTTGGGTGTCTTTGGGGTCCTTTCCTCCGGTGTATTGTCATACGGGACCTCTGGAAGTTTATCTTGAGCTTCTTTGTTTTTTAAATCTTCACTCTCTGCTTTTTCTCCTAAGTTTTCTTCACTTTCACCAAAATCAGGTTCAAATCCAGCTCTATCGTAACATATGTCCTGGCTACCATCACCATGATGCAAATCAATATCGAGAATAACGGCGTGCGTAACTCCTTCCTTTTGGCCAGAATATTCAATGGCTATATGAGCATTGTTTATAAAGCAAAATCCTGATGGAGAGCATGGGTGGCTATGATGACCCGGTGGTCTTATTAATAAAAAAGCCCTGTTAGGCTTTTCATCATCAAAGATGGTATCAACTGCCGATTGTATAGTTGAAATAACACCCCCTAGTGCAACCAGAGTCTCTTTTGTGAAATATAAATCACCTTTAGGCCAACCATCTGGAACTTCAATTTCCGATCTGTTTAATTTTTCATCACTCTCATTAAGTAATCTCTCCAAGTATTCAATCCATTTAGTACCATGAATTCTTGTAACGTGCGGTGAATGTAACGATCCAGTAGCTCTTGAAGTGGAAATTGAGAAATGCTGGGGATACATAGTAAGTGCAGCAGAAATACCGATTGAGGCTGCCAGCAATCTTTCTGGACGCTCAACAATCGAAGACTTTTCTTGTTTTGTAGACCAGTTTCTTCCAAAATGATGTTTTGTGGATAATGGAGACAAAATTATTAACGTCTTTTCTGTTTGTTCGATAGATTTTATTTGTAAAAAAGTTGATGATTCTCTAAGATAACGGTGAAATTGGTTTTTAAATGATTTTAAATTATCAGGTTCATTCTGTTCTGTTTCCGCTTCAATTCTAAGATCATTCATATATTTGGATAGAATATCCAAATCATCACCTTGTGGTTCTGAAACCATTTTGCTCAATTGTATAACGAAATATGTGATAATTTTATATTCAAATCTTATTGCTTAAATACCTTTCATCTAAAATAATGTTTTTTTTTTTGCTATAATCTTAAATCTGACATATGAAGTTTGGCGCGTTGTTTACTTTATGTTGCCCTAAACAAAACTTGATAGTTGCCGAAGAAACAGAAGTAGTTTTCTGATAAATTATTAAACGTTAAATTCAACTAATTGAATGTATCATTGAGAATACTTGTGGTTTCTTCTTACGAAGAATAAAGCCAAATAACTAGAATCAGATTTGAACTAGAAACTTTAATCAATTTTAAATTTTGTAGAAGCATCATTACCGGAACCTATTGAAAAAAATTCTTCTTTTTTTTGTTTCACTCTTTAGATAGTAAAAAGAAAGTACAGAATATATTTTGATTTGATGTGCGCAAATATGGGACATATATTATTCGACCATCTCAGCTAAATCTATATTTTTTTTTATGTCATCCTTTGACCAAATTTAAGTCACATTCATCAAGAAAATACTTTCACCATTCTGACTCACCAGAGGCTTTAGCAAATGAGAAATCTTTACCGTTTATATTAGCAATACCATCCTTCAAGTTGCATTTCCATTTGTTTTTCACTCTCAAGACCTTTTCATAAAGACAAAGAATTATCATACCTTCACCATCTTCTCCTTCATCATCAGAACCTTGGCCATCATCATCAGAGTCGTCTAAGTCGGAATTTATATCATCAGAGTCCAAAGAAGCCAACGTGCGCTCTTTCTTCAATTCATTTTCTCTTTGTTTTTGCAACGATTTTGTGATATCTCCACTCGAGTCGTTGATCTCTAATTGAAAATTGGAAGATGAATTGTTTGGGGCTTCAGAGGTGGAATTGTCGATAGAATCAATATCACCTTCTTTTTTAATTTCAGTTTTAGTACCAGAAACTAGATTTTCTAGAGGATCTATAACTGCTGAGGAACCATCTATGCTTTCTGGTGCTTCACTAGCATCTTCTACCCAGGAAAAATTGGCAACTTTTGTTTGTGCTAAATTATCTCTCCATATATTTCTTAAATCCTGTAATGTGGCTTCATCAATACCACTATCTTCGAAATCTTGCCTAGATTCATTGATGACATCGTTTATTATTTGTTCATAGAGACGAGAGACCTCTGAATTGGACATCTTCGTTATTAAGTCAATTATCTAGCAATATTTCAAGTATGTCTAATGTTTTTTTTTAAAACAGCCTCTGCGCATGCAACTAACTGCGAAAACCTCAAAATAAAAATAACGGGATAGATCTTTTATTTAATCAGCTAAAAATTTGCGTATCAGTTGGCTAGATGTACCTTATAAAATGATGAAGAATAACAAACGATATCATATCTATAATATCTGGTTTATCTTCATTTTCCATCTCGCTTTTTATAGTTTTTCAGTGGCGACCGGTTCGGGAAGCATCAATCACATGACATAATCGTTATATTGCCATGGTTACCACATTTGAGTGAGCTTTTTTTTTTGTTTTTGTTTTCGTTTTTTTTATTTTCTGAAATGCCCATGTTTACTTGTTGGCCACATAAAGTTCCAAAATTCCATAGCATTAACATCACGGTAATAATACAAGTTTGTCAACTAGCGTTTAGTATTTTCGATCTCTTTTGAAAACCACATTGCCTATTATTATAAGTATTTTATCGTTCAGTTAGAATTTCAATAGATACCATGGACATTTCCAATTTCACTGAACTGTCAGACGTTCAAGAAGCATTGACACCCCTCAACTTTCATAGGAATCAAGATAGGAAAGTCTTCAATGATAACTCTGATGATGAATCTAGTACAATTGCGAAGATACCTCATGGATTGACAGCCAAAAGAAATCGCCGTAAGAGCTTGCAACATACCTTCAGTAATAACACCAAAGCTTCAGGATCATCTCCTTTAAGAGTACCATTGACTGTTCCAAGGCCAAATGCTCTTAACTCACAACCATTGAACTTTGAAGCTACAAAAAGGTCACTGCTAGACCAACTCTCAAACATATCTGGTAAAGAAAATTCTATTGCAGTTTTAAGGGGAAATGACTTCAAATCTAGCATTCCATCTTCAGATCCAGCTATCAGCAAAAAGCGTTTATCATCAGTTGCCCTGGATGGGGAAAATGAAGCTCTTCCTGGTATTTCAGAGTCATATAAATTACCAAAATTAAATCTCTCATTTAATAAAAGTGACGGAGATTTATCTGAGAATGCCTCTTTCATAGAAAATCACCAAAGTGGAGTAGAGGAAAAAGAGGACGAAGAGGAGAATGATAAAGGTAAAGACCTGGAAAATAGAGAAGAAGAATCAGAGATCGAGGAAGAGGAATTTTCACGAATTGAACCTTTCTCTCATAGAAGGCTCAGTGGCACCTTCTCCATAGATCAGTCGGCCATTCAAGAAAACCAGGAAACTCCTGTCATACAAGAAACAGCAATTAATAGAGAAGAAGCAAGGAATGGAAAATATTTAGATGAATCAACTGATGACTTTGTTCCTCTTACACCATCACGTTTCACAGAACCGGTCGCCTTGAGCCCAAAGACTGAACAAGACAGTAGGATCATAAATGATTCAAAACTTCTATTGGATACTACCAGATCGGTAGCCGCAGATGATAGTTATCTTATCGAAAGCCCTATACCAACTACCAAAGCAGAATTGGATGATGATTTCGATATATTACAAGACTTAACAACACTGGAAGGCTTCAGCCCACAGAAGCGATTGACCCGTGCTACTCCAAATCAAAGACCTTTTTTCACCATTGCTCAAGTTCATGAGATTCAAGAAGATTTCAAAAGGGAGGCTGAAAACTTAGGCAACAGTTTAAAAGAAAAGTCAATTCTGATTGTCCAGTTGAATGAAGAGATCTCTAGAAATAAGACTAGTATATACCAACTTCAAGAAAAAATCGAATCGTTATCGTTACAAAACAAGCAACTTTCGAAGGAGAATGAACTTATGGAGTCTGAAAGGGAGATATTCAAAAACGATATTACGGATTTAGATGGCACAATCAAGGATCAAAATGAGAAGTTAGTAAGACAGAAGACGGTTATCGCAAAATTTAGAGATCGTTTGTTAGAATTAAGTACTCAACAAAAATCTAAGGAAAGAGAATGCGAAGAACTGACAGAAACAATTACATCTCAGAAAAGAGCTATTGACATTTTACAATCCCGTGTTACTGATTTTGAAATTCATGCTCAAAAGCTGAAGTTTTCGCTAGAACAAGAATCAAAGCAAACATCAGAACTTACCTCCAAAATTGCAGAATATGAAGCCGATAAAGTTCAGCTTGAATCTCAAATTTTCACAAAAGAAGAGGCCATTAAAGTCTTGGAAGTTGAAAAAAAAGGTGCTATAGAGCAATTAAATTCCAATAGTACAGAAGCTTTGGAGTTAAATTGTAAAGTTTCAGACCTCATTAACTCACTAAATCATTTAAATCAAGAAAAAGATGCTCTTTCAGAAGAGAATGGTATATTAATTAATAAATTGGAAGATCTTAAAAAGCAATTCGAAGGTGAAGGAGGTAGATTTGAATCTAGAAGCTCAGAGCTTGAAGCCCTACTCACCAAATCAGACGCTAATGGTCAACTCAAGGAGGTTATTATCCAAGGTTTAAAGAAAGGCATATCAACCTTACACAATTCAATTAGTGATTTGAATAACGAAGTCTTATCTCAGTCATCTTTGTGCCAAAACTTAGAAATGCAATTATCTGAATCAAATGAATCATTGATTATAAGAAAAGCTGAAGTCGATGAACTAAATAATGAACTAAAAGCATCTAAATTTGAAATTGAAAGGGTGAAGAGTCTTGTTCTGGAGAAGGAGGGTATAATATCCCAATTATCATCCACATTAAATGATAACATTAGAATCGTTAAAGATCACGAAGATTCTGTTCGCAAAGTCCATGAAGAAATCAATAAGATTGAGTCTGAACATATTGGAGAGCTTGAATCTTTACATTCAGAATTGAGCAATCTTCAGTCCATCATCCAAACGAAGTCAAATGAGATTTTGACCCTTAAAGAAGAAAAATCTAAAGCCTCTAGCGAGATGGAGCTTTTAAAATACGAACTTGATGAGTCAATGACTGAAAGCAAAAGTTATAAGGACAAGATTTCAGCGTACCAAACAGAGCTAGCTGAATCGAAGTCAGTCGCTGATGAATATAGACAGTATATCCAAAAGTTACAAACCGACAATAGCGGTCTTGAAAAAGAGACCGAGAAGAGGCTTCAACAATTGGCTGAAGATCTATATATTCAATATAGCAAGAAACATGAACAAAAGGTCGCCGTCCTGAAGAAAGGGTTTGAAAACAAATGGCAATCTAAGTTGTCAAAATCTGAAAACGAATCTGAAAAGCTTAGAAGAGAAATTGAAGGATTGAAAACTCAGCTCGAAAAAGAATCGGCTGAAAAGAAGCATGTCATCCAACTATGGGATAATTACATTGATGAGCAAAACAAACAAAAAGATAAGTAATTTTGACATAAACCCTCGTTTTTTTTTTAAAATATTATATAGTAACTATTTTATAAAGTCAACCAAATGATCATTATTCATTTTCGTAGAGCTGAGTATCTACAATGATGGACTGTCTTATTTATTTCAATTTAGCTATAAATTAATATGAATTCATAACGTTCGATTAAATTTTAATAAAGTTCACCTTATTCTTTTGAAAGCCAAGTGGGTAATTTTATTAATTTTTATTTTGTATAATTATTGGTGCATCGGATGTTCAATGCGTACTCTCATGAAATATTGTGTGTTTAAATATAACTATATATTAGGCGCCTGGTGTCAATATGTAGCTGTTTTGTACACATAAAATTAATATATAATATTAAATATAAATAAATTATGCAAACGATCACGATGATGTAATAATTTTATTTTTCTTTCGGAGCAGCTGCAGCAGCTGCACTAATTGCCTAATTTGACCATTTTAAAACTATTATGAGCCCGGCTGAGCTTACAAAGTTGACGTTGCTGTAATTCAGAAAAACAAGATTAATGAGTGAAGCTTTGTTCAAATCAACAAGAGATTATAATCAGTTAGGTTCTTCTTTGGGAAAAGATTACTCAGCTGCTGCTTAATAAAGTTTTTGGTGATATTCCTTTTGCTTATTATCATTTGATTGATACTTTATAAAATTTGTAGCTCTCATTCATTAAAATAACAAAGGACTTAGCTTCCACCATATATACTATAGAGATAAACAACCACTTCCATAACTGAAAACAGCTTACAATGTCCAACGAAGAATTTGTAAGAACTCAGATATTTGGAACAGTTTTTGAGATAACGAACAGGTACAGTGACCTGAATCCAGTTGGGATGGGTGCTTTTGGGTTGGTTTGCTCTGCCAAAGATAGACTTACTGACCAAAATGTCGCTATAAAGAAAATCATGAAACCGTTCTCAACTCCAGTTTTAGCAAAAAGAACGTATAGGGAGCTAAAACTATTGAAGCATTTAAAACATGAAAATTTGATTACCTTAGAGGATATTTTTTTGGCTCCTTTGGAAGATATTTATTTTGTTACTGAATTACAAGGTACTGACTTACACAGATTACTAACTTCAAGACCCTTGGAAAAACAATTCATTCAATATTTTTTATATCAAATTGTTAGAGGTTTAAAATATGTTCATTCAGCTGGTGTCATTCATAGAGATTTAAAACCATCAAATATTTTGATCAATGAGAATTGTGATTTGAAAATTTGTGATTTTGGTTTAGCTAGAATTCAAGATCCACAGATGACAGGATATGTTTCTACCAGATACTATAGAGCCCCAGAAATCATGCTTACATGGCAAAAATATGATGTCGAAGTTGATATTTGGTCTGCTGGTTGTATATTCGCTGAAATGATTGAAGGTAAACCATTATTCCCAGGGAAAGATCATGTTCATCAATTCTCTATCATTACTGAGTTACTGGGGACTCCACCGGATGATGTCATTGATACAATTGCTTCAGAAAATACTCTTAGATTTGTGAAATCGTTACCTAAAAGAGATCCAATCCCATTAAGTGAAAGATTCAAAGATGTCGAACCCGAAGCTGTAGACTTACTAGAAAAGATGTTAGTCTTCGACCCTAAAAAACGTATTACAGCCACAGAAATTTTAAGCCATCCATATTTAGCTCCATATCATGATCCATCAGATGAGCCAGTTGCTGAAGAAAAATTCGATTGGAGTTTCAATGATGCTGATTTACCAATAGATACTTGGAGAGTTATGATGTACTCAGAAATTTTGGATTTCCATCAAGTGGATAATGCCCAATAATTAGGTAAATAGATTTTTTTTCTCTTAGAAACTGATTTGTAGTTTAATTGTATAGTAGATAAGTTTTCTTAGGTGAATGTTACTAAATACTAAAATCTAAACAAAATAATTTTGTTGCAGGACAAGGTTAATCCCAGTACTATACAGCTCCTTATTCTTGCTCGTTACCAGCATTAACTAACGAATAAAATATACCATTTTGATTTTTCAATAAGTTTTCAGGTGAATCAAACTCTTTAACTTCACCTTTATCTAAAACAATGATTTTGTCACTGTCCATAATGGTGTTTAATCTATGAGCAATTGTCAGAATTGTACGGTCTTTAAATTCGCTTCTGATAGTTTCTTGCAGAATTTTGTCAGTTTCAACATCAACAGCAGCGGTGGCTTCATCTAGAACCAAAATCTTTGATGGAATTAGTAAAGCACGAGCTAAGCACATCAATTGTCTTTGACCAACAGACAAATTCGAACCACCTTCACTCAGCTTGACATTAAGTCCCTTATTATCTTCATCCTCCATTGTGGAAATGTGATCTTTCAAATGAGATAATTCTAAAGCTTTCCAAATTTGGTCATCAGTAAATTGATTTGTTGGATCAATGTTTTCACGAATAGTACCTTCAAAAACTTGTGAATCTTGTGGGATGATAGACAATGAGTGTCTCAAATCTTGTAAACCAACTTGATGGGTTGGGATACCATCAATGACAATTTCTCCTTCAGCAGCTTCAATAATTCTGTACAAAGCCAATGTTAGCGAAGATTTACCAGCACCAGTTCTACCAACAATACCAATTTTTTCCTTTGGGTTGATCTTTATGTTGATGGATTTCAAAACTAAATCTAAATCAGCTCTATATCTAGTGCTATAGTTTTTAAATTCAATTTCACCGCGTTGTGGCCATGATTTGTCTGGCCTTGGTTCTAGGAATTCGGCAGCCTCACTTGTTAATTCACTATATTCCTTGACTCTTTCAACAGAAACGATATTGGTTTCAACTTCAACAGTCATTCTAATGATCCAATTCAACGCTTGGGTGATCTGTAATGAGTAACTGACAGATAAACCAACTAAACCTGAGCTGATTCCACCTTGTAATAATGTTAAGATAGAGAAACCAGCAGCTGCTAGAATAATCAATGAGCCTAAAAATTCCAAACGAACAGCCAACCACCTATTGGCGTTAATACTAGGAAAATATGCACTGATGTTATTATCAACTCTTGATTGATTGATATGTTCGAATCTTTTTGTTTGATGGAAACCTCTGATGGTACTAGAGCCTCCCAATGATTCCTGAAAGTGAGCATAAACTGGTGACCTGGTGACGGAATCTAATCTTCTCAATTCTCTTGAAGTTCTCATATAATATTGTTGATAGTACAAGTATAGGTATAGTATTGGAATTATGAAAATAATGAATTGCCAAGTTGAAAAACAAATAACAAAAATGGTAAATCCAACTTTGGTACAATTAACTAAGAAATTTGAAAAGGTTCTAGCTAAAACTTCATCAATCTTATAGATATCATTGGAGAATCTATTCAATATTCTACCAATTGGAGTAGTTTCGAAAAATTGCATTGGTGCCCTCAAGACACTATTGATCATTCTTGAATGTAAAACGGTTGATGCCTCAACAGAACAGAATTGAAACAAAATGATGGATTGTAACAAAATGGAAGCAGATGCACCAACACCTAAGACTAAATAGACACTCAAATATTTAACAACATCGGGGTTATAACCCTTTTCAGAGTTGACTTCCGACCAATGTTTAAGCCAAACATTAGAAGCAACACTCAAAAGTTGGGGTAAACTAACTGATATCAAGAAAATAATGACATATTTAGGATTGCAAGCCTTAGCATATTCAAGATATATATCCCATTTGACTTTACCTTGTTCACGATGTTCTCTATTATTATCTTTAGCATCATCATCGAATCTGATGGATCTTAAAGTGGAAAAACTTGCTCTTCTTAGACTGAGAGCATCTGAAATATCAGCATCACTACCTTCTTCTGATGAAATTAAATCATCAACGTTAATTTGGCTCTCTTCAAATTCTTCCTCAACAGCTTCTTTTTTGGAACCGAATTCTTCAATCAATTGCCTCAAGGAAGATTTTGGATCGTTGACAACCTCGCTATAAGTACCTTGTTCAGCAATGACACCATCTTTCAACAAGGTGATACTATCGGCAATTGATAAAACTGAGATTTTATTTGTTGATAAGATTTTAGTTTTAGAAGATAAAAGACCCCTTGGACCTAAGACATGATCAACTAAATGCTTACCAACATGTTCATCAACGGCAGCTAAAGGATCATCCAATAAATATACATCAGCTCTAGCATAAACAGCTCTAGCTAAAGAAATTCTTGCCTTTTGACCACCTGATAATGAAATACCCTTTTCACCAACCAAAGTTTGATCACCATCTTTTAAGATTGCAAAATCAATTGTTAAAGCACAAGCTTTTACCGTTTTCTCATAAAATATTGGATCAAATTTATGTCCAAATATAATATTTTCTTTGACAGTACCATTCATAATCCAAGGAACTTGAGCAACATAAGCAATATTACCATGAATAGTAACTGATCCATCGATTCTTCTCAAATCACCCAAAATACTTTGAATCAATGCAGATTTACCAGAACCAACTTTCCCAACAATACATGCCAAATCTCCCTTTTTAGCCAAAAAATTAACATTAGCTAAGGCAACTTTATAATCTGGTTTTCTTTGCCATAAGAAAGTACCCTTGGTAACTTTAACAGAATCATCACCTTTATTTTCACCTTTTGGTAAGAATGTAACAGCATCAGTTTGTAATTCATCAGAAGTTAAAAATGATGATAATCTACCAATAGCAACTTGTGCTTCAACCCATGATGCAATAGCCATAGGAATCACTGCTAATGGGAAACTTAATAAATTAAATAAAGTCAATGCAGGGAAAACTAAATCTGATGATAATGGTCTATCTTGAGTATAGACAAAAGTTGCAAAAGTTGAACAAGAAACTAAAAATGGGGCAACGTTAAATTGGAAAGAAGCAATAGCTTGAACTAAATTCATCTTTCTCAAATTTTTTAACTCTTTTTCATTTCTAACGTAATTCAATTTTTCCTTATATGGAGTTTCCCATCCATATAATTTTAAAGATTTAATATTGTTTAAAATTTCTGAAATTACTCTAGTTCTTTCATCTTTATTCTTCATTTGAATTTTTTGTAAAGATTTCATAGTTGCCATAATTAATGAATTTATTGGAATTAAAATAATCATCAAAATTATCCCCACCCACATTGAATTACCTAATAAATCGTATAATGAATAAAGACAAATGATTAATTGAAAAGGACCAGAATAAATAATTGTACCCCAACTTGTTAAATCTTGTAATCTTTGAGTATCAACTGACATTAAATTTACAACATCTCCAGTAGCTCTTTGACTTTTTTCCTCTGGAGATAATTTCAAAGATTTTTTATAAATTATTGCAATCATTGATGATTTAATATTGATACCAACGTTGAATAAATTCCAAAAATATTGATGTAATGATGTGGTTTGAACAACTGAACAAATAAACATTGCAAATACAATAACAAATCCTTTAGAAATTGGTTCTGGTTCATTTGAATTATAAGTGTTTACAAATTTAATCAAATATCTTAACAATTGAGGTTGAGCAAATTGTAAAATATCTTGAATTATTTTAAAAATCCCACCCAATAAAATTTTGGAACCAAAAGTTTGTATAATAGCCCAACCTAATGATGGATTAGTTTTAATCAATTGTTTATTCCAATTGATTTCAAACTTTTGAGAAATTTTTGAAGATTTAAAATTTTCTGGTAATGGAGGTAAATCCTTTTCTGTTAAAAATGTTGAATAACCTAATTTCATCAATGGAGTCATCCAAGAAAATGTTAACAATGCAAACAAATCAGCATCTTCTTGAGGATTTTTTCTTTCAATTGATTGATATTGTTGTTTTGGTTTGTTAGGTAACCAAGATATTAATAATCCAAAAATTGAAATTATAAATGTAAAAATTGATAGTATAAAATAATCATCTTTATATTCTCCTCTTAAATTTAAATGGAAAATTTTTATCAAACCAAATATTGAAGTTAAAAACCAATAAGTTAATAATATACTATTAGTTACTTTTGAATAAAAATAATCATAATGATGTAAAAAAAATCCCACAATCAATGCAAATGATTGTAATATAGGTTGAATAATATCAACATTAATGGTATCATTATAATTATTATAAAATACATTGAAAATTGTAAGAATTGATAGGATAAATTGACCAATAACAATCAATAATCTTGAAGGATATATCCAATTTTGTTTAAATTTAATAGAATTTTTGGTAATTTGTTGTTTAATTTTATAAATTTGATATAAACCTAAAATTAATAAGAATAAATTTATAAATGAAAAAATTCCCCCATTTATAAAACATCTTGTAAAATCTGAATAATTTGAAGAAATTGGACCCCAACCTTCTAAATCATTACAAAGATATCGACAATGACTTTGAGTTGAATTTATAGAGATGATTGATGATTCAGTTGAATTTTTTGTAAAATCATGTTGATCAAATTGATTAAATACTTGATTTAATTTATCTTGATTTAATAAATGAAATGGTATACTCATGATTGAAAATGAGATATAAAACAACTAAAGAATTCAAACAAAAGTTATCTATTCAACCCCTTTCAAATTTGTGTAGTTTAGGCCAAAAAAAAAAAAAATTGTTTTATAAACGAATGTAGATCTAATATAGTTGAGTTTTAAATAATCAAATAAGTTTATAGTATTATAATATATAATCAATTTTGAACAATTTAATAAATGATTGAATTATAATGAATGAATTAACTTTGAATAAATTTGAACAACGTTGTATGAAATCTCCCCGAAGGAATAATTTTATATATTACAAATTAGAAGAAAAAAAAAAATAATAATACAAAACGCCACACAATTCAATAATATTAAAAAAACACTCTATGAATAAATAAAGTCCAAAATATAGAGAATTTTAAAAGAAGATTTATAGATTTTATATTAGTTATATATAAAAGATATTATAATGGGGGGTCTATTAAATCTGTATAAATGATCAACATCTTTTACACCATTTTATTTATAATTCTCTGTGAAATCAAATAACAACCAAAAAAAAATTAAAATTAAAATTAAAAACGTCAAAATTTTAAAAAAAATCTCCAACAAACAAAATTAAAAAGAGTTTAGAAATTCAAAACAGAATAATACTAAAATAAATAAAAACATAAAAATTATTCAATTTGAATACAATTCACTTTAAAAATTAAACAAAACCAAGAAGATAGACCTCACTAATAACATTTCGATTATAATATCAATAAATTTTATAATATTATAGCTTTGGGAAGCGGGGGGATTTTTGTCATACAAAGATAAATATAATGGATCAAGATCAAATTGATGATAATCCTTGGGTTGAATTAGAATCTGGGGAAAAATCTTTAGAAATTGGATTAAAATCACCTGTTCAATTAATATCTCATATAGATACAAATCAATCAAATGGGGGGTTAAAAAAATTATTATCCCCAACTTTAACCAAAACTAAACAATTAAATTCTCAAAAAATTCATCAAACAAGAAATATATCTAAAAAAATTTCATTCATCAATGGGAAAAGAAAAGATTTAATATTTGGAATTTGTATTGTAAATTTCCATCATTTAAGAGGTCCAGAAATTGAATATAGTAAAATTGATGATGAAGATATTGAATCTAAAAATTTAAATTTATCAGAATTATGGCCATTTTTACCCTTTCAAGCTTTACCTGATGGAGCTCATTCATTTGAAGAATCATTTTCTTTATTTACATTGAATTATTTAGGTGATTCTAAATCTAATAATAAACCCACTACATTGTTTGCAATTTCATGTATAAGACAAATTAAATCAGATGAATTGATTGAAAAGGATAAAGATGTAACTAGATCTTCAGTTCAAAAATCAATTGTTGTAATATTAAGACAACCAATATTTGGAATAATTCAAGAAAAATTGAGTATTGTAACAAAATCTTATTTTCAACAAAAAAATTTTACAGATAAACTTATTGTTGATATTTTATATGATAATTTAAAACAAATTTATAACGATGATTTAAATTATACCGATGAAATTGATTTTACTACAGGATTGAATTTACAATCAATTATCAAAAAATTTAATAAAAATTCCTTAGTTATATTTAAATCTTTATTGTTGGAAAAAAAATTGGCATTTTATAGTGCTAATTCCACTATATTATGTAAATTTCAACTTTCATTTATAAGTTTAATACCAAATTTAATCAACAATTTATTAGATTCATCATCTTCAAGTTTAAATAATTATTCCAAATCTTTAAAAATTACAACAAGTTTCCAATCATCAGATAGAAATTCAGTACTTCAATTTGCAGGATTACCATTACAAATATTTGGTGAAGGGGGGATTTTTAATCCTTATTCACCATTACAACAATTTGATGAATTACAACAACAATGTCGATTTTATTTAATTGGATCATCAAATGCAATGCTTTTGAATAGAAAATCTCAAATGGCTGATGTTTTAATCAATATTGATACTGCATCAGTTGAAATTTTGAATCAAGATTTGATTCAACCACTTTTATTGACATCTTTTGATAAAAAATGGATTAATCAACTATATCAATCAGTTATACAATCACAAAATGATAATACAAATACCAATTTTTTGGGGAACGATGATTATATAAGATGGCAATTCGAAGATTATTTATTGGGACTTTTATCGACAGTTAAATTTGACAATTTATTTTCCAATCAAGATCATATACCTAACGAATATAAAGAATTTGAAAATCAATTGAAGAATTTTAATAAGGATTATATAAAGGCTTGGAAGAAAACTAATAATTATAAAACTTTTAATACAAATACAGATGATCATATATTTGATGTTTTTGAACCAAAACATATCTATATAGAACAAGATTTGAAAAGTACATTGAGTGAAAAATTTCAACTGTTCAATTCCAAAAAATTGGATAATGAGAATGATAAAAAAAATTCTTATAGAGATAAAGAAAATCAAAAATTATACGTTAATACAAATATACCCAATGGATCAACAAGTATTCCTATAACACCAACAAGGGGAATTATTAATGATAATGGGAAAAAATCACATTCAAGTCCAGGGAAAATTTGGGCTTGGTATAATAAAAAAAAAGGATAGATAAAAACTGAAATTTTGGGAATTTAGAGTACAAACAATTATTTATATTAATATTTATAGACGTTGTTAATCATATATATATCTACGTCTATTAATTATAATCTAATTTATTTTTTTATTTATTCATTCGGATTGTACTACTTTTTTCTCCTTAGTCCCTTACACAGTGAACTATACAGAATGAAGTAATGATTTTAATTTTTAATTAGCTAATATGGCAAATTATTTTCAGAATTATTATGATTTCCATCATAATTTTTCTGCTGGTTTGAATTTTGATAGGAATCAGATTGTCCTATTGGCATTGAATACATATTACCATAGTAAGTTTCTTGAGGGTATGATATCTCACTCGAGTGTGGTTGAGGTAAAGGGGGAGGTGGAGGCGGTGGATTGATAGGTGGGGCAGCTCTGTTGAGGATTTGACTCAATTGATAAATAGTCTGATAATCAAATGACTGTTGAGCAGTTTGTGGGTTATTAGTTGGAATTTGATAGGGTATTGGCGAGTGTGATTGCTGAAAACCAGGAGGTGGTGGTTGATGATAGAGCTGCTGGGGCTGATGCTCTTGATGATGATGCTGTTGTTGTTGTTGTTGTAGTTGCTGTTGCTGCTGCTGGTGTTGGAACAAAACCTGTTGCTGTTGTGCCAATTGCTTTTGATGCTGTTTTTGTATTTCAATCAATTGCTGTAATTGAGTTAATTGTTCCAGTTGTTGTTGGACTGAAGTTGGGTTAGAAGATTGTGAGGTATTAGAATAAGGTATATTGTTTAATGGGTTAATATTCCCCGTGATTGTATTCTCCTGATGTAAATCTATTGGTTGTTCAGGATTTTTCTCTACCTGAAGTTGATTATCTTCGGTTTCTCTTTGTTTTCTTGACTTGTAAACCTGGTATTGTGCTTTATTCAATTCTTTAATGGGTGTATATATGTGATTTAAAGTATCAGGATTTATAAGATCATATCTTCCATGCCTGAGATTTACAACATAATCACTTTTTTCGTAATATTCATTTCTAATTTTTTTTTCTAGTTTTAATCGTTTCATACGTATATCATTCTCCTTGGAAGTATCAGAAAGTAATCTATCACGAAGTTCTATTATTTTTGAGAATTCCTTTTCTCTTTCTTCGTCAGTGAGAAAGCTCATGCTTGCAGGAATTTTAATAAAGGAACTATCGAACTTTAAATCTATAATGAAGATAATCAACAAGTTTATTAGACATCTCTTATTTCCATACATATGAGTTTTATATATAAATCAAAATATTGAGTAAAATATATTATAATTATACCCAAATTAAGAAATAACCAAGATAGTTAATTTTCGCTCTAAAATGGGATTTTATTCGCGTTTTGAATTTTTATAATATTATAATTGTATGACATAAAAAAATTTATCATACATGGCATATTTTATGCTGGAGAAATAGTCACAACTTCCACATATTATTGGGATAAAAAAAAATCAACGATAAGTAAATTGAACGCTACACAAATCAATAGTGGAGAATTTTAAAATTTTAACATTTTTTTGCTTTTTTTTTTTCCTTATATTTGATAAAATTATTACAAAACCTATTTATACATTAATAATAACCATGACCTATGATTATTAAATTTAGTGAGTTCACGACTTAAATATATGAGATCATAAAACAGTTTTTTCTTGATATATTATTAGTACCATAAAAACAGAGAAATATTATTTGGTATTTTTTTTTTTTTGAGTTCAGTCGTTTTAAAATTTCATTAGATGTGGTTTGTCCCCTGATTTTAAGGAGAATGAAGCAGCTAAGTAGTCTTTTAATAATGGAGTTTTCTTGATTTCAGCTAAGATTTGTTTGTCAACATTTCTTTGATCTGAAACTCTTTCTTCTTTAATTTCTTTTTTTGGTTGTTCTTCCCCAAAAAATTGTGATTCTGATTTGGATTTCTTGGATGATTCTCTAGCAAAGTATTCGACATCGAATTTGGCGACATCGACAGCTGAAACATCGATTTTGGTTGAAGTAGCGATAACATATCTGGCATTAACACGACGTAATGGGACACCGTTAACTTTGAATGGACCTGAAACCAGCAAGGTGTTATCTTTTAAATGTTTCAAGTAAACGACTCTTTTACCCCTGAATCTTCCGGCTAATAAAATTAAGACTGTACCTGGGACTAATGACGCTCTTAGTTTTTGTGGTCTGGTAGATTTTCTGGTTCTTTTTGGAACTGGTGCATCTTCAGCTTGGTACCATTTTGGTGCTTGGGTTGAGGACATTGTATATATATTTGAATGTGATTTATTATAAATGAAATCCAAATCGTTAACCATAAGACCCTATCGTGATAAAGAAACTGAAATGTTTTGATAGTTTTGCGTTACTAGTACAGAAAATTGAACTCTGTTGCTCTTAACAATTTGGAAAATAGTATTTAAGATACCGCGAAATGTTTTGCCTTGTAGCTGTTTTGAATTCAAGTCATCCACCTACCGCGGTTCTCGAGAAACAAATTTTGAGAAAAGCTTAATGTCTGGATGATCAAAGAAAAAGAAAGGCACTTGAGACTGCGAAAACAAATATAAAAAAAAACCTACCCTAAAGCTCACGTGATTATGATTATTTAGAAGCCCTAACAATAATGCCAAAATCTGTCTGTTCACCTTTATAATTCCAAACGTTGAGCACCGGTATATAGTCCGCTGAGATATCACTTAATGATGATTTAATCGTACCTGGAGAGCAATAAATTGAGTAGTGATAGCTTGAATTGAATTGAAAAGTATTAAATTCATCCTTGGTTAACGACAATGTGGAAACCTGATGTCCGTTATTTGATTCGAATAGCGAATTTTGGTTAGCCAATGCCCGATCTTTGAAATTGAAATCTTCTTCATCTTCGTCATCCGCATACATATCAATAATCTTTTTATACGAAAGCCCTCCCCACTCTATATCGGCCCCTCTTGGTAGTTCCTGGACTTGAACAATCAAAAGGCACTCCCTTGGGTTACCTTCAGTTTTTTCTGAATATGATTTCCAGATACGGGAAGTGTTTAAAACATCTGATGAATCTTTGATGAATGCCACCGCAGATAGCTGATTGGTACACCCAGTAACATTCTTCACGTTATCAAAGTGTTGCAAAGATAAAATTGAATTGAAAAATGTGCTCTCTCTAGATAATTCCATAGAAGCAGGCACTAAGGGAATTTGTCCACTCAAACTGGCAACTAAATCTTCATCAACAATTGATTGTGAGTATGGTCCGATATTAGCAGGAGCCCAGTAACTTCTTCCTTGAACATGTAGCCCCGATTTATATGAAATATCAAGCATAGCAACAACTGATAACTGCAACATAGAGCCCTTTGGAAGCGATGTCTGAACACATACTCTCGATGGAGGTAAAGGCTCATGGAAAAATGAAACGTAAACAGAGTTTATTATCGAAAAATTTGACATTGATTCAATTAAGAGAGTGGAGTGTTGAATATGTGAAGTAGTGAGTTGGTGAGCTTCTAACAATTCTTGCAGAATTTCAAAAACTTTCTTAGCTTGCTGTTCTACTCCGAGATCTTTGGACCTTATATTTGAGATGAAAAGTTTATTTCCTAATAGTTTAACCAAAATACTTGGATCTTGAAAGAACTGTATATCCTGTGCATTGATCTGAGATGCCTTTTCGGGCACGACAATACTCTGAATATCTGAGAAGTGATCATTGAGAAGGTCATTTCTTAAAGTAATAAATTTCTTCCAATCAATAGATCTATCTTTAACATCAACATACTCATACTTTTCTTCAGCTTTCACAAGTGGTTCTATATATGCAACACCATCATTTGACACATTTTGTTTTGTCTCTATCACTTTCAATTTTTTCTTGAAAAATGGTGCATCTAAAACTAAAGTTTCAAATTCTCCACCTTCCCCGCAAATGTGTAAATCAAACTTAGAGTTCAAATTAAGAAGTTTGGGAAACATTTCCTTTAAATTTAACTGCAAATGATTCTCATTCAGGCCAACAGCAGCAACTTTAATTAAAATCGCTTCCATTTCAGAGTTCACCATTTCAGTCATCAACTCTAATTGATTTCTTTGCCATAAGTAAGCTAGTGATGTTAATCCCAATCTTTGACAGACATTCTCAACCCTGGTTCTTTGATACGCTGATAAGATAGCCCCAACCGAAACACCCTCTATATCAGGATGTTTATCTATTATGCTCTTGATGAGTGAGTATAAGTCTTCGATTTCATCATCATTTGTTAGTTTATAGTTTAATTCTTGATTTTTAGAAGTACCTTTGATTAATCCTCTATACATTGGTACCCCAACACATTCTGAGTAATATTCCAGGACGTCATGCCCTACTGTTTGAAACATAAAACTATCCATTTCTTGGGTGGTGGAATCTGCAGGCTTCAAATTTGCCAATACGACCAATTCATGACCTTGCGCAAGACAGTGTAATATATTGAAGCATGAATCCTTACCACCCGACACCAATGCAAGAAATTTCATGATAGATCTAGAGTTTAACCAGATTTGTCAATTCAAATAACCTCATCACCATTAATGAGTTCACTTTTCATCAAGATGAGCGCTGAAAATTTGAATATTTGATATAAAGATCGATCAGATGCCCCGGGGGATCTTTTCGCGGCCCAATCGTTATAATGTTTCAACCGTCAAAAAGAAGAACTCTTCGAACTTCTTGCTAATACCCATTCAACACGCTAGTCTGACAGTGTTGATTGATATAATACCTTTTGGGAACTGATTGAAGAATCCCGATCAAAGTAATTTGATGCAAAAACAATATAAATGACTATGTATGATATATCATATTCAGGACATCGAAGGATTCGGGTAACTCAACAATTAATGAGTCTTGAATGATCAGATAGCTTCAAATCTCAACTTAAAAATAAGTATAACTAAATATGTTAAGATGTGGTTCGAAACTCAGATATTTATTGAACTTTGGTGCTTTGAAGTAGTCTTCTTGAAAAAGTTTCATGATATGATGCATCTTGCAATGTTTTCTAAATTGTTGAAAACTAGATTGAGCGGATAATTTTGAAGGTGTCATTGAAATCTCTTCAATTTGTCCTGTTAAATCCACTATTCTAGATTTTTTTAAAGTCTAGAGCATATACGTACAAGTTATTCAAGTTTTAAATCTCAAATATATTTATCAAACAAATTTATCAAGATAGTTGTTGACCCCTATGATTAAGATTTATGGAAATGTAATTAGTGGCAATCATTGAATAAGTAGAATTGGCATTCAAGGACTTTCAGATAGATTATACCTGTCGTCTAGTGAATACTAATTAGGTATTTATATGATGTTATGATCTGATAACTATTAACATGCTTCGTTACAATTCTGTCTCACTAAATAATGTTTAACAGTGGGTTTCAGCCCACCTACTTGAATTTATTATATTGTAATCTTGTCTGATACTAAAATGGATCACATATATAAAGGCAGCAGTAGCTATATATGATATGTTTTTAGCTTTTAATTACATGTTACTACCGTGCTGCTTTTCTGGGATGTTGAATTAAGTCTGTTGCACACTGATGTCGGCGTAACTCTGTGTGAGATTGTAGAGATTCCAATATTATAGGGACGTACAGTAGACTGTTTAATTATAAATATTTACATTAATCAATATTAACTGTTTCTTGAATTGTAATGGAATACTTTTCATTTCCAAGTTACATCTAAACAGAAGGAACATTAAATGATTAAATATATATTAAGAATACAGCTAAGTTGACAGACCGTAGAGGACATACAGATATTTATATCATATAATTAAGTGAACTAGAAGTTGCACTTTTAATGAGCTATATGAGATGATAGTTAGAGCTTAGTACTTAATAGTTATACAATATATAGTATACTATATACAAGCTCTCGTGCCCGCTTTTATCGATCTTAGAAGCATTCAAAACTTTATAAGCTGCTGCTAAGTAGAAAAATATAAGAAATTGATTAGGTTTGGAATCAATTGATCAATGGAAATAGTTATCGAACATATGATTTAATGATGCTTCCAGAGCGGAAATACCCTGTAGTCTTTAGATAGTTCAAAGTTCAGTGTTTAATGTAAGATTTCAGGATCTTCGGAGGCCAGTACTTAATTAGAAGCTAGAAGTTAGAAGCTGGATTCTAAATAGTGGAAGCTGGAACACAATACACTGCACAGTGTAGCACAGACTTCAAGTTACCACGACCTTCCTGGATTAAAGTTTAATAATAACTCCAAATTCTGAAACAAAAATGAAATTGGAACCTGTAACTTGAAAGGTATTTTTTTTGAAACTGTAAACTCGAGTCACATTTACAGACTCCATTCTCGACTCTTCACTGTAGTCTGTCAAGTCCCCAATCTCCAGAGGCTTATCACGATTCACGAATATCGAGGAACAAACGTAAATGCATTGATACAGAGAGAAGGAAACAGCACCTGTTTTTAATGGAAAGTACAGTGTCTCCCTTTCACGCATTTCTTCTACGGGGCCTAAATATCGAGAATCTTGACATAATTACGAAGGTACCGACAGTGTGAAACCAACTGCACGGTGGACATGTAAGTTAAACTTTGGAGCTCAAGACCTGTTTGAGAAAAAAATTACTCACTCGTGTCAGTATGAATTTATATGGTTGGAGAAATTAATCAAGATACTATGAAATTTATAGATTGATTAATTATCAATGGACACTGAACACTAAGAAGTACATTATCTGAAGTCTGATAAATTCTAGAATTATAAGGAAGATATTGGCTTAAAGAGATTCATCATGACTGTGATAAATCAGTATAGCTGTTGTAACTTGTACGCTAAAATTACAAAGCTACACATCACTAAATTTGTGGTTGATCAATATATTATATTGACAATGATTACCATGGTGACGCCGTATGCGTAAGTTGTAACTAAACCAATGCACCAATGCCATACACCGTACACGTAAGTTGCAACGTCTAACTATTAAAAATTACTTTATGGCCTCAGGACTTAGGATCCGGCATCAGCTTTATGGCAATATTATAAATATATAGTAGATGTTTTATATTAGACAAAAGCGACTCAAGGGTACCGAAATCAAAAAAAAGGGTTTGGGTGGTAGGAGTGGCACCACTAGTGACGCATAGGGCTATTTCATATATGGTATATGATATGATATATCGTATATAAATTATAATACTATATATGGAATATCCTTCTAAACACTAAGTGCTAATAGGGAATACTTTATTTTCTTTGAAACTGATAGCGATAGCCCATTAGCTACTTTTATCTTACTATTTATAATCTTAGTGAATTATATTTCAGGATCCAGAATTGAGAAGTTAGAGTTGAAAACCTAATATCTCCAGGGGTCGGGGCCCAGGCTAAGTCGAAGGACTCAGGGCTCGCTCAGGAGCACAGCTGGGCTATTAATACCAACATCTAAGTTGGAACTCAGAAAATTGAAGTTCGATATCTATATTCCAGAGGATACATCTAATTATAGCAGGCGGAATGGAGACATCGATTGAAACGCTATAAGGCAACTCCTTAGAGGCTAACTGCCAACTGGCAGCCTGGTTGGCAATCGGTGATCATTGATCGGTGCTCTTGAAAACTTCATTATGAATCCAGATTTCATTCAGAAAACGATCCATTATTGAAAAAATCGTTGATAGACCTCATTACGGAAAAAATCCGGTATAGCCAATGGTAATACAACCGACTTCGTTATACGACTCAGTGTTTGTTTCGACCTTCGAAGAAATGATTGTAATTTGTTCAAAAATTGTATCACGAAATATAATGATCTGGTTTCACAGTCAAACCAAAGGACTCTAAACAGTGAGAATTGATGAAAACATACTTCATAGTAGATATTACTAACTAGAAACTAGGTAGTTGTTGGAATTTGGTTCACCGCTTTGACTGATGGTCCCTCTATATATGATCTACAATTATACAATGCAAAATTACGCGTATAATACTATGTGATATGTATTGTTCGCGCTTCATCAACAAGGCCTAAAGTTCTAAAACCTAATTTTTACGTAAGTAACAAAAACTATGATTCGCGGCATGCTGTTAAAAAACAAGAAAATAAATGAGATCAGCTAAATTGTAAGATATAGTTAATATTAGTTAATTCTAACTAACGCTAATTGCTAAATATAATCCCCGAATCCTAGATTCATCTTTGAGATCCAGTTAGATTAAAATAACTTTCTGGAGCGCAAATCTTTAATTAAACCATGCTGAACACTTTTACTTGAAACTGGATACGCTAAGAAAATGGACTTTTGAGTTCGGAGTTCAAAGGACTCAAATCATATATGCTGAAACCTCAAGTTAAGGTTGAAAATAGCACAAACTGTGGAGTCTTAGCATATTATATTATCTTCAAGATCAGAGCGATATCTCTAAATTCAAGCGTGCTAATTTGCGAGTTTTTTCAGGATTTCATCAGAATTCAAAGAATAGGCTACCCGCGAGACAGGCTAGATGGAAGTAGTAGCCTGTACTAGGTATTACTAGATATGTGTTGGATTTGGTATATCTGTATACCACATGACAAAAGAGAGTATCGGAGAATGTACATCTTTT
This sequence comes from Waltiozyma mucosa, assembly GCA_030581415.1. Taxonomy (NCBI): domain Eukaryota; kingdom Fungi; phylum Ascomycota; class Saccharomycetes; order Phaffomycetales; family Wickerhamomycetaceae; genus Waltiozyma; species Waltiozyma mucosa. The sequence goes on from JAKTTK010000142.1 coordinate 246,591, forward strand.
TCTATCAAGCATAAAGTCAATATATGCGTCATCGATCTAGCCTCTTCACTTTAGATTCGAGCAACTTGAAAAATACAATCACTTTTGTGCTAGTTGACTTCCATTAATTAGGTACCTGATTTATAAGTCAAAAGCACAATTATAGCTGAAATATGCTGTAAATCCGCATGGGCTGCTCATATTAATCCCAATAACAGCAGATTGAACCTACTTACAAGTTCCTACTACCTGGACAAGCTGCAGCTAATCATTTCATCAAATTTTCCCCTGTCAGATTCTCCAAAAATGTCGAAGCTCTCTCAGATTTTACAAATCCCCTGACTTGATTTACAATTGATATATAAAGTATAGCCTTCCATTATTTCACACAAACACATTTATACCAAAAATTCATTTTGTCAGAGGCACTTCTAATCAGAATTATTGTTTTGAGATGAAATTCACTTCTTTAATCACAGCTGCTGCCGCTTTGACGGGTGTGCTAGCTGAGTCCAACCACAAAAAGGGTAACAATGGCCATCATCAAGGTCATGAGGAAGTATCATCCAAAGTATGTCCTCCTCCAGTACCAACTTGTCCATCATTAAACTCTGAAAAATATTCTCAGAGTAAGAAAACTCCAAAAGCTGAAATTCAAGTCGTTGAGGTCATTTACCTCAAAGAAGAACTATATCAAGTTACTATCTCATTTGAATCCGAATATTTATTAACGAAAGCTGCGTTAAACGAATTGAAAATTACTGGTGCTGCAGATGAAGTTTTATTCTCCAGAGAAGACGGTATTGATAGAATTCTTGAAACAGATAATTGGACTACTTCATTTAATGTTTCCTTAGCTGGTCAAGGCGATGAAGTAACCATTTCAGACCTTGAAATTGCGTATCAATGGTGTAGTGGGGAATCAGCGACTTTAAATGAATGCAAACATTGGAAGTACTCGGATTCATACTACTACTTAACGGGCTGTGATTCAGATGGAAGAGGTTTCCCAGCTTACAAAGTTCCAAAATACTGCAGCCCGGTATCCTCATCCACAGCTTCTTCTTCTGGATCCACCTCAATTCCATCCACTACCACTGAACCATCGACTTTATCAAGCTCGAGCGCAGTATCAACAATTGAATCAGAGACTTCCAGTGTTCCAGTTTCATCATCTGCTATTGCTTCATCAGTAGAGGATTCATCTACTGTTCTCTCGTTTTCATCAGCTATCCCAGTTAACCCATCCTCAGGTATTGTATCATCTGTTGAACCATCTTCTTCAGACAATTTATCATCAGCTGCCTCATCAGTCAAACCATCGTCAGCTGTTTCATCAGTCAAACCATCATCAGCTGTCTCATCAGTTGTCTCATCGGTCAAACCATCATCAGCTGTCTCATCAGTCAAACCATCGTCAGCTGTCTCATCAGTCAAACCATCATCAGCTGTCTCATCAGTCAAACCATCATCAGCTGTCTCATCAGTTGTCTCATCGGTCAAACCATCATCAGCTGCCTCATCAGTCCAACCATCATCAGCTGTCTCATCAGCTGCCTCATCAGTCCAACCATCGTCAGCTGTCTCATCACTCAAACCATCATCAACTATCTCATCAGTCAAACCATCATCAGCTGTTTCATCAGTCAAACCATCATCAGCTGTCTCATCAGTCAAACCATCATCAGCTGTCTCATCAGTCAAACCATCATCAGCTGTCTCATCGGTCAAACCATCATCAGCTGTCTCATCAGTCAAACCATCATCAGCTATCTCATCAGTCCAACCATCGTCAGCTGTTTCATCAGTCAAACCATCATCAGCTGTCTCATCAGTCAAACCATCATCAGCTGCCTCATCAGTCCAACTATCGTCAGCTGCCTCATCAGTCAAACCATCATCAGCTGTCTCATCAGTTGTCTCATCGGTCAAACCATCATCAGCTGTCTCATCAGCTGTCTCATCGGTCCAACCATCATCCGCTGTCTCATCAGTCCAACCGTCATCAGCTGTCTCATCAGCTGTCTCATCGGTCCAACCATCATCCGCTGTCTCATCAGTCCAACCGTCATCAGCTGTCTCATCAGTCCAACCGTCATCCGCTGTCTCATCAGTCCAACCATCATCGACTGCCTCGTCAGTCCAACCATCGTCAGCTGTTCCATCAACCCAACCATCATCGGGTAAACCATCATTAGCTGTTTCTTCTGCCAAACCTTCGTCAGCTGCTTCATCAACTCAAGCAGCATCAGCTCAACCATCGTCCTTAGTTGTTTCATCGCTCAAATCATCTGCGATTTCATCAGCTAAACTATCATCAGCTACCTCGTCTACTGTGAAACCATCTTCTGGTTTCTCAGATACTCTTTCATCTGTTAGATCATCCTCAAATACAATTTCGTCAGAGAAACCATCCTCTGCTTCTTCTTCTGCTCCTGAATCATCTATCGTGTTATCATCAGCAGTTTCATCAGAGAAAGCATCCACTGTTTCTTCAATCTCTTCAGTATCATCCATTGAACAAAGTTCCTCAATCCCTCCAGTTTCCTCAGCGGAAAGATCATCAAGTGCTTTCTCATCGTTGGAAATAAGCTCATCTGCTACTTCTTCAGCTTCTTTTGTCTCCTCAAATACACCAAGCTCACAGATTGAATCGTCGTCCACTTTATCAACCTCTGATAATGGATTATCAAGTTCCGTTCCATCAGCCACTGAATCTTCTTCCGATGAAACATCAACTCAATTTACCTTTAGTACACCAATTACTTCTTCTTTGGCCCCATTCCAAAACTCTTCCACAATAGTTTCTTCTATTTCCAGTAATCCAGTATATTCAGTCAGCTCTATTTCAGATATTGCTTCTCAATCATCAGAAACTTGGATCTATGGTACCTCATCATCATCAACAACTTTGTCAAAGTCATCTTTGCCATCATCATTATTTTCTTCTTCACCTGCCTCATCATTTTATTCAACCGCTATCCCTTCAACTTCTGCAGTTTCTTCAATAACTTCTTCAAGTATCATTTCATCGACTACAGCCGCACCAACCGCTATTGCAACTGCATATGGACAATGTGGTGGTTATCATTGGGATGGAGCTGCTGTTTGTGGGTTAGGATACGAATGTGTCGCTGAAAACGAATGGTACTATCAGTGCTTACCAATTAATTACGGTACTGAATATGCCGGACGTTATCAACAATGTGGTGGTGTAGGTTTCACCAGTGTTTCACAGTGTGTTCCAGGTTTCTTCTGTTCAACTCAAAACGCTTACTTCGCTGAATGTGTTCCAGATGCAACTCTTGCTCCTCAAACTCAGACAACAACTTATGTTGAAGTTTATGGTCAATGTGGTGGGTTAGAATATTTCGGCCTAACTGGTTGTACACCAGGTGCAACTTGTTCGAAATTTAACAACTTTTATGCTCAATGTGTACCACAAACAGCAACCACAACTACTTTGACAAAGTGATTTTATTAGTTTAATTCTTATATGAGGATCATATATCTATCACAAATATAAGAACAAAACTTTCTTATTTTCTGATTTTTTCATTTCCTTTTTGATTTGAAGTTTTTTATATTTTGTTTTTTATACATTTTGATTTTGTTTTTATCTTCTCATCTATTAAGATGCATCTCTTTGGATAAGATTGTGTTTGTTATTTGGGCTTCAGTTTCGTTTTCGACCTTGTATGTTTTTTTTTTTGCCTTGAATATTGATAAAATATTATTATAAAGCTTTTGGATTATAGTTCAGTTTTTTATATTTACAAGCCTTAACCTTATGAATAACCAAATTTACTCAAAATTCGTAGTTAACATGCTGTACTTTTTTTATCATTCAATGTTGTAAATCTCAAGTTATAGCTTTGGTAGTTAATATATGTTCTTCTGTAAAACATATTTACTAATTCAACTATCCTCTTTTATATTTAATACATTTAAGAATGACAATTTTGTAATTGAACCATTGAGCTCAGAATGTCACCCTTGTGTATCGAAATATTTTTGGATATTGATTAATCCCCACTGCCAATGTAGCTTCCGTTTTTGTAGCGCCTTTAAAGCAACCTCATAAAAAGGCATATATCTATGGATCTTTCCTTCTGGGGATTTGATATTCGATACTAAAACTTGTTACTTAAGACACGATTAGATTTCCAAAGTGATATTCAAAAGATCCTTAGTCTTGTTTCTCAGTATCTTCGACCAAATTGAAATAAGTTGAAGATATATCATATATATATATATGTATATTATACATTGAAGTCAGTCAGCATAGGATATTCCATTTAGTTATTTAAATACTTTCAGCATTGTATCAGTTACAAACTATTTCATTGGGTTGTACTTTTTATATAATAATATAACTAACTGCCTAAGTTCTAGCTGATAATGTTGATGAGTCAAAATTCAACATATTATTTCAAAAGTATGGTCTACATTTATTATTTCAATAAGACAGCGTCAAGCACTAGAGCTACATCAACATGAATGATGATACACACAATTGGTAAAATTCAAAGCTCTATTAATATAAATCTGACCAATAAATTTTGATATCAATATATAGCTGAATTTAAATGTCGACTTACAAGTTACAAGTTACATGTATAGATTTATCACGATCTATACTAATATACCTTGCATATCATATAAATCTATATAATATAATATACATAATGTATTCATATTTATTCAATTATAGAGAATATTAACAAAATTATCTATCTGAAAAAGCTGATCTCATATACATAATCAAGAGACGCAACTACTCGGCACCGGGGTCCACTGCACACTGCCAAGTACTATTGCCTAGGATTCAAAAGGACCTCTGAACCTCCCAGAGTTAAAGCTGTAGTGAAAACATAGTTATGGGTTATGAGCACAAGTTTCGCGAAATGCAAACTTTAAACTGCAGGTTAAAATCTGAGTCCATAAGTCGTGAGCCCTTTGGTCTGCGGGACCCTTAAATTTTTTTTTTTTTTTTTTGAGCAAATAAATTAAACAAGCAGATGACATGAATAGATAACGATCATTGAAAAAAAAAATATAAATAAAAGCTCCATCCAGTTCATTCATATTCGTCTTCTTTGGATGTAAAATGTTTTAACAATATCAATCTCAAATTTCAATATCTTTTCTTTTTCCAATATATAAAAATGAAGGGATTCATCCCTTTGTTATTTCTACTGATTTCAGTACATTCATTGACAATAATTGACAGTATTTTAGCTACAAAATGCGTCTATTATATGAAACAGTTTGATTGGGGTTGTGGAAGTACAAGTAATAGTGCCAAATATTATAGTTGTCGATGTCATAATGTCGATTGGATAGGTTCCATAACTAACTGCTTAGAATCTGAAGGTGCTAACGATACAAGTGAATATATAGATCATGCATATAGACATATCAGAGGACGTTGTTTAGGCAAAGGTCATATTGATTGGCCAGTGGATGTTTTAAAATCCTATCAACAGAACGCAACTTCATATTTGCAAGAGCCCACTTTTGCGGATAAGAAAATCACACTATCACACCCAATCAGTGTCAATTCAACAGGTTTCGAATATACTGATAGAACCTTTAATCATATTTATGCTCAAGTTATTAGATCTCAAGCATTCTCCTGGGGCTATATCTTTTTTATAACTTTTTTCATTTCTTTAGCCACAGCTTTCAATTTCTTCAGAATTTTTATTATCAGGTATACAAATGGGAAACACATTAATAACCCAACCAGTTTAATGACTAAAATCAGATGCCATATCGTTAATTCCAACCTTCGCCATGACTCTATCATAACTTTATTCAAAGGATTCAGGTTTCAGATCCCAACTAGATTAGATACTTTAGTTATTGCCTTTTTTGGAATTTATATGGTTTTGGCAACATGTGCTGGTATTTCGATTGAACTACCAAACCAATATCAAAACGGCCATATGTGGCAACTTTGGGATTTATTGGGTTATAGAACTGCATTGGGAGCCTTTGCATTGATACCGCCTACATTCTTCTTTGGGATAAGAAATAATCCATTCATCAATTTGACCGGTTCATCAATTTCAAGTTTTATGTTTTATCATAAGTGGCTCGCATTTGGGATGTCACTACAAGCTTTAATTCACTCAGGTGTTTGGACTGCATATACTATCAGGGAAGGAGATTATTCAAGTTGGGCAGCCGATGCTTATTGGATTTGGGGTGTTGTTGGTACAACTCTCTGTTTCTTAATTATATTTTCATCGATGATGTGGTTTAGGGATTTATGTTACGAATTCTTTTTGATAATCCATAAATCATTTAGCATTGTATTTATCACAGCTATGTGGTATCATTGTAACACACTAGGATGGATGGGATGGATCTATTCAACCATTGTCATATATGTATATGACAGTGTTGTTCGTTTTATTTGGATTTTGGCTAACGGTGGAGCTAAACCTGCAAAGATTACAAAATTGAATGACGAGTTGATTAGAGTTCTTGTTGAATGTCCAAATAAATCAAATGATTATTGGTATGCTGGTGCTTTTGCATATATTTACTTTTTAAATATCAGAACTAGGTTCTATCAATCACACCCATTTTCAATCATGAAATCCAAGAGATCAAGAGAGAGAAACTGTTATGCATTCGTTTTCAAAACTCATAAGGGGATAACCAACAAAATTATGAACGAGTTAAACCGAAATTTTAAAGTTACAGGGGATAGATCCAAATATATTAATGTATTTGTGGAAGGACCATATGGTCCTTATAAACCTTTAGTAGCACATGAACAATATGTATTCATTGCCGGTGGTGTTGGTTTCACTCCTGTTTATTCACAGGCTGTTGATATCATTGAACGAAACAATAAAAATTTGAAAAGTCACAAAAAATTGATAAAATTTATCTGGATTGTTAAAAATTCGGAATATTATAAGTTTTTCAAAGAAGATCTACATTATTTATTCGAAAACGATGTCGAAATTGAAATCCATATCACAAGAAATGCCTCGAATAATATTGATGATAAAACTGAGGAGCAAGAAGGAAATATTGTGAATAATTTCTCAATTTCCAGTGAGGAGAATATTGAGTTGCTCCAATATAAAACATCATCAGATTATTATCACAAAGCTATCGAACATACGTCAAGACCTTTAATCTCTGATATTGTGCAAAATGTTGATGTATCTCAACATTCAACAATGTTCATTGCAAGTGGTCCTTCCACATTGAACGACGACGTTAGAGCGGCTGTTAACCATTTGACGAAAGGTAGTAGAATCAGAATTGACTATCAGGAAGATTCTTTCATATTTTAAAAGATAGATTTTGCATCTATATAATTTGTATATAAATAAATTTATTAAAGAATTTCGGGTAATACCTCATAGTCAAAAATTTCATATACATCGTAGCTCGGTGAAGTTGTTGGTTAAACTGATATATATATATATTCAACGAATTTAACACTTTAAAATAGGTCACCTTGACATATATTGCACGATGCACAATGCATAGCAAAAGACAGTAACTTAATGAAAAAAACTCACACTGTATGACTTTACGGTGACTTAATATTGGCTCGAGTAAACGGGTTGTCTAGCTCGCATGAAACCCTCTATCGATAGTTATAACTTAGTCAAGAAAAATAAAAGCAAAGAATATTGTAAATCATAACCTAATTAATAGAGCCCGTGCTTTTGAATACCGAAGTAATCATATGAACAAGAAATCAAATCCCTAAAGGTACTAATGAAATGTTCGAAATGCCCGCAACTTAGTAATCATTAGAAGTAATAAGAACGTTTATAATTACAATAAATTTGATTCTTTGCTAAGTTCACGTATCCTGATGCTGAATTTTGTATCGGGCACGATTTGGGTGTATAAGGCAATGAATAGGTTGCGCAATATCGCAAATACAGTGTTAGATCAAGTGATAGAAATTACACAAAGGGGTAAAGAAAAGGTATTTAAAGGTAGACAGGAGCTCAATGAAGCATTTCAAATGATTTACACCAAATATATTGCTCAATTAGAAAGAAAAGTTATTGTATAAAAATGACAATCACTAAAGGCTCCAAGGTTGATCCAACGTACTCATTCCAATATATCGATGCCAAATCCAAAGAACCAGCTTCAATTAGCACAGCTGAGTTAGAAAAAGGTCTATATGTCTTGGTTGGTGTTCCAGCAGCATTTTCGCCACCATGTTCAGAACAACATCTTCCATCCTATATTGCCAATGTCGACACTTTTGCTGAAAGAGGAGCTAAAATTCTAGTCATTGATACTGATAACTTATTTGCTAATCGCGCTTGGAGTAAATCCTTTAATGTTGATGACAAACAAGACAAAATTCTTTTCGTTAGTGATGTTGGCGGAAAATATTTGAAATCAATTGGTTTGACAACAAACGAGGTTGGCCCATTAGGCGAAGTTTCTGCAAGATTTGCCGCTGTTGTTAAGGATGGTGTGTTTTTCTATGTGGGAAAAGAAGAATCAGTTGGTTTTGTTGATGCTTCAAGTGCTGAGAAATTACTAGCAGAATACATCAAATGATTTTCCTGAAAATATTATCGTTGTTAGAGTGGTATAATACTCCTAATTTATGTTTAGTTACCAGCTTAATGCATTGATAAACTCGTAGCAAAATGATGTTATCTTGAGACTAATTTATGGCCTGTTGACTTATATGAAGCTTTTCTTTAGTAGATCATGGAATTTTAGGAGAACCTCAAATCTTTGTAAAATAATGCTAAGTTTTTGCTTTCATTAGCTTCAGAAGTGGAAAATTATTTTGATTCAATGTTTTGTCAAAATAATATTATGCTCTTTTAATTTTTGGATTTTTTAAATTTGGAGATTAAATTCTCTCTGATTCATGAATATTGTATGATTAGTTCCTGTTAGATATTTTTAGGCACATCATCATCAAGTAAACAACAAAAAGTAAAAAACAAAATAACGTGAATTAGTAGAATAATCTGCAAATTTCTAGATCAACGTATAAGCTGAAATAAATGGAAGACCAAGAACATAGAATACAAAAAAAACAATTTAGTATTATTGAATTACATTAAGTGATTCAACCTAATGAAAATATAGCACTGAGTTTTACCATTATATAAATAATCTCCATTAATCATAGAATGAAGAACTTAATTATATTCCAAATTACCAGGGCAGAAAAACAAAAGCTCTCGCGGGTAAACTTTTCTATTCAAACCGGAGAAGAAAGGCACGTGGAAAAGTCGTAATTGATTGATCATCATTAGTTTAGCCAAACTTGGTCTGAGGTCAGAAGTTTGAATATTGAACGCTCTTAACTTTGATAAGCCATCCATTAATACATTACCATTTAATAGACTATAAGTACAGAATCATATTTCAAAATATTGCAGAACTTGAGATAATGGTGTCTCTCATAGAATTGCAGAGAAATTGTAGGTTCCTTATCTCCCTCTTCAAGTCATTTTCAAATATACTGACCGTTTCTGGTAGATATTTTAAATTTAATTAAATCAATCAAGACACAAAATGGCTTCAAGATTTTGGTTTTGGACCAAACAACAGAGGAGCTAATATTCTCGGTTCTTAAACGAAACGAAATTTTGGATATAGTAACAGCTATAGAAAGAGTACATGAAATACGAAATACACAAATTTCAATTGAGGCAATATACATTCTTGAACCAACGAAATATTCGATAGAATGTCTCTTGTCAGATTATAAAGTTGTACCTATCAGGTATAAAGCTGCCCATATTTATTTTTTACCAGGACTCACACAAGAGTTATCTGGAATGATTAAAATGAATTCTCAATTGTCGTCTAAATTGCGCACGCTACAAGAATTTTATTTAACTATTTATCCAAAAGAATCACAAGTGTTCACCACACAGAACCCAAGCTCACTTCAAGTTTATTACAATACTGCATGTCATGATTTAGTTACAAGAACGGTGTCGAAAACAGCTGCTTCTCTAGTTAGTTTATGTGTGTTGACTGGGGAATATCCAATAATACGGTTTTATAACCCAAATGAACATGATGCCTATTTCAATGCTTCGATTCTTCCAAAGATGATAGCTAATGAATTTCAAAACAAATTAGATGAATATGCTCGAAATCATTCAGATTTTCCGCCGGAATCACCAAGACAGAGATCTATTTTTGTGATTACTGACAGAACCTTAGACTTATTTTCTCCACTATTACATGAATTCACTTATCAAGCCATGGCGTATGACCTAGTGAATATAGACAAAAGCGATGTATATAAGTATCAAGCAGAAAACGAGAAAGGAGAAAAAGAATCAAAAGAAGCTAAATTGAATGATGAAGATGAGGATTGGTGTAAATTGAGACATTTGCACATTATTGATGCGCAAACTGCGTTGACATCGCGATTAGAAGAATTTTTGTCCAAGAACCAGATGCTTGTGGATCGGTCAAATATAAAGTCAACTTCAGATATTTTAACTGCAGTTGCTCGTTTGAGTGGGTTTGATGAAGAGAGAAGAAGAATTATTTTGCATAAAACATTAGTGGAAGATTTGCTTTTAGTAAATGGAGAAAAAAAATTGACTGAACTAGCTGATTTCGAGCAAGATCTTGCTAACTTTGGGTATAATATTGATGGTGAGAGAGTGAAGAATTTGGCTGAAACTTTGCTTAACTTGTTGACCAAAGAATACTATGGATTCGAGGATAAATTACGAACTATTATTCTGTATGGTTTATATAGAGGTGGGCTAGTGGAAGAAGATTATATCAAGTTGATCCAATTGATTGGTGTTGAAGGGCATTATGCTTCAGATGTTTTGGACTTTATCAAAAATTTTGATCAGATAGGTTTCAAATTAATAAAACAAAATCTGAAATCGAAATCAGTCTTTAAGAGGGAATTTTTACATGATTCTGTATCAGAGGGAAGTTACAGCTCATCTAGATTTCAACCAGCTATAAATAATGTCATATCTAGAATTATTTCACATACACTAGACGAAGAATTGTTCGTTTATGTGAAAGATAAACCAATAGATTTGGATAATGATGTCACTAGAACAAGCTCCACATCAACCTCATCACTTAAGAATCCAAGACACAAAGCATCTTGGGCACGCTCGAACTCCAATTACCAAGCCCCCAAACAGAGAATTTTTTACTTCATTTCAGGTGGTGCAACACATTCAGAAATGAGAACAGCTTATGAACTAAGTCTAAAATTTGATAAAGAGGTCATTATTGGCTCCGATGAAATTTTAACTCCGAATCAGTTCTTAACAAATGTAAAGAACTTGTCCGTTAGTGAAAGAAGAGAGTTGAATCTGTTCCAAGACTGGAAATCAAGATACTCGAACCAATCAGCCCCTAAGGTTTTATTGGAAACACCTAAACCAAAAGTTATCAATCAGACTCAACCTCAAATAACCCCAAACCCTACATCTCAAAGGCCACAACAACAGCATTTGAACACTAGAATTGAACCTTCCTCAAGTATTGATACTAAAGAGAGTAAGCGTTCGAGATTTAAAAAGTTTTTGAAAGGATAACTAGCAAGTACTTAAATAACTAAGCTGTGAATTCAAATGTGATTTCGAAGAAACTTGATTTTTCTAAAATTAAAAGTACATGGTTTATAAACAATAATTGTATTATCAATAATACTATAAGATATATTTTTTAGATTGATTTGATAGTCTATTTAAATAATACAATATTCTTGATCTGGGGGAATAACTTGCAATGGAATTTTGAAATTAAATTCGGAGCCTACTAAGTTTTCCCTGCTTGAAGAAAATTTCCCTACTTCATCTTTGAAAATCTCCTGCATGTAACTTTCATCGTTCATATTATCTTCTTTATTAAATAAAACAAATTTCAATGATAAACACCATTTGTTCTCAAAAAGATTGTTTTTGAATTGATGGGTTGCATGGTTGGGAAGTGGAATTTCAATTCGAAGTGTATCGTTTTGAAATACAGATAAGTTTTTCTTATAATGTGATATTCCTCTTGGAGATTTTGAAGTTGATTCTATATCTGCTGAATATACATCTCTAATCAATTCCAAATTTTCTAATGTAATCAATAAACCTAACGGCTTGAAACTTTCTAATGAAAAATTTAAGCTCACTTTGATTATTTCACCTATCTTGTAAAATGGTTTCGAGAATTCAATGTATGTAATAGGTATATTTGCTTTAGCAATATTATATTTTGTTTGTAGTTTCTTAACCTGATGTTCAAATGTGAATCCATCAATTATCTTTGGCGTAAGATCTCCCAATTTGTTTAAAGTAGTGGTCTTCTCAACAAACCATTCTATAGCCTTTCTTGAGTCAAATCCTAATAAATTATCAATATCGTTCATGTAATCGTGATTCAGATCCTTTTCGTCTAAATTGATTAGTCCATCAATTTTTTTTAGAATTTCACTAGTTTTAAATTCCTTAGTTATCTCATCCCCATTCAACATATGTTTTTTGAAATTGATAAGACTTGATCTTCTTCTCTCTTTGGTATTTGTAATTTCATTAACCACAGTATTGGTTTGTAATAAATAAAATTGATCTAATTTGGAGATCGGTTGGAAACCATCTTTATCAAATAACGAATTGATTCTTAGAGGAAATTGTAATGTAATCAACTTTGGATTGTTTATCGTGTTATCTTCAAGATAAAATCCAACAATCAAATTATAATGAATTGAAATGGAATTACCTTCGTATGTCGAGGGTAAATATTTGGGCAATTTGATATTATAAAAAAACTGTTTCAAATCTCCAGATTCTATTTCCAATGAACTGAAAAGTAAAGTTTGTGATGATGAGAAAAACGGCACAATATTTTCGGTAGTAGTTTTGATATCACTTTGAAAATTTTTTGAATTTAAATCACCAATATTGGAGTTCAATAGATCACCAATTCCGGAAGTTATATAATTGTATATAGAATGATTAGATGGTCTAGAGATCTCTAACCCATTCAATCCACCGAATTTACCAGAAATTTTAGTTTTCTCTTTAAAATTTTGAATTTTTTCCTCATTAATTACTTCTGAATCGTATTCAAACCATCCAGATAGTTGTGCATAACCACTTATTAGCTGTGCAGATTCATTATGTTTTTGCGTTTTAGGTTCAGAACTTTCCAATTCTTCTAGAAACAATGATCTTGCAGTATTACTTAATTGCATTGACAGTCTTTTACCAAACCAACTATTTGTTGTTTGATCTTTAGGTATTGTTTGAGTATCATCAGCTATTGATATATCTTTAGACTTTGGGTTCCCTAGATGCCTGAATCTTATAATGGCCGAGACATCTTCATCAGAAAAGGATGGGCTAGATTCATAGACAACCTCTGCTCGAAGATCTTCTTGGATAATATTAGAGTGCACAAGATGCGACATCTATAGAACTGTCAATTGAATTTTGATTGTTGCAATACAATTTAATTTATCATGAATTCATGTAATGATGTTAAAAGCGAGTTAAACCGAAAGCAGCAAATATAAGATTAATTATGACAACAAAATCAATCTAACGTATATTAAATATTATACATAATATAATAATTTAATGTATTATGTACTAGGTCGATACTTATATAAGCAAGAACGCGGCAGTCGCATACCGCGTTACTACCGTCGCGGTCTTGATTATATAATACTACGCGCGGTACTAATTAACATATTTATTTTTTAATTCTCCCAAAATACTTTAGACAAGGTACCATGTTTCGCGATTAATCTTTGTTTGATAAGATAAATATATCGCAATTATTAATTATAATATTGAGTATATAATATATACATATATGTACATACTTTGGGAAATTTAATAAAAGAAGATGACCATCAACTTCGAATTATAATTATGAAAACAGTAATCCAAGGATATAATTGCCTAACCAAAATTTCTTTCTGATCATATAATCTTAAAGTCATTGACATCAAGAGCTGGACCGGTTTACCTAGTTAAAGTCAATGATCACAATCTTTTTTTTTCCCTGAAAGCTACTCTCCACTGGTTAAACTACCAAGAATTCAGCTCAATTTATCTCACTCAAACACTCTAGGAGATTAAATTTCAGAAAACGGAATCTACAACTTAATATTTTTAAATATCGAATTAAAGTTTCATTGCATTTTTGACTCTTTTTCCTAGACATAACATATTTTACATTTGATTGGTCTTCATTATATATAGTACTCAAAAACCAACAATGTATGACAGACCAAGATATCCTACTCCATATGAGATTTCTCATCAATCAAAGATTCACAATGATTATTTCGACTCAAGGGAAACTTCGGCTTCTCAATATGAATCAGATACCAGCAACTTAATTCAAAGCTTTAATAAGTTGTCTCCAAATGAACAAGAAATAGATTGTAATATTGACGATGATTTTAATAGTTATAATAATATATTTGCTTCTTCAATTTCAACTAATCATCCATTACCAGTTTTTTCAAAATCTTCTCATCCTATTTCTGTTCCATCAACTGTAAAGAACAGCTCTAAACCGATAGGTACTAATAAGTTTTATGGTAACATACTTTTGGATACTCAAACCCTGCCTGTATGGACCCATCCATACTCAGTCTGGTTTTCTAAAGATGTTGGATACGAAGGATTAGCTACCTGTCAAAATTCGAAATCATCACGAACATTTGGTCCTGATCCCAATGCCAGCAATTCACAGTATTTTTATAGCCAGGTAGGCGTGAAACAAATCATTTTGGGGTCGTTGGATTTTAATTCATCAACTACGATTGGCTTAGAAAATATTAAGCATTTATCTACAGACATTGTTATCCAAAGCAGTTGTTATGGCCGCTTGGTTTGTCCGACCGTTCAAGGGCAAGGTTTCATCACTGGTATTTACTACAATTTGACTCCCAAATTAACGAGTGTCGTTGGATTTAAAGAAATTAATCTTGAAACTTCACCAAGACAAGGTATAAAAAAATACAAAATTTTGTTACAAAATAATGATACTTGGTTATTATACATTACGATCCCAAGGGAAGAGACTTTAAATTTGGATTTAAAAAATGGTAATACTATTGTTGCAGGAAACCCTGTCAATGGAGTTGTCTTCCAACTTTCTGCCAATGATGATGCGGCATTTGATAAGGTAGCTGGGTCATATCCAACTAGTGCAACTTTAAACGGTTTTACATCTGGCTCTAGTGGTGTTTACAGTATAAACTATTCCGTATCGGGCTCTTCAAATAATGGTACCACTGTTTTATATGCTCTTCCACATCATATTGATACTTTCACCAGAGATATGGACTCGCTGAAGACAAACATTAAACTTGAGACCACAACTAAAGGTACAGCAATTGCATATCTTACCAATAAACTAAAGTTTAAGCTTTCTGTCCCGGCTGATATCTCATTAGATCCCTATTCAAGCATTGCAGGTGCCAGCATCAGGTATTCAAAGTCTGCAATTGATTCTATTAGAAATGCATCTCTTGTGGAGGTAAACCACGATATTTTGAACCTATCAAATGTTGATTCTATGTATACCTCTGGTAAAATTCTGGCCAAATATTCTTGGGTACTGTATGTTACGCATTATGTTTTAAAGGATCACGATTTAACTACTACGCTATTGGAAAAACTTAAGATTGCAATTGAGAGATTCTCTAACAACAAACAACAAGTCCCATTATCATACGATCAAACATGGAAAGGTATTGTTTCAACCGCTGATTTCTCAGGTGATTTTGGAAACTCATATTATAACGACCATCATTTCCACTATGGGTACCATGTCATGGCTTCAGCTATCACAGCTAAGGTTGATGCGGAATTAGGTGGGTCTTTTTTAAATACTATTAAGGACTGGGTGAATGATTTAGTTAGAGATATTGCAACGCCAAGTGATGATGATGAGTACTTTCCAGCTTTCAGATCATTCGATTGGTATAATGGTCACTCATGGGCTAAAGGGTTGTTTTCTTCAGGTGATGGAAAAGATGAAGAATCGTCTTCAGAAGACTATAACTCATGGTTCGCCACTAAAATCTGGGGAGAAGTCATTGGTGATACTGCGTTGACTCAACGAAGCTTACTGCAGTTGGGAATTATGAAAAATTCCGTAAATCATTACTTTCTTTACTCAAATAATAATACTACTGAACCAAGTAAAATAATAGGTAATAAAGTTTCCGGTATATTGTTTGAAAATAAAATTGACCATACTACGTATTTTGGAAACTCTATTCAATATATTCAAATGATACATGCTATCCCAATCAGTTCAATCAGCTCATATATCCGAAATCCTTCCTTCGTCCAAGAGGAGTGGAAGCAAAAATTAGAATCGGTTGTAGATAACGTTACGGATGGTTGGAAGGGTATCATCTATTTGAACCTTGCATTGTACGACCCGAAATCATCATTTGAATTTTTTAACTCGCCAAGTTTTTCAGATAATTATTTAGATAACGGCCAATCAAAGACATGGTCGCTGGCTTACTCTGGAGCCTTTGGCTCGTCTTAAAGCGAACCTTGAGAAGGGTTTCAGAAATGATTACATATCAACCAAACTTGAAATAGAATTATAACAATTTTGAATTTGCCAAATAGCATAGTGCACTGTTTTACTTTCAACTACAGAGTACAGTATATTGTGTGATGGCTAGATTGGTAATTCGCTTATGAAACAAAAACTCTATGTATTCAGTATTCTATGTGAGATTTACTAATAGTTTTTATCAAAAATATAAATCGAGATGATGGTGAATGATTATAGCTTAATATTGGTCAAGGAATGAAGAAGCCCAGTTTGGTAAATCGAAACTTGACTTATGGATTGAACTGTTGTAATAACGAAATAAATCTATCTCTTGTTCTCTATTGAATGATCTAACAGGTTGATTCAATTTGAGAGAGTCGTCTTTTGAAGCAACCATAAGACCCAGACGACCAGATGTATAAGTTGGGACGCTTGTCTCAGTGTACATCACATTTGGGAAAACCTTTTGCATGGTCTGTTTTAATTCTTTCAATTTATTTATGTTTAACCAAACATTTTCAGAAGCCTGCATAATAACATTACCATTTTCGTTCAGTGCATTGTATAGCAATTTGAAATAATTTTCTTGGAAAAATGCAGCAGCTGGACCATCTGGATCTGAAGAATCTGTTATGATGATATCAAATTTTTCTTGGGCGGATCTCAATTCATCTAAGTAGGCAAAGCCATCGCATAATTTGATTTCTACTTTAGGATTGTCAAATCCAATCGACATTGATTTTAAATATTTTTTACTTAATCTAATGACAGTCTCATCAATCTCAACTTGTATTATCCTTTCAATATAATTATGCTTCAATACTTCTCTCAAGACACCACCATCACCACCACCGATAATCAGAACTGATTTGGGATTTTTATGTGCAAAAATTGGAATATGTGTAATCATTTCTTGATATGAAAATTCATCTCTTTCACTTAATTGGATAATTCCATCTAAAACTAGAACATTACCATAATCTGTACTTTCAAACACTAAAATATCTTGGAATTCAGATTTTTCAACATGAAGTATCTTAGAAACTCTGAGTTCAAAAGCTTGACCTGGGAAGGATTCATCTGAAACCTCCCTGAACCAACCGTTATTTATGGTTGCATGTGTTAGCTGTGGACTACTAGTACTATCCTGATTTGGCATATTTCACCTATGGGAAATTTTCCTTGTCTAATTTTTTTTATTTTCTGATAAATCCAATGTGTAATTATAAAAGTGAGAGATATAAAGGAGCGACTATAACAATATCACATGTAGATACAGAGATCTGGGTTTGATCTAATAAAGTATGGTATTATCATGTACATTGTGTATAAATTGAAAAAAAAAAAAGATTTTTTATTGTTTTATGTCATCGAGATGATACAACAGGGCACATAATATACAATTTTAGTGAAAGCGATCAATATTGGCTCTAATCCGAAATGAGTGCACCAAATCTGTAATTACAATATTCAGAAAAAGCATTTATTAAAAGTTCAATTAGTTTAGAATACCTTCTCAAAGCAAGTGACACCTGAAACTACATAATGGCACCTCCAACGCTTGTTTTGAGCAAAGATGACTCACTGAAAGCATATAGATTGCAATCTCTTCTTAATTCACCGAAGACTAAGTGCCAGCTAAAATCGCTATCCCAATTTGAATGTTCGTTTGATGGTGGGCTATACACATGTGTACCTTTCAAAAGAGTGTTTCAGGATTGTATTATGAAGAACGGTAAAAGACAGGTGGTAGAGGTGACTGACAAGAATACAAACAAACTACAGTTTGAGGGAGATGAAGCTAAGAGATTTTTAAATATTGAAGCTAATCTTCGAAAGCTTTATGAAAATGATACGGAGTGATTTAATTATTATGATTACCTGTTATTAGGATATATATTAAAATATTATGAATGTTATGATATCTTCAATACAAAATAGAATGAAGTATAACTAAAATGACTGAGCAATTCGTTTTAGAGTCTTCCAACGCTGTGCAGTGTATACTGTGCCACTAAACTATCTCAATCTTCCGAAAAAACACGACTCGGGAAGAAAAGCATAAGTTTTGAATTGTTGTCGCTTTTGTTATTTAGAAGGCGATAACAGTCATCCAAACTTTGTATCTGACTTTTGATAACAATTCAATCGTGTGCACTTTCTGAGGTAGTTAAATAGTGTAATACGATGGCGGAATCAGTTTCAGGTCCCGAAAATCTTGCATTGTTGACGCCTACTCAACAACATTATTTAAAGCGAGCGCTTTTGAAGTTACAAATTGAGGTAGAGACAGGAAAGTTCAATCAAAAGGAATCACTCAGGCGCTTTGGATACCCCTTTTCACCTAATGATCCAAATCTTTTGAAAAAAAATGATAAAATAGAGATACCGAATGGTAGGCCTGATTTGTCAGAAGAGTATCCTCTTACAAAGTTTGCATTTTATAACTTTATTCTCACAATGCCATTTTTATCAGAAGATCACCAAAACTGGAATGAATTTTGGGTGAGGAGAGTACAGGCATGCTACGAAAGATTTATGGTTATGGATATAAGTGATAGTTCAGATCGTGATGAAGTCACAAAAAGGAAAAAAATGGGGCACAAGTTAAATTCGTTATTATTGATGGTATATAATGCTGGTATAGGAACACAGGATGAGCTGGAATATTATAACAAGGCTAAATCTGAGATTGGCGATAAAACTACGAGTGCAAGGATTGAAAACTTGTTGTTCCCGACGAAAGAAACTTTACAAGCCCATTTAGCCCTGGGGGACTTTGTTAATGGTATAAGTCTTAACGTTGCTGGAGTTCGCAAGGTTGAAAAATTGAATAACCGATTTCTCTCTTCATTAAACCTCAAGAAAAGCCATGAGACTCACTTCGAATTTTTGATTCAAGCTAAATTGAATCTGGAGGAAAGTGAAGAAGTATATGTTTCCAGAAGATATTCAGATTTCAAGGATTTGCACCATAAATTAAAAAAAAAATTCCCTGGAAAAAATATCCCATCTCTACCTGGTAAAATCAATTCAGAGATTTCTCTAACCGATAAAGATGAATATGATGAAGAGTGGGAAGATGACGAAAGTGATTATGAAAAGGAGGAAGAAGTGAGAGCTCAACAAGACGAAATTAAGAAGACTTTGGCGAGTTTGATGCAAGATTTACATTTAAATGATGAGAATCCTGGAACTCCTGAATTAGATTCACCTGAGTCTTTTGCTGATTCCCCTAAAAAGAATAAAGCAGCTTTGTTCTTGAAATCACCAGTCAAGAAATCTTCAAAATTGGATAAACCCATTAGAAAGTCACAAGATGCACAGACAAAATTACCAAGAGAGAAAACAAGGACTGCTTTGAGAGGATACCTAAGAAATTTATTAAAAGATGTTGAGATTAGCCAATGTGATATCCTTAAAGAGTTCTTATTCAAAGATAAGATATTAAAATTAACTAATGATGAACTCACTGATATAAAAATTCGTGATAAACTGGACTTGTTGCTATTGATGAATGAAATAAAGTTTCAGAAAGAAACATACAAAAAAATAGCAGTATTGAAGAAAGAATCTTTACCATTAAGAGCAAAGCTTCTGAAGAGTGATGAAGGTATTATCGAAATTTTCGATGAGTTTAAAGCCAAGAAGCATATCAATGAACTCTCACCCATGTTGAAAAATTTTATTGAATGGAGTAAGATTGAACTGGCAGCTACCATATATCAATTATTTTTAGGGACGGATAATTCATACGAGCTCTATTCACAAGTCAGAAGATTACACAAGTTAACACCTTATTCAGTCATGTATCAAATTTTGAGATTCACAAACCCAATGCTTATCATGAAAGGAATGATTGAATTATTGATGGCACATCCATTCGGTGGTAAATCTTTATTACAAACTCTATTTTATGGAATATTGTCAGACGATATCAAGCATCAGAGTAAAACAATAGTTGAGCTTGAGGCTAAAATCAATAATGAATCATTGATTGCTAGGTTGAAATATTGTGTCTTTGACGATAAGGATCCTGAAATAATGGAATCTGTTAGAGATGAATCCCAGCAACTAAAGATCGAGTATCTGCTAATGTTAATTATAACCCCTAAAATCGATGACCCCGATTATTTTATTGATGATGAAACAATTGGTTTGGTTTATGAAAGTTACAATGAACATAAGAAACTTCAAGAGATTCATGATGGCGACGCAAAAGAGTTGATTTTTCTTGACCATGATCGATTAGAATTATATTCAAATTTAAAGCAGCTACACAAACTTTACATTAAGAAGAATGACAAAGAGGTATTACAGCAATTATGGTCAGAACCGGAATTGACATCAGTCTTAAAAGAATGCTTCACGATGTTTTATCAGCCATTGGTAAGTCTTTTCAGAAACTCACATGTTGAAATTGCCTTTAAACATTATGAGCACTTCATGGACGATTTGATTTTGGCTATAGATGACTTACTGAATGAAATATATACTAAGGATACGAACTACATTATCGATAAAATTATGAAAGTTATTAGCAAGCATGAGGATGGATTTTATACCTTTCTTCATGATGTATACCGAAATGATAAAGATATGATATTTCAAAAAATGATTGACTGGATTAACGGAATTCTGAAATTTTTGAGAAACTCCAAAAAATTGAATGATTTGAAAACAAAGAGAATTGATTTCAATGAGATTATCAAATCAACGGATGTTGACTTGAAGGAGCTTCAGACTGAAGTTGAAATATTAATTGAAAATACCAGAAAGCACCGTGAAAAATACAATGCTAAATTAGAAAAATCTATAGAAAAAAAGGATCTAATTAATGATAACTGGAAAGTAATTAATAATGTTGAGATATTCCAAGCTCAAGATTTTGGTATAAATGAAAATGATCTAATAGATATCAATGATGAGACGGGGGGCGATGATGAAGAAAAGGAGAAAATAAACACCAAGAACCACGAAATAAAGAAGGTTTTTGCAGTCTTCCAAAAGCAACTGCTTGCAGTTTTAGAGAGCTATAACCCCTAAAGACATCTTTATAGAAACAAACTTAAGATGATTTTGATAGTTTCTTATTGAAAATGAATCAAAATGAAGTTGTCAGGCATAGTTCATTATATTGATTGAAAAATCCTTGTTCGTAGGTGTGGTTGTGAAATTGATCTATGGATGGCCATATATGGGTTGCATTTGTATCACTAAACCTATATTTTATTTTAATCAGATGAGTTTTTGCGTCATTCATTGATTCAAAGAATGTCATTATGTGTTTAACCTGGTCAGTTTCAATGTCTCACAATAGAAGTTATGGCATGGGCCGTTACGTTATACATAACAACCTTATATTAGTATATCTAAATAGTAAACTATATAAATACCGCCCCTTTACCTGACTAGTGTACTCAGCTTAACGCTTTCTGGAATAAATAAGCTACAAATTGCCATAATTTTAGCTTTGAAATACAACAATTCCTGGTAGACCTCAGGCGTCTAGGTATTTAGATTGGTGATTACGTTAAAGCTGATATAAAAAATGATGATACATGGCTCATAAATTAAAGAGCTTACAAGTTATTGCGAGTACGTGCTACAGCTCGGTAGTGTTAAATCAATAATAATATCTTATTAGATTATGAATCAGTTCATTAGACGTTCAATCTATACTCAAGGAGTCAAGATTCAATACTTTTAAGTTTTACATAATTTCACCTAGGAAATTTCTGTATTGAGCAAGAGGATGATAAAATTTGATCAAAGACCAAAGGGTCAATATTCAAAACCACAGAGCACAATATCTTTGTACCCTTTATCATTTTTCCCTCTTTTCTTTTAGGCCAGTTATAATTTAAAGTACACTAGCAACAGTTGCTGTATGCGACTGAAACTTTGGGATTTATTCTCCGGGCAACAAAAATTTCCACAAGAACAACCATGTTACTTTGGTTACTTGCGTTGTCAGGGAAATTTTTACAAAGGAAACCGTTCCTCATCTAAGGATAAGGAAAGGATTGAACTTTATTCTAAAAAACGTTTCAATCTCAAAGCTATCATCTATTCAAATCAAATAAATGCATATTTTCGAGTTGGATACAAATTATTAAGAATAACTACTGATAAAGTTGTAAAAATTTCCTCAGTTTTAATTATTTTTCCTACACTAAACACTAAGGAGTGTTTCACTTCTCCAGATTTCAAGGAGATCCTTCGTTTCATGCCAATAAAATAGCAAACCTCATACTTAACTTTCAAGAAAATTTCTCAAATATTGACAGTAGTATTATATTGAAGTATTAATCAAAGAAGAGAATACCATTTAGACCTGTTACAAATCTGGGATTAAGATATATTTTCATTTGCGAGTAAAATATTTAAGAGGTTCAAATTCAATCACAATTTTTCAGAAGATTGGGCTTACAACATATATCAAAGTTATTTCCCTGAATACTAAACGCCCTATTTTTTGTCTGCATTCTGCTTCTAACTTTCACCAAAGCATTCAATTTAATAATCAAGATTTAAGCCTACCCTCTGTACTCAGAAAAAATGTCGAGTACAGCTAGACCACAAACCCCAGACAATTTAATAACCGTCATTGATTACTCACATCCACCCATAATCCATGCTCCAATTCCGAAACAAAGCGAATCACCTTCGATGTTGGATACATCACTCGAGTCAGATCCCATTGAATTACAGATAAATCAGTTAATCCAATCGACTTCTCCAGATCCACAGACCTCACATTACCAACGGCTTTTGTCACAGGCACTAGTTTCAATCAATCACTATAAACTTAATTATGAAATATCGAAACTCTCCAAAAACCCAAGAGTACCTTTCAATGAAAAATCTCCAGTTGAGCTGAAATCGCCATTTAGACCGACTATGGATGAAACTCACAAAGACGAAGAAACAATCGAGGATTTCACTTTGGAAATATGCGCTAAAAGATTTGATTCTGAGGATATGATCCTGAAAGAAAGTTCCCAAAGTGAGCAACCGAAATTGATTAGACGACGTTCTTCGTTTCTTGAAAAACAAAAAAATAAAAGACTGATGAAGGCATTCGACTATGAAACAGATTCCAGACATGAAGATTTGGAGAGACAATAGGGATATTAGTATAGACATCGTTAGGAATTTGTTGGACTAGTGTGTTTTCACAGCTTAGTTTCGCTAAATCACTATTACACTTCAATGACATTTTAATCTTGATAGTATTCTCTTGAATTGTTTTATAAACCTCCTTGTGTTATTACTATACCCACTTCCAATGAAGGGAGATGATAGTTCAAACAAATAAATTAGAATATTTGTTAAACAATATTCTCACTATAGATTAGTGAGCTCCAATTTTTTATTTCTCAATTTTAATTCATTTCGATTTTTTATCGTTTAATTGCTAGATTATCTTAAACCTGATTTATATTACAGGTCTTTGCATTTCCAAAACTATATATCACCATTCCTTCATTATTAATTCAAAGAATTTTCAATTATTTATTCAATCAAATATATTTATGTTTTCCTCCTTTTTTTTATTATTCCCTCATTGTTATATAATTATATAGACAACATGAATATTTAAAATGATAATCCAATGTTCTGTATTTTTGAGGTAATTTAGAGCGGTACATTGAGATATCAGCGGAAAGTGCGTATCCTGGACCCAGGGAATATAAACTAACTGAGCGATCTTGTATGAAATGTCACAAAATATTATCTTACTTCGAAGTTTAGCTAAAAGTGCAAAAAAAAATTAGGAATCATATGTAAGATTCGGAATAAGTTAATTCAAACAAAATCTAATAAATCAAAACAGAGTCAGTATCTTAACATGTTGACTTTATTGATAAGATGTACAAAGATACAAGTTATAGAAATTATATGGAATATTATAATGAAAATATAGATTTAAGTTTCAAAATGTATGTATAATTTTGATGAAGATTCATCAGACTATTTTATTCGTCGAATATGACGCTTTGTTTATTAAACAAAGGTAACTTATTTAAGAAATCGCTAATAATTTCATAAACGGTGAAGGTCACTGCTTGTCCAGGAGCGACTCTCATAACTCTTGGAGTAATACCTTTGTAAAGTGCTGCAATTCCTTCTTCTCTAACTAAATCTCTGCCAATGTTGGTGATTTTACCAAAACTTGATAATCTATGGAATTCAACATTTTTATTTGACTTGGTCTCTTTCTGTAACCTCGTTTTGATGGTATCAATAGGAGCATTTGAAAAAGGACCAACTGCACCAGAAATCAACCCAATTAGAGAAGTTTGCCAACTTGGAATGACACCTTTATTGGTTTCTTTATGATATTCGGTGAGTCTTTCCTTCAATTTTGAGTATACCGTGAAGTTTGCACCTTGGTTTGTTGCCTGTCTTAATGCTGTTAATGAAACACCTCTATATAATACACCAACACCTTCTTCACTGACAATTCTAAACAAAGCATGCGCTGCATTTCTATATTTGGGAGCACTTAATGGATCAGACATCGAATGATGTTGAGCTTGTAACCTTATTTTAACAACTTCCATAGGATTTACAACTAAACATGCTTCTGTAACACCAGCACCGACACCAGCTATAAAGGTACTCAATGTTGATATCTCACCATCAGGTCCCTTAAGTAAACCGCGGTAAAATTCATAAGATGAAAACCTTATAGCCATTTTAGGGATAATACCAATAATAACAGCACCGAGACCTTTGTAAAGGCCAGTAAACCCTTCCTTTGTTGCTATTTTAACTCCAGTTGTAATGAATCCGGGGTTTTTGACACCTCCTCTCTTATGCAATTGCATACGAACCTTGATGGTATCCAATGGATGACAACATAATGCTTCAAATAAACCAGCTGTACCACCAGCTATCAAATTGATGGATGTACTATTGGTTTTTTTGTTAGACATCAATTATGGGGGGTTTGAATTGCGTTGTGTAACAAACTTAAACCAATGGTTTTCTTAGTATGAATGATTGAATATAAAATTTTATAAAATCTCCAAGATATCTCTAAAAAGAAAATCAACTTAATGTTTAATATAGTTATATCAAACGCTCAAGTACTAGTGATTAATTATAAATAACTAAAATTGATATCAAATTCAATTTGAGAATATTAGTTCTACCAAATTACGTGAGATTAACTTGTCTTAGCTATTATTTTAAATTAGTTTTGTCTTTTAATGAAAACCATTTTTAACTTCATTGAAAGATTTCTAATCCAAACTATTTATACGATCCATCAATTAGTTGAAGAGTTTCAATCAGATCTAATTTCTTGTATCCGGGACTACGCATAGTGTCATTTGATTGTAGTTCCCATTGTCCACGGGTTGATGGTTAGTTCTGGGACAATGGATGTGTCTTGATTGTATGTGTGTTTTTTTTTTCCCCCCTGCTCCACACATACATAATATTTTTTTTTTTTAATTACCGAAAGAACGAGGCCGAGAGTTTGGGAAGGTGGAGAAAGGGGGTTTTTCCTGCTCTTCTTAGACTTCTGGCCTGAATTTTATAAAATAAATCATTACTAGGGTTTAAAAAAAAATAGAGGAAATGGATTTCATTCTACTAAGTATCAATCACTTAGAAGAACGTAAAATATAATAATATTTTTGGAATGAAAATAATTCGACGTACTGATTCAGTGATATCGCAAATATGGAATTTTGGAATATTGGACTTCCTCTATTAAAAAAAAAAAACACATAAAGAGGGCTACATAACCTCATACCGCGATAACAAAAGTCTGACAGACGACTCATAGAGGCAGAAAGAGGTAAAGGCCAGTCAGCGCTGACCAGGAAAGTATTTTATATGAATCTAATATATTAGATTTGAATTAAGATCCCAGTGATTAAATTTGTAATAATAAAGATATAGAATTTTAATACGAATAATCTTTGTTTTAATTTTGCTCATCATGAAAATGTTGTTGTTTCTTTTATATATATATATATTAAAAAAATATTACAGATTAAAACCACCTATACAGCCAAAAAAAGCTTAAGCTTCAGCTAATTCTCTTAAACGACGGATAGTTGATCTAACGGTAGCAGCAGCAGCGGTTGAGACAGTGTAAGCACCACCAGCAACAGTTTTACCACAACTTGAACAGTTCCAGATACCAGTAGCAGATCTTTTAACTGATTTTTTACCACAGAATGAACATTCGTAACGAGCATGTTGTTGAATTTCTAATTTTTTGGTTTGTCTTCTTAATGATGAACCATAACGAACACCAAATTTACCGGTAATACCAACTTTCTTAGTTCTTTTAGTCCTATTCAAAAAAAAAATTGTTAGTATATGAAAGATTATATGAATAATTTATGGTCTTGAGTATGAAAATGATAGACTAAAAGGGGAATTCAAAATTTCAATTATTACAATTTATAAATATTTCCTGTAAAGCTTTGATTTAATTGTTTTTTTCTTGCTTATATCTTTTTAATTCTAGGAAATTTATCATTATACTATAATTCATTTCTTTAAATTCTTCCATTTAATAAAATCAAGTTTTGCATTAAATAAATCGTTGTAAAAGTTTGTTTTTTTAATCTATATTTGATAAAATATCATTGAAACTAAGTTCTTCATATCACAATCCTTTATTCAAAAAAAAAATTTTCTTCATACCCAATTTTATCATTTCACCAAAAAAATAAAAATTAAAAATAAAATAAAACTTTAATCCCTTGATATCATTTATATCATACTCATAAATTCCATAAATCTTTTCTATAGCTTTGAATCTATATCTACATACATTTTTTATTAACTGATTCTGTAGTCTTTTCAAATAAAATTATTATTGCGTGAGTGTTGAAAGGTATTTGAAAAGCTAACAAAACTTTTTTTTTTCAACACACAATTCTCCTTGGCCACCCCCGTTCTTGCAAAAGTGCGAAACTATTATAACCATAGGTGAATATATGTGTCCTTAACCAGTTGCTGTGTCTTTATTCGCGAAAAATTAGAGATATAGGAAACACACGTACATCAAAAAGAAAAAAGTGCGAGAACACAGTTGTACTGATTTTCCCATATTGCGTGGGTATTTAGTTAATTTTTTTTCACGCATGTAAAATTGTTTGTTTTCTCGGGGGGTTTTTTTTTATCTGTTCCCCCGTTTCAAGCATAGCTTATAAATGTTCGGATGTATAATTTAGGGCAGTCACACATCATGTGAATATCAAACTCTAAGCCCTAATCCTGAATGCTTCTGATACACAACAAACTATATTTGACATCGTGCTTTTTTCAATATTGGGCGGCTTCATCCATAACTTTGGAAAATAGAAAGAAAACAAACATTATTTGAAACTAGATATCAATACTTAATATTCGAATTATAATTTGAAATATTTTGAGAAATAAGGTACAATTAAAAACTAAAACTAAAATCCTTGGTATAAATTAAAGAATGTATCTAATCTATTAAGTATATATATCATATATTCATCTAGATATTAAAAACACTTTGAAACGAAAAGAATTCATGGACTATATTATAATATTAAAGCAACCTAAAAATTTCTTGTAACAACCATAAGCAATAAAATCAAAAAAATACTTAAACTTCATTAAATTTGATAAGTTTGATTGATTATTAAATTGTTTAAATTTAATCGATGATTGAATTCATTCAATCTTATTTCTTGACATTGATTAATATTTTCTAATTTAACCATTAAAATACGAATAAATCCATCATCATCATCATTATCTTCTTGTTTATAATTAATTGATTCTTTAAAATCATTGATCAAATTGTTTGAATTATTGTTATTATATTTTCCAATTGCATCATAATTATATTCAAATCTATTTAATTTTTGACAACGACGTTTATTATTATTTAATTCCAATTGTTCTTGAGCAAATCTTGCTTTACTCTTTCTTTTCCCATTTCTTTGAGGAATTTGAATTTTTTGTAAATGTTTATAAATTTTAAATATTTCAAAAATATTTGAATGAATTGATCTTTGAATTTGAGTTTTTTCAGTCAATGTATGTTTAAAACAAAGTATTGAATTTTTACATTCTTTATTATTTTTTGTTAAACATTGACATTTAAAATCTAAAGAATTTATATCATATAATTCGTTATTTAAATTAGGTTGATTATTTATAAATGAATTAAATTTTATGCAATCTAATTTTAATGAGAGAGGGGAAACAATTGTATGATTGTGAGTTATTTTGAACATATATAACATATATATAAAAAAATTAGAAAAGTAGATTGGTAGTGATAAAATTGAACTTACTTGATTGATCAATATATGAATATTTCTCAATTTGGTTCATATCTAATGGTTTATTAATGAAATTATCCATTTGATTATATTCATTCTTAATAATGATATCATTATCTGATTTTGATGAAGTTGTTGTTATAATTGTTGAATCAATATATTCTTTATTGATTATTTCAAAATTTAAATAATCATTAATATCAAATGGGATTGTAGGTAATTTTTGATCATCATTATTATTACAATCAGTAACCATAGTAACAATACTATCTGTGGTAAACAATCTAGAATTTGATGATATAGATTGATTAGATGTTGATGAGATTATTTCTATATCATCATCAATAAAATTATTGGAATTTTCATTATCATTAATATATAAAGGGTTATCATGAGTTAACATAATTTCAATAGAGTTAAATAGTTGTTATAACTTGATTATTAAAAAGGATATATTTCATGAATTATAACAATATATATATATATATGATATATCTATATAATATCCCTTTTGATATAATTAGCCGTATCAATTGTATAACTTTAAAACTAATGATAATTAATTATAACAATGACGATATCATAAAAACTTGGTTTAATTGATTTCAATTAACTATAATTAATTATAATAATAAACAAAATTTTAAACTTTTAATTCTATTCTTAATCTTTTGGGAAAATTTAAAAATTATCTCTCATAATTAATATATATTGATTATAATATTAACTTAGAATTGAATCAATATTAAAAAAAAACAATCATTATTATTTAATATCCATTGACATAAGTTCATATTATATAGTTATTACTATACTATAATAAATATTATATTTTCAAAGCTATGTAATTTTATAAAGATTAATAACTAGACTAATCATCTTCGCGAATTGTCAATATTATCAATATAATTATATTATATATTTATTTATTATTATGATCTAATCATGATCAACTCGTATAATAAAATAATTAAAAAGCTTATAATTTAATTTAATTAATGATCGTGTATTATCAATAAAATTTTAGCTGAGTAATTAATTAAATTTATACAATTTCACCCCTCTCATAATAGTTTTATTATAAGGTTAATAATATCTGCATATAAGCGGGGTGAGATATATCATATAGTTAATAATCACCAAGTTAAATATATCATAAATCATGACATACTTTTAATTAATAAGATACAACATCTACAAATAAATACTATTAAAGTAACATATCAATATTAAATATATTGTTAATATAACGGATATAATATTAATTCAATATTGTGATCTATATAACTAAATTAAATATAGTGAACCACTGAAGTCTATGATAATATTATCAATGCATGAAGTTATAAATTGTATAAATTCTGATATATTATATATAGTTGATTAGCTACAACATAATATATAGTCTATTATACAATATAATTCAACTAAAAAAATTAATCTCATATTAAGTATGTAATTATATCTAATTTTTTAAAGTCATTTAATACATGATCAGTGATTTAGACAGGCTAATTTTTATTATATATAATATTTAATATTTGCATTCAAATTAGAATCAATGCAGCTTTACATAATCACACGCGAAGTTGTTTTATATATAGTACCCTCTAATTATTATATAATCAACTTCAATATAATATTTTTTTCATTAATTCAATTGCTTTGTAATTTGACCATTTCAATCAGCTTAATTTTAAGTTTTTTTGCCTTTTAAATAAAAAATTTGATAAAATTAATTCTCATAACCAGGTTAAGTTCCCCTTGTTACATCTGGATCAATAACATTAAAAAAATAAATAAATCATAACCATAGTACTTAAATATAGTAAATTATTATTATATATTATATTTGTTACCTATAAACTTTTATAAATGGATTCTCATAACGCTGCAGTTATTACTGCTGCTTTGGAACAACAAGCTAAAGATGAAGCTGATATCAATGTTAAATCTGAAAGATATACCCAACAAGAACAACAACATCAACAACAACATCATCAACAACAACAACGTTTAGATTTAAATAACCTAGTACAAGGTGCTAATCAAATTGAACAAGAATTTCAACAAAGATTAATCGATCAACCACCACTTCAAAATGTTATTCATCAATCTCAAGGAAATGATTCTCAAATCAATTCTAAAAAACAATCAATTTTACCTAGATCATCAACTCATAAATCATTTGCAGTTGATCCTAGATTAAATGTTGGGGTTGGAGTTATAACTGATATTGTTGCTCCAAGAACTAATCATGAAGAACCTCCAAATATTCATCATCATAATTCTGATTCTAATATAAGTGATTGTTCAAGATGTAAAAAGGAATTTGCTATTGATCCATCGGGGAAAATTTTTAAACTTTGTCCTCATTGTCGTGAATTACAAAGAGAAAGATCTAGAAAATGGCAACAAAAAACTAAATTAAAAGATGGGGCTTGTAGAAGATGTGGTATTCAAATTCCAGAAGATCATTCAAAATTTGTTCTATGTCCTCCATGTCGTTTAAATTTAAGAACTAGAAAGGCTTCAAGATATGAAAATGGGAAATGTGTTCATTGTTCTGGTCCAAATGAATCAACAGATTATAAAGTTTGTCAAAGATGTAGAACTAATGATAGATTGAGAAGGAAAACTTTGGAAGAAAAAGGTTGTTGTAATCGTTGTGCTCAAAAATTAGATGGAGAAGATTCTAATCATAAAGTTTGTCATTCTTGTAGATCTAGAAAAAAATCAGTTTCAAAAATTCAAAATTCAACTAATACTGCAGTTGCAGCTGTTGTTCATGCTACCAATGCAATTCCAGATCAATTAGAAGATAATTCATATCAACATCAACATCAACAACCTCAACAACAACAATATGGTCAACCACAACAACCTCAACAATATAATCAATCACAACCACAAACATTGGAAGCCAATCTATTTGCTCAATAGAGAGTGAAGAAAAAAAAAGAAAGAAAAAAAAGAAAAGGGATCTGGGGGTTATTGTCTTTTACAAATGGGTTTTTATGTTTGGGATTTTGGTTTGTTTTTGTTTTTGTTTTTGAAAATTCAAAGGTATGGATTTTACAAGAATTTCTACATGGATGATGTCTTATTTGTTCGGTTTTTTGTTTTTTTAAAAGAAATAATTGTAATTTATCTTTTTAATGTTTTTTTTTTGTTAATAATAGTGCGTGTTTTTTTTCCCCAATATATAACTTTGCAATTTTTATATAACTTCTAGTAATACTTTAATAAAAAATAAATAATTAGAAATTATGTACTCATATATATATATATATATATCTCGATTATTATTTATACTACATTTATTCGGTATGTCAATTAAGTCGTAGTAATCTACAGTCTCTTGTGACAAATTAAAAAGAAATAAATTCACACCATAAGAATTAAATATTCTAAATACAATTTCAATTGACTAAAACATAATCCTAGTTCAAGATAGCAACAGCGACACTTTGAAATTCATCATGTGAAATCGAAACTTTAACTTCTGCATTTGGAGCAGCTTTAGCAGCATCCCCATGAAGTTTTACTTGAGGAGCACCAGTTGAATCTCTTAAAATTTCAATATCTTTTAATTGAGCACCAGCACCTTTTGATTCAACACCTAAAGCTTTGAAAACAGCTTCTTTGGCAGACCAGGTTCCAGCAAATGATGATTGAGGATGAGCAGCTGATTCACAGTATTTAATTTCATCAGCAGTGAAGTTTCTTTCAAGAAAAGTCTTGTTGTCAATGTTAATTGATGAAATCAATTCAGTATCAACACCAACATTTTTAGCCCCAGAATTTGATGACAATTCTAATAATAATCTAGAGGTGGCTTTTGATGATTTAGTCACTAAACTGTCTTTGTCTTGAACTGATTTAAATTCTAAATCACCTTTTTTAGATTTAACAACTCTGGCTAATGGATCCAAATAAACTGGATTTTGTAATTCATCAGAGTATGGGGCATTGTCTTTAGCTTGGAATAATGAGTTGTTGATAAATGATTTATGGAAGTGTGAGTAAGCTTGGTTATGTCTGGTGTTGAATTTAGAAGCATAAGTTTCATATTCTTCTCTTGATAAGACAGCAAACAAGTAATCAGAATTGATAGCAATAGCTTGAGCACCTTTTTGACCAAAACCAAATGAAGTGACTGAAATAGCTTTAATACCATCAGTTTTAATGGATTTAGATGGGAACAATAAGTATTCGAAATCTTCCAAGATCTTATCAATGTTATCAGCATTTCTGTTACCTGGAACAACACCTGTATTCAAAATTTGCAAACCACCATTGAACATCCAAGCACCAGCAGCACCTTTTGGATGACCAGTCAAGTATTTTTGGAAAACAGCTAATGCTGGGTTACCTTCTGATCTTCCTAAATGTTTGAACATTTCGTTCAAAGTATTCGATTCATTCTTATCATTAGCCTTGGTTGAGGTACCATGTAATGAACATACGCCAATATCATCAACAGTTAAACCGAAAGTGGCTAAGGCACCACGAATTGGTGAAATTCTTGGATTACTGGTGTGGAAGAAATTACCATAGTATTCTTTGGCTTGATCGATTTGTTTTTCAGCTTCTTCTTGGATTTCTTGAACTCTTTCATTGACAAATGTTTCTTGTTCTTCAGGAGAGAACTGTGAAGCTTCTTCATTCAATAATTCGTATTCCGCATCAATCCAACCTTTAACTTCTTTAATTCTTCTTTCAACTTGTCTTCTTCTGTATGAGATGTTTAACAATGAGGAACCATGTTTCAATTCACCGTGATGTTCACGAGCAGTGGTCAAAATACCTTTACCAGGAGCTGGAACCGATCTACCAATTCTATCAGTAGCAGTAGAAGTTAAACCTAGAATACCATAAATTGGGACACCCATTTCAATAGCTAATTTAGCATTCATAATGATTTGAATACCCGAACCTTGTGATTCCATGAAACCATTTCTGGTGGTAGTGGCAGGTCTGGACATTTCACTTGGGGTACGACCATGCTCAAATTCATCCAATGAATTAGAAGTAGCGTTCATGTTGGCGAATTCATACGAACCTTCTTCTTGGAAATCATCATAACCACCAACGATACAAACTTTGGCTTTACCGGTAATAATGGTTTCATAACCAATATCTAATGACTCAACTGCAGTGGCACAAGCACCGACCGGAGTTTTGATTGGACCTGAAGACGATAATAACAACATATTAACCCAAGCAGACATGGTATTGATAAATGATTCTTGTAAAATATCATTTTGAACAGGTTGATCTTTGTAACGATCTTTGAACATTCCACGTAAAGCAGAAACACCACCCATACCTGAACCTGAACAGTTACCTAGCTCTGAGACATGGATATATTTGTATAATTCATAAGGATCTTTAATACCAGCTGAAATAAATGCTTCAACGGTGGCAACTAATACAAACAATGTGATCGGATCGACTTGTGAAATGGTGTCTTCTGAAATACCATAACGTTTGGCATCCCAACCAGTTGGAATTTGACCGGCAACTAAACGGTCGAATCTTAAGGCTTTTGGAATGTATAAAACAGCACCTTTTAGTAGTTTAACGCTGAATTCACCAGTTTCTGAATTTTCCTGAATTTCAACTTTGTCACCATGTTCGTGTTTGAAGTGCTCAGCGGTTTCCTTGGAAGCATCAAATTCGGCCAAATCTTCTTCAATAACAACTTCTTGGATCAATTGTTTCTTCTCTGGATTGTAGCCATTGAACAGTTCTGGTTCAATCAATCTAATACCACAGTGATCCAAGATATGCGCCTCATATTTAGATTTCACATCTTTATCATCAACTGGTGTATTTGTTTTAGCATCAACCCAACCAGTATATGGTCTTCCTTTCAAATTTCCGTTATGATATTTGATTAAACCCATGATCCAAGCAATTTCAATACAACCTTCTAATGAAAACTCACCATCAGCTTCCATCTCCCATCTAGTTCTTGAGGAACCCCATGGACCAACTTCGGCAAAACCTGTAACAACAACAACTTTTTCCAAGTTTAATAAACCTTCTAAATCTGGAGCATTTTTTTTAATTTCATCGTATGATTTCAAAGCTGGGAAATCAAATTTCATGTTAGCTCTTGGATTAATAGTAGCTTTGGCGAATGGAGCATCGGCACTTTCACCATTAACAACCTTGTGTTCCAGGGCAGTTTCGATTGAAACAGCTTTTCTGATATCAGAAGAGTTGGTAATATCTTCTCTCAATTGAGCGGTGGTTTCTTTCAACTGTTGAACAAATTGCAAACCACCATTCAAATCAGCCCAAACTGGAGCTTTTTGACATAATTCAACGATTTCAGGAGTAAGCAAACCTAATAAGTTGAAACCCATTTCGGATTGTGAGAATGTTCTAACACCCAACTTTTCGATACCCTCAGAAATGATATTGTTAGCACTCATTAAACCAGTACCTCTGGTCCAACCAATAACAGCACCACAAATAGTCAAATAAGCGGCCCAGTTTTCCGAGTGCCATCTATTGAAAAGAGTTTCTAAAGAAAGTTTTGATTCAGAGTACAAACCATCAGAACCGAAAATACCATGATTTGGCGATAATGGTAAGATAACTTGAGCTGGTCTAGTTTCAATAGCTCTAGCAGCTTTCTGAGTTTTAACCTCACCCAAAATTCTTAATAAGTTGGTCAACATAATACGGTGAGCAAATTCAGATTTGGAATCAATTTGATCTAACTGAATGCCGTTTTCTGGGATGGCAGCGAATGGAATAATTGCATCTAAATCCCAACCTAAACCATCTTTTTTGACATCGTCATAGATATATTCAACCAAAGCTTTGACATCTTGTTTTGAACCTTGATTAAATGGAACGACGACTAACGAGGAGCCCTTAGCACCATATTTAGCATAGATTTGTTGGTAATATTCAGTAACTTTTTTGCTGAATCTTGAGGTTGTTAAAATAACGTTAGCACCACCTTGTACTAAACCTTTCAAAATTTCTGCACCGATTGAGCCAGCACCTGCACCAGTTAATAAGACGTATTTATCTTTGAAAGTGACACCGTTAACGGCAGCTTGCTCTAAACCATCTAAGTAAGTGGCGGTCAAATTACGGTCGTATGCCCATGAGTTGTCTGGTAATCTTTTCTTTAAATGTAAGAATGGAATAGTTTCCGGTGGAATAACTTTAGAGACTGGATTCGAGATGGTTGATGAAGTTGATAATGAAGCAGCTTCTTTGATTGAATCTGAATCCAAGTTATCTTTAGTAACACCGGCCAAAGTAGCTGACTGGTTGATTTCAATTTCTTTTGATGATTTTAAGAAGCTGATTAATTCACCATATAATTTCTCAAATTCTAATTTAGTGTTATCTGACAATTCCGCTTGTTTTGAAATAGCTTTATAAGCTTTGGTTAAATCTTCAGCAATGGTTGGTTGATTATCTTTAGTCAAATGAGAACCTTGAGACATTTCTAAAACGTATTGTTGTAGTTTGCGAACATTTTCTCTTGGCTCCTCTGAGTAAGACACATTACCTTTATGATCAACAGTAGTTTTTGGGCCCAATGGATATGAAATATCTTTGTAGACAGGGTCTAGCTCTAAAACTTGTTTACAGTTTTCAATCAACTGGTTACCTAATTCTTTGGCCAATGCGTAATTTTCACCCTTTGATTCGTCAGCATTTTTAATGTGATATTCCATGAACTTAATCAAGGTAGTGTTTGAACGGTTCATAATATTAATTGCTTCTGAAACTAATTCTCTGTCCACTCTTTTTAATAAACCGTGAACAATTTCAAAGTATAAGATCAATAAAGATTGTCTTGACCAATTCCAAGATGAATCAAAAACTCTTGCTTTCTTTCTTGAAAATGAAGAGGCAATTCCTTCAATGAAGTAGTCACCTAGTTCTGCATTCAAGTAATCTAATTGTTCTTGTAGTGCAGCTAATTCACCTTTTTGTTTGTTAACTAATTTGTTACCTTGGTTTAAATCTAGTTTCAAGTAACGAGCCAAAACTTGTAACTGTTGACGAGCTAGAACCTTGTTATCTTTTGTCAACTCTTCGAATGCAGCAGCATCAATAGTGGCACCACCTGCTGCACCACCCGCACCACCTGCGGAGGCAGAGGCAGATGATAACGAAATATTAGCAATCGAAGCGTATTTTTGAGCAATACCATCTAAAAATGCTTTGGCATCATTTTCATTACCTAAACGAGTAGCTGGTTCATCGATCAATGATAATAATAAAACAGACGATTGTCTACCGGTACCTAAACCCCAACGTGATTGTAGGTATTTTCTTGCTGAAGCAACAGAGAAACCACCAGGCATTTTAGAAGCCATTAATCTTGCAATTAATGAGGATGATTGTTTACCCAATTCACCATTGAAAGTTTCTTGGAAGGATTCGGCTAGCTCTTCTAGAGGAGTTTCTTCTGGTTTTTCTGGAGTGGTACCAAATTCTTTACCTAAATCACCTAAAATTTCATTTTGAACTGTTGATTTACCATTAACCAATTCTTTAATAGCTTTTGTCAATGGAACAGCATCCAAAGATTTCTTCAATTTTTGGGCAACTAGAACATGTAACAATAATGAAGCCTTAACAGGCTCATCTGGAATTTCGGCAACTGGGCCAGATGCAGCAGCGGCTGGGGCAGCAACTGGAGCAGCAGCAATTGGAGCAGCAACTGGAGCAGCTGGAGTAGCGTCAGCTTTTGGAGAAGCAGCTTCCTGTTTAGCAGCTAATTCAACTGGATCAGGGGTGTAATAAATCTCTTTGGCATCTTTTGAGTAACACAAAACTTGTCTTTGCAATGACAAAGCAGCATCATAGGATTCATATTTACCTTTGATTGTTCTGGTAGCCATACCAGCCAAAGTAGGTGAAGGACCGATTTCAACAACCCTTTCAGTGTTGTAATCCTTTAAAAAGACATCCTGGGTTTCAATCCATCTGACAGGACTTGCAAATTGATAAGCTAAAAGCTCTGTTAAAAGAACATGAGCTAACTCTTGTTGAACTTCAGGACGCATCGTTTTAATGGTGTCTAAAAATTCTGATTAAAGAAATCAACAATCTATTAATTGAATTGTTTCAACCGGTGGATATAGGACTTTATATTTATATATATATACATATTTACAAATGCTTCGCTACCTGTTGCTGCAAGTCCCTAGTAATTTTATTTTTGTTGGGCCGTTGAACTTTGGAATTATTTGGTTTGCGCAACATTTTTCAGACATCGAATCTCAATGCAAGTTGGGTAATAGAATATATAACACATTTTCGCGCATGTCCCCACGATCATAGCTCAAAACAAATACACTTATTATGTAATTCTAAATTACTGTTAGATTTGGCATGATGAGAGTAAATAAGAAAAAAAATTGATTTTATTTCGCGGGTGACGCGTAAACAGAAGTTGAGCATCCTTCAACTGGGAGCTGAGAGAACGCGTAATCCATAATATTATAGAGAGGTCTATAAGATCCAGCTCAAAATTGAAGACAGTAAGAACTCGTGAAGGAAGCTGATTCTCATGTCAATTAGCAAGAACCCAATTCTCAATCAATTTAACCGCTAATAATGCATATTAAACGAATAGTTATCCAAGGTTTCAAAACTTATAAGAATACCACCATTATCGATGATATCTCACCAGGCCATAACGTTGTTGTCGGGCGTAATGGTTCAGGTAAATCAAACTTTTTTGCTGCCATCAGATTTGTTCTAAGTGACCAGTATACTAGAATGTCCAAAGAAGAAAGACAGGGTTTGATACATGATGGCTCTGGTACCATTTTATCAGCCTATGTTGAAATAGTTTTTGATAATACAGATGGTAGATTTGCAATATCAAAGGATGAAGTTATAATTAGAAGAACAATTGGATTAAAAAAGGATGATTATTCATTAGATCATAAATCATCAACAAGAACAGACATTATGCAACTATTGGAAAACGCAGGATTTTCCAAATCTAATCCATACTATATAGTACCTCAGGGCCGTATTAACTCATTGACAAATGCAAAAGATTTCGAAAGATTAAATCTATTGAAAGAAGTTGCAGGTGCTAAAGTTTTTGAAAACAAATTAAAGGAATCTGAAAAGGAGATGCAAAAAACAAAGTCTCAAAGAGATAAGATTGATGAAATGTTGAAATTCATCCACGAGAGATTGGCAGATTTGGATTCGGAGAAGGACGAACTAAAAAACTTCCAGGAATTAGAAAAAGATAAAAAGATCTACGAATTCATTCTCTATGATCGTGAGCTTAATGAATGTACCACTGCTATTGAAGAAATTGATGGTGATTATCAAGATGCTGTTGGAAACTCGCACCAATTTATCCAGGAGTTGGAAAAGAGAGAGAACTCAATTTCAGAACTAAACGCTTCAATCGAAAATATTAAACATCAGATCAAGATTTTGGGGATTGATGAAGCTGAAAAGACCAGTTTATTACAAGAAATTCAAAGACAGATTTACGAAAAATCTGCAGATTTGAACGAAATTAAGGAACATTTTGATGAGAATAAAAAGTCATTGAGCAGAAATCAAAAACAATTAGAAAGCATCGA
Organism: Waltiozyma mucosa; assembly: GCA_030581415.1. Lineage (NCBI taxonomy): Eukaryota > Fungi > Ascomycota > Saccharomycetes > Phaffomycetales > Wickerhamomycetaceae > Waltiozyma > Waltiozyma mucosa. The sequence continues at coordinate 286,027 of JAKTTK010000142.1, forward strand.
AATTAAATTGAAAAACAGTGAAAAAGATTTAGAGATTAGAAGACCAAAAATTGAATCCTTAAAATTGGAAGAAAGGGCTTTAGAATCGGAAATATCAGTTTTGAGAACGAAACAAAATATATTATACTCAAAGCAAGGCCGTTATTCTAAGTTTTCCTCCAAAGAACAAAGAGATAACTGGATTACCGAGCAAATTGAAGAAACACAGACTTATCAAGCTAATTCGTCTCTCGCGGTTTCAACCTTGCAGGACGAAATTAGCTCTCAACAGAATGATTTGAAACAAATTTTAGAGCAGGTTGATGATGTTCAAGATAGCATAAATGGGCCGACTGCCCAAGCAGAAATTCAAGATTTAGAAACTAAAATCTCTGATTTAAGAAGAAAATATGCCGCTGAGAATGATGAAAGAAAGTATCTTTGGAGGGAAGAAACTCGCTCTAAAGCAATATTAGATTCATTAGATGAAGAAGTTCGTCAAGCTGAAAGACAAGTGAAGCAAACTATGGATAGGCAGCAAAGTTCGGGGCTCGATTCAGTTAAGCGTATAACTGAGAGACTTGGTTTAGACGGTGTTTATGGACCGCTAGGTGAATTGATCTCTGTTAATCAAAAATACAGGGCCGCTGTTGAAGTCGTTGCAGGTAATTCGTTGTTTCATGTTGTTGTAGACAGTGATCAAACAGCGTCAATTATTATGGATGAATTGGTGCGTGAGAAGTCTGGGCGTGTTACATTTATTCCTTTAAACAGAATAAATCCGAAAGATGTGTCGTACCCAAGCTCATCAGACTGTGTTCCATTAATCAAAAAAATAGGTTTTGACCCTGAAATTCAAAATGCAGTTAAGCAAGTTTTTGGTAAAACTATTGTCTGTGTCAATTTGGAAAGAGGTTATGAATTATCAAGAGAGTTTAAGCTAAATGCTATAACATTGGATGGTGATAAAGCGGACAAAAAAGGTGTATTGACGGGTGGTTACCAAGATTTTAGGAAATCGAGATTAGAGTCAATGAAATACAAGCAAGATAAAAATAAAGAGGTCTTTTCTCAGGAGAAAAAACTATTGGAAGTCAAATCATCTATTGCAAAAAAGGATCAAGAAATTTTAGTAATCAATAATGAAATATCCAAATTATCAACTGAGTTTGAAACTTTACTAGCCAGCAAGAAACCTTTGAAATCAAAACTATCAAGTATTTTGAACGATAAATTCAGAATTCAAGACAATATTAAATTGAAAGAAGAAAAAATAGTGAAAATCAAGGAAACTCTTACAACCTTGGAAACCAAATTAGAAGAGTTGAATAGAGAGAAATCTTCAGATTTTATTGAAGGGTTATCAAATGATGAAAAGAACGATTTAAATGGTTTAATAGAACAAACTTCTAGACTTGAATCCAAACTAAATGGTATTTCGGACCTATTAATTAGTGAAGAATCAGAGCTCGGTGGTATCGAAATCGAGCTTAATGAAGTCTTGAGACCACGTTTGCAAGAAATTTTGAAAAATAAATCATCAACTCAATTGAACGAAGACCTGACAATTCAAGAGTTAGTCGAAGAAATTGAGAACTTGCAAGAAAAATACCAATCAATCGATGTATCTTTGGCTCAACTTAGATCAGATTACGATACAAAAAAGAAAGAATTGAAAAAACTTCAAGATTCGTTAGATAAAGCAGATGATCAGCAGCGTAGGCTCATTAAAACTCTTGAGAACTATCAAAGAACATCGGAAAAAAATTTGTCAAGAAGATCTCTATTGTCTAAGAGTAGAGATGATATACAACGGAAAATTAGAGAATTAGGTGCTTTGCCAGAACAAGCCTTCGATAATGATTTTGAGAATAAAAGCTCAGATCAACTATTGAAAAAATTAAATAAAGTCACCAAATCATTAGAAAAATTCAGTCACGTTAATAGAAAGGCCCTAGAACAGTATTTGAACTTCACTAAACAAAGAGATGGTCTCGTGGAAAGAAGAAAAGAGTTAGATAATTCAGAAGAATCTATTGACGAATTAATAAGCGTCTTGATCTCAAGAAAGGAAGATGCTATCCAAAATACGTTTTCTCAAGTTTCTAAAGCCTTTTCAGAAGTTTTTGAAAAATTAGTTCCAAAAGGTATTGGAAAGTTAGTCATGCAAACGAGATCAGCTGAATCACAAATAGCTCGCGATGCATTGGATGAAGATTTGGATGAGGATGAACAAGAGGCTCTGGATGGTGAAGAGACTGATAACTACACAGGTATTTCAATTCAAGTTTCCTTCAACTCTAAAAACGATGAGCAACAAAAGATTGAGCAGTTATCAGGTGGGCAAAAATCTTTATGTGCCATTGCATTGATTTTGGCCATTCAAAAGTCGGACCCAGCTCCTTTCTATTTGTTTGATGAAATAGACGCCAATTTGGATGCCCAATATAGAACTGCTGTTGCTAATCTTATTCATGAATTAAGTTCTGATGCGCAGTTCATCTGTACTACTTTCAGACCTGAAATGCTTCAAGTTGCTAATAAATTCTTTGGTGTTATGTTCAACAACAAGATCAGTACTGTCAGTGAGATCGTGAAAAGTGATGCTTTAGGATTTGTTGAAGGCCAACAACAACGCAGTTGAATCAAAAGCTTACATAACATACTATTGTTTCTATTGCTTATTATTCCAATTTAATTTATTTAATTTTCGCTAAACAACGTTTATTAAATAACGTACTTTATTCCCTAGTAAGATCAACTACATCTATAACTGATTCGCGATATAATACATTGGTTTATTACATTGTTTGAAAACTCAAAAATAACAAAAATTAAAATGAACCTTTTACCATTGATTTATTTTTTGACATCTTTCAAAAGGTCTTTAAATGCACTGCTGATTCTTGAGCTTTTGGTTGAAGCACCTCCAATCAAATTTTTTGCTGTTTTAGCGCTTAAAAATTTTTGACTGCTTTTCAAATTGTCATCATCTGAATCTGAGTCTGAATCATTTGAGTCTGAGTCTGAGTCCGAGTCTGAATCTGAGTCTGAGTCTGAGTTGGAGTCTGAAGAGTCTGTATCTTCGTCTGTACCTGATTCTGGATCTAAATTTGCTTTATTACTAGTTTGTTTCTCAGCTATATCTGGTTTACTAACTCGTTCGGATTTAGGTGTTAATGAATCTAGGACATCAGGGACACCTCTGTGTGCTAATTCGGATAATGAGCTTAAAGATAAACGTGAGTTTGATGATTGTTTTGTAGCACGAGCCTTCGAAGGCGTTGTCAATGTTGATACCGGCTCTTCTTGTTCAGCTAACTTATTCGATGCAATAGCTTTTCTCAAATCTTCCTTTTGAGAGCTTGGTTGTTGGGACAACCCTCTTGGTGTATTCACGATTCTTGGTTTTCTTGTGCTGTACTCTTCTTCGTCTTCTTCATCTTCATCATCATCCTCGGATTCGGAATCACTATCTGATTCTTCCACCTCGTTTTTACCTGATTGATTGGTGCTAGCCAATTCTTCACCATCTGAACTATCATTCTTTTCTTGTTCCCCTACGGGAATAGTAGTAGAATTATGCTTGTGTAATGTTTCAGTTTTTTGAGGAGTATTGGTCTTCTTCAGCTGTTTAGCTGTTTCAGCTATTTGTTCTCTTTTCAAACTTAATTCTCTCTTGGCCTCTTCAAACAATTTTCTGGTAGCGTTATTTCTTTCATGAATTTTGGTGTCCTTTTTAGGGGATTGATCAATTATATTTTTTGGCAATGATATTTTTTCTGTAGGAGATTTTGGTGGTTGTAGCTGTGGTTGAGATGACAGTGGTATGGATTGCGATAATGTATCTGCTGCTATTTGTGATGAGGATGGTGTTTCAGTAATTTCTTGATTAGATTCTTTGCCAAGTTCTGATTCTCTCGCTGATGCTCTTCTAAAACGTCTTCTTGCATTACCTATGAGCCTTCTTTTTTCAGCCAATAATGCAGTTTTTTCGTCTTCTTTCAAGTTTCCATCTTTCAATTTCTCTATTGTTCCTAATACACTAGTGAAATATTTAGCCGGAATATCATTCGGTAAATCAAGAATCCCCAATTTTCTACTAGCTTTTGGTGTAAGTGATAAATTATCAGAAGTTGCATCAGGTTGAGATGATTTTTGAGATAATTTGAGCTCGGCATCATCTTTATTGATTTCAGTACCTTCATTATATTGATTGGCAGTTATTGTTGTAGTAGACATCGATGATGTATCTTGAGGTTGTTTTGAGTTTTTGAACTCTGGATCTTTTTTCTTAGATTTTGATTGTTTGACCTCATTACCATTATCTTGAGATTCAACATTATCAATTTGTTTAATCTCAACAGGTTCACCTTCAGTCTTTTCAATCTCCACTTCAACTGATTTTTCAGTATCCCCTTTCCCATTTTTTTCAGATTCTATCTCGTTTTTCGTACCCACTTTTTCAAAAGCTTCATCTCTTTTTTGGACTTGAGCAACCTTTTTCGTTTCCCTTGTCTTATTTGTAGCTTCTAAATTTTTCGGTTCTTCAATTGATTTCTGAATTTTCTTTGATGATTCAACAGGTTTACTGCTTGGATTTTCCTTTATTGGAGATTTTGATGGATTTGATTTCTCAGTAACGGCTTTTAATGCAGTAGTTCTACTCGATTTGGGAAAAATGTTTTTAGCATTAATTTGACCATCAATATCTTTTAAAGCCTTTTTAGAAGGTAGTTTACCAGTGGAGAAAAGTTTTATAATTTCATCCTTTGAAAAATGAGCTTCTTCATTAAAATGTTTCCCATTTAATTCAGGTTCTAATTCTGAATCTGATTCTAATTCTGATTCTGAAAATTCAGTCAATTTAGTAACTGATTTATTTGCAATGATTTCATTTGGTGCCAATAATGAATTATTGATTAAATTGTTATTTATATTTATAGATTCATCGACTAATTTTTTGATTGGAATTAATTTTTGATTCAATTTTTCATTAATTTCTTGTTCTTGTATTGTTATATCATTTGCATCTTTCAATTGTGGTTCAGGAGCTACTAACATACCGGATGTAATTCTTTTTGATGATGGTAAAGGTGATGCATTGGCTGATGGTTTATGCTTTTTTGGATCGATATATCTTGTTGTATCATCTTCTTCGGGTGGAGGTAATGAAAAATCTATCGAATCATCTTTATTGGTTGAAAAATTTCTGATTGATGCATTAGCGGTTTTAAATCCTTGATCATCATCACTATTTTGAGTTTCATCAGGAAATAATTGATTTGCTAATGGAGTTGATTTTCTATCCAATGAATCTTTGGTATTATTATTTATATGATTATTATTACCATTGGTTAATTTGTAGTTGACTGAATTATTAGTATTTCTCTTTTTAGGAATGGTTAAACTTGAAAAACTTTGATTAGATGCATGTCTTTTTATTTTATTTGAATTTTGTGATATTTCATTGTTTATTGTTGAATTCAATGGTTTCATTTCATTACCCAATATAACACGAACAGAATTATCATAATCAAATACATCACCTGCTATATAATCAGGATCTAAATCACATTCTTGAATATCTTGTAATCTTAAAATTTCTAATTCATCTTCATTAGGATATAATTTGTTAAATCTAGTTGAAATTTCTTGAGCAATTTCCAACAAAGTTTTATCTCTTTTAGTGATATGTAAAAATTTTCTAAAATTGAATTGTGATTCATTAATTCTACTATAATTGTTAAAAAATGAACTATTATTATGGCTATTAGAATTATAGTTATTATTATTACTATGATTATTATTACTGTTATGATTATTGCTGTTGTTACTGTTGGTTTGTTGAAGTTGATGTTGATTATAATTGATTGATGATGAATAAATATTGTTAGGAGTACTTGTGTTCAAATCAATTTTAGAACTATTTGGAATGTATGGAGAGGATTGTACAAAAGAGTTTAGTTGTGAAGAATTACCATTGGATCTAAATTGATCACCTCTATTAAATGTGCTAGGAGGCACTAAAATGACTTGAAGTTTCAACATTTTGTTAATTCAACCCAACACGGTTATGATTATAAGATGGGGAATTTTTTTTTTTTTTTTTTTTTTGAGTATTACAAGAAACAAAAAAAAACTCAATTGGAATGTATTATTTGAAGGGTTTCTGTGTGTGCTTATGTGTGTTTATTTTTGTGTTTTCTCGGGGGATCCTTTAGAATTATTTGTCAATTGAATCTTCTTATATTATCTTGGTTTAGTTGATGATGATGATGATGATGTGATAAATTAAGCTAATAAATTTTTCTTCAATTTCAAATTATATAATTTCACTTTTTTTTTTCTCCCCTATAATGAATAAATTTTGGCTCATAGGCCAAATTTGGGGGTTAACTAATTCAACCTTCTTTCCCCCATTTACACAGAATCCGAACCCATCAATATTTAAAGTGGTAGGCTCCCTAGCTTAGTAAAAAAATACTCCTCCGCCTTCCAGCATGAGTTTCCACCCAAATTAAAGAGAGAAAAAAAAACAACCAACAACAACGACAAAAACAACGACTTTTGACGCCTAATAAAGCTTTAAATTTTAAAATTAGGAGAGTTATTAAACATAGTAAAAGTTGACTATGTTAATATTTTTAAAGCACCAACTAGTAAGAATATAAATCAACTCGTTATTTTTATTGAAAGATGAATTGATTAGTTTTGTAATAAAATTAGGAATATATTAAAATAATTATAAAGATGATACAAGAAATAAAAAAAAAAAAATCAATTACTATGGCGTTATAGAATAATTATCTGAAATAAAGTTTTAAAAATTCATTAACCTTTCTTTTAAAGAGAACTTTCCCTAATTGAAAAACGAACAGCTTCATCAATTGATTTAGCAACATGTTCAACATTATGTTCGTTCAAACCAGCAACAGAAGCTCTACCATTAGAAGCTAAATAAATGGCATGTTCAGTTTCTAATCTAGCAACTTGAGATTTAGTCAATCCAGTGAATGAAAACATACCTTGTTGATTGACAATATGATCCCAATTACCTGGAGTATCTAATTGAACTAATAAATCTCTTAATGCAACTCTTTGTTTATAAATACGTTGTGACATTGTAATCAAATCCTTTTCCCATTGAATTCTTAATTCAGGAACGGTTAAAATTTTAGCAACAACTTTAGCACCATAAGCTGGAGGATTTGAAAATTCTGATCTAGTAAATGCCGCTAATTGAGATGATATAGCTTTAGTATTATTAGAATTTTTTGGTAAAACAACATGGAATGCACCAGTTCTTTCTCCATAAACACCTGCATTTTTAGCAAATGATTGACAAATTAAAATTGGAGATTCTAAAATTTCAACACCTTTTTGTAAAGCCCATGCATCATTTTGTAAATTACCCGATGCAAATCCTTGATAAGCTGAATCAAATAAGGGTAAATGATTGTTTTTTTTAATTGCTTCTAAAATTTGAATCCATTGATCTCTAGTTGGATCTAAACCAGTTGGATTATGAGCACAAGCATGTAAGACAAAAATTGAACCTTTTGGAGCATTTTCAATATCTTTTAAATAATTTTCAATATCTAATGATTTATTAACATCATCCCAATATGAATAAGTTGCAGTTTTCAATCCAAGTACTTCAAAAACTGGAAAATGATTTGCCCAAGTTGGAGCTGATAAATAAACAGTTTCTGATTGTTTATAAAAAGTTTTAATAAATCTTGCAGCTAAATGTAATGAACCAGTACCTGATAATGTTTGAATTGATGCAACTCTTTCTTCTTTTAAAGCTGAAGAATCTTCACCCAAAATAACTTTTGCAGCAGCTTCAACAAATGGTGCAAATCCATTCAATGGTAAATATTCATGATTAAATTCTGGATCTTGTTGTAACAATTTTTCAGCTTCTTTAACAGATGGTAAAATCCATGGTTTACCATTCTCATCTCTATAAGCACCAATACCTAAATCAACTTTATGAGCTCTGGTATCTTTTAAATAACGACTTTTTAAAGCGAATAATGCATCACCTGGAATTAGTGGGACTTCTGAAAAAACGTTAGCCATTGTTTATATATATATAGTTTCGCCTTTCTTTTTTCTAGTTTTCTTTTGTTTTTAATATAAATCCAATCAATATTTATACTTTTTATATATTGGTTGAATTGATTAATATTTATATATTCATAATTGATGATTACAGTAATTTGATCGGAGTTGAATATAATTTTCGAGATGACTCTTTTTTTTTTTAGGGAGAGAAGGAAAAAAAAATCTGCCATAAAAATTAACCAATATCAGCTGCCACAGAAGTAATTTGATAACATTACAACAATAATATAATTTTATTATCAAAGTTACATGGAAGTTATAGTCAACTTTTGATATAAGAATATCGTGATAAAATTCTATATTTACTTTTATACAATGGCTTTATTTTCATAACTTAATTCATATAACTCTTTGATTCTCTGTTCTCAAAGGTATCCACTATTGTCTGAAATCTCTGGTCCGGGGGGAGGAGAAGAGAAGAGATTATAAAAATTAACCCACCCAATTAATCGAAATAAATGATATAATTATAGTATAGCTATAACTATAGTATTCTTTCAATCATACTGTAACAATACACCATATAATTCTTTCTTTATTTGATTGGACTTGTATTATTATTTACTTTAGTACACTGTATAGTATAAATTTCATGGGGATTTAATATAATTTAAATTTTTTTTCAAAATATTATGCGGAGATCACGGAATTTATCATGGATAACTTAATTCTCAGTGGGATAATTAGATTTTGTATTGAAGTTTAGTTATATATATAACATCAACCCTTTCAATAGTATATCAAGAAAACAATTTAATTTTTCCAATGTCCAATTCGACATTGATAAGTAATAAATCTGATCCTTCAAGTTGGGTAATTTCCCGTGTTTTCAATGCATTGGTAAAAGCTGTTGAAGATCAATCAAAAGTTTCAAATGTTCCTGATAGACAAGCAGCTTTAAGCTTCACATATTTTATAAGTCCTTATGCTGGTGCTTGTATGACTATGGCTATAATATTAAATAGAACTGTTGTTTTTGCATCATCTAGATCAAGAGTTTCAAATACTTTACCCAAATTTCCAAGTATAATATTAAGAATTGTTTCATTGTTAATTTTATTAAATTCTTTAATTTCAATTTTATTACAAATAAGTTTAATTTCGTCATTTGTACAAAATTTAATATCTAAATTAATAGATTTAAAAGATATTAAAATTCCAACTATAGATTCATTTTTATGGAATATTTTTATATCGTTATGTATATCACAATTCTTGGAAACTTTTATTTCAATCACATCTGGTCAATTACCATCGAATGATACAGGATTAACTTTATTTGAACATTCTTTAGCATTTCAAGAATGTCAATTTCTATCTGAACCATCATCTCAATTATTATCGATTGTTTTTTTTTCAATTATAAGTCAAATCACTATTCATTTATTAGGAATAACAGGAATGAAAAAATATCAATTAATACCTTCGACTATTATTGGGATATCATTTTTAATATATTATTGTATCAATGCTTATAATGGAGGGTTGATATATTTCCCTAGTGTTGTCATAATTTCAGCAATCCCACAAATTTTAGTTTTTATTATAATCACATTTTGTCTATCAATTTATGGATTTGCAGTTCTAGTCAATGGTGGATCAACTGAATCGTTAACTTATACCCCAATGGTTGAAAATTTAAGAAATTCATTAAATTTACAATTAAATGATGATTTTAATTCTTCATTGATGAGATTTGGTTATATTATGTTTACAGCTGTTGATAATGAAGAATATGTTAATGAACTGACAAATTTAAATTTGGTTAAATCAACTTATCTTGATGATGATGATGATGGGAAAAATCATCTATTGAGCAATTATTTCAATAAAATTGAAAATCATCCTGATTTATTGAATAATGATGGAGGCTCTATAATTTCAAAAACAAATAAAGATAATGAAACTATAGTTAACAATTGGATTTTTTTGAAAAAATTTATTAATTTAACAAAATTATTACAAGGTATTACAATTTATATTTATAAAAAATTATTTAAAAAAAATAAACCTAAAAATTCCAATAATTCCAAAAAGAAATTTAAATCACAAAACCATAATTTTTTATCCTCATCCTCAACTATCATTATCAATGATGAAGATAATGAGCTATTAGATTTTGATTATATTGAAGCAGAAAATAACCATGAATTCTCAGAATCTGATTTGGAAATTGAACCATTGGAATATGAATCAGATTATGAAACTGATAGTGAATTAGACTCATCAAATGCTGAATATATTTCGAACCCATCAAAGGCAAGATCTTTACAATATACCAATAACAATAATAATAATAAATTCTTAACGGATAAAAAATCAGCAATTGAAGAATTATACAATTCCGAAAATTTGATATCATTATTTAAACCACAAGATCTTGATGAGATATCCTTCCAAAATTCGATAAAATATCATTTATTAAATGATAAAAGAATAACACGTTCACAATATTGCCTATCGAATGAGGATGATATTCTCAAGGAAGTTATATTAACGAATCGTAAACAAGATAAACATCACATCCATGATAATAATGAAGAAGCTAGAGAAGATTATTCTTGCGTTGTTTGTCAAACAAATCCTAGATCTATCATTATTTGGCCATGTAAATGTTTTGCTATTTGTGAAAATTGTCGGGTAAGTTTAGGTATTAGAGGGTTTCAAATTTGTGTATGTTGTCGGCGAAAAGTGGATGGGTTCAGTAAAGTTTTCATGCCTTAGAATATATATATATATATATATTAATTTTTTTAATTTAAACTTGTATAGTCTTTTTTAATGCATCACTTTTTATGTGAATGATTAACTAACCTCAAATAAACCATCAATGAGGTAGCCCTACTTATAATTTTAGAGGGAAAAAAAGAAAAATTATATTGTGAAATTAGAATCATTTCAATATTTGGTATACACTAAATTGATTTTATTACTTATTTTTTCATTTTTGCTAAAACGTCTAATAAGTTTTGAACATTACTACTTGCACCCTGTTGTTGTTGAGGAGGTGGGGCCTGTGATTGTAAAGGTGCTTGGTACTGTTGTTGAGGTGGTGGGGATTGTTGCAGCTTACCCAACAAAGCAGAAACATTATTTTGTGGAGGTTGCTGGTATTGTTGATATTGTTGCGGTTGTTGCTGTGGTGGAGGAGGAGCAAATTGTTGGTAACCAGGAGTTTGACCAGCTTGTTGAGCAGCAGCTAATTGAAGCAAGTTTTGCATAGCGGCTGGTGGCAAGTTTTGAAGTGATGCTAAAAGATTATTTGGATCAAGAGCTGGTACTTGGTTTGCAGGTGGTGGTGGTGGTGCTTGTCCATATTGTTGACCATACTGTGGTTGACCATATGGCGGGTATTGTTGACCATATTGTGGTTGTGGTTGTCCATAGTTGTTATTTCCATAGTTATTATTGCCATAGTTGTTTGGAGCACCATAATTATTGTTGTTGTTACTGTTGTTATTATCGTAACCATTGTTTCCATAATTGTTAGAACGTTGATTATATCCACCATAATTTTTGTTATTATTATGGCCACCTTGTTTATTACCCTTTTCTCTTAAGATCAACTGAGCAGCATCATTAGTGTTGATACTCAAATATTCATCAAATTTGACCCCACCATCATGTGTTTTAGAGTAGATGAACAAATCCACTGTTCTATTTTTGTTAATTAAACATACACTTAAAATACCAGAGTAGGCAGCTTCATTCATACGAGATTTTAAGTCATGGCCAGGTTTCAAGAATTCATATTCAGTAACAATACCTTGATTTAAAAATCCTCTGGCAGTATCACGAGCAAAGTTTGGATCAGCTACTTGTTTAATAAAGATTTGACATTCCAATTGTTTTCTTCTTTGATTTCTTTCATTATGATGACCATGGTCATCTCTGTTTCTTTTATTTTGTTGCTTTTGACGCTGTTGTTCAATTTCTTCAGGTCTAGAGTTTTTAGCAATTTCTAAAATCAAAAGTTTATTACCCATTGGAATATCAGCTTCAGCTTTGATAGCATTTTCAACAGCTTTAGCCTCATCATACTGGATGAAACAATAGGCACCTTTGAAAGAGATTTGTAGAATTTTACCATATTTATGGAAGGTTCTAAAGATTCCTTCTTTAGTCATTGAATTAGATGGTAAGTTACCAACAAACAATCTTGAATTTGGTTTGAATGGAAATCTTGAATGATATTTAGATTCTGAATCTAAATAAGAGTTATAGAGTTCTCTTTCATGTAGAGACATTGGAGTAGATAAGTCTGGTCTATGAGATTGTGGTGTTTCTGATTCTTTAGCATTTGTACTAGATACTAATTTAGAATATTCCGAGAGGACTCTCTCTTGTTGTTGATCATGAGATAATTTAAGGAATGATTGATCAGAAAAGAGTCTATCTGTCAAGGCTTTAGCTATACTTGGGTCAATACTAGAGCTAGAAGCTTCAGTTGTAGCTGTAGAAGTAGATTCAGCAGAGTTAGTAGTAGGTTTAGTAGTGTTGGTTGATTCAGAAGAGAAATCAGCAGTTGGATCGTACTCTTCCTCTTCCTCCAATTCTTTTGAATCACCTCCATCATCTTTAAAGTACAAGTTGTCAGTATCTTTTTCAGTAGTGATATCAGCAGTAGGGTCATATTCCTCTTCCTCTTCTTCTTCTTCTTTAGATCCTTCCTTTTCAGGAATTAATTCTAGATCTTCTTGTTCTTCAGTATTTTCTTCGATATGTTCAGCTAATGGATCATACTCTTCTTCGTCTTCTTCTTCTTCATTATCATCCTCTTGTTTCTCCTCTTGTTCGTCAATATTTATATTCTCTTCTTCTTTTTCTTCTTCTTTCTCTTCTTCTTTTTCTTCTTCTTTTGCTTCGTCTTTTTCTTCTTCTTTTTCTTCGTCTTTTTCTTCTTCTTCTTTTGCCTCCTCTTCATCAATATTTTCTGACTCTTCTGCCAATTGAGATGGCTCTTCTTCAGTTGATTCTTCTTGTTTCAATTCTCCTAATTCTTCAGATTTAGGAACAACTGAAGAATCACTAGCGGACTCATAGATATCCTCTGAAGTATTTCTTTCCTCTGTACTCATTTTTTTAAAATTATAGTTGACAATAACAAAATATACTAATACACAATATTTTCAAACACTTTATTAATAAAAATAGGACAGTTGAAAGAAGAAAAAAAAAAGCTAAATGTTTTGATTAAATATTCTGATTTATTTCAGTAAAAGCGATATTATTATATTTAATTTATAGTTGATGAAGAAGCCAGAAAATAATTTCATGTGTTTTTTTTTTTTTCTACAAATGCTACTATGTGTTTTTTTTTTTTGCTCTCACGGGCGGTGTCGAGGCGGCGGGCGCACCCATGAATATATCCAATAAAATATTCGAGACAAGCACAGCAGCTTAATACTTTTATTACAGCTTATACCAAATTTATATCTTTCCGATATAAATTGTTGGGGGGGATGATATTTCCGCGAATTACAATTTAGTAGACTTTGCGGATAACGTATGCTACACGTATCCTAAAGGCAGAATAGTAAACATTTGGACGTTGTATACTAATATAGATTTGAAAGACAAAAGCGATTCATGAACTATATTTATAATATTCTACTAACTAATAACTTATTATAAAATACATAATCTTTGTTATTCTTTTAAGAAAAAAAAACCTATACATAAATAAATAGAAAGGTATATTTTATTTAAATGTAAAAATCATCTTTTATAAGGAACTAGACGATGAACTAGTTTCGAGGGGAAATTGCTCCCCGGATTTCCTGTATAAACGTGATTATAATTATTTTGGTTAACATATTCTATTGATTATATAATATGTACAAGGCACCCAATCATATCGATGAATTTAATAATTATATATGAACCCTAATAAAACAGAATAAATAAGACATAACTTTTTCCCATATGCTAATGCAATAAATATTATATTGAAATGTTTCTTCAACTTTCTATATTGTAACCTATTGATCTATTGTTACTTGCTTTTGTTTCTGTTGTTGGAATTTTTCCGATTGATAAAGTTTTTCATCTTCATTATTTATACTATGGTTAGCTGGACATGGAACTATTGAACCGGATGCAACTGTGAAAAATGCAACGGCAAAAGTAGTATAAAATATATTATTCGTTAGTTTTGATCTAACTGCAGCTCTCATTATTTGGAATATTGATATGAATGTTTAATTAAAATTGGAGGTTGGAGGCCTAATCTCTTTAAAATCTTACAATGTGTTGTATCTTTCTCTCCATTCAAATTCTCGATAAATTTTTTTTTTTCGGTTTCTTTTAATAAAATATTATTGTTATTGTGATTAATTATTTCGTGAAAAAAAAAAAAAAAGGAGCCAGTGGCCACTGCGGGTTTGGGTAATTTAATATTTTCAATGTTTTGCGCGAAACTCTGCCCAGCTCGAGATCCGAAAGTTGTCGGGGCCTCTGAGCCATCAATCTATTGAGTCTTGAGACTGGAAAACTGCAAACAGTTCAGAGTACCGACTCTCTCGAATCTATTATAGCGCTAGTAGTTACTGGCTACGCTACGTCGTCATCGTGTTTTAATTTTATAAGCACAGCGCCCTGTTGAGTAAATCTGAATTATATAAGCTGGTTGGCACAGTTCATCTATATTGGCCGCTGGCGCCTAAAAAAATAACATAATATTCGATGTATATAGCTTAAAAGACTTTTGATTAAATTCCATAAATTTATTCAGAATTGTATCACTTAAAGTATCAATTGGTGAAATATAGAAATCTAATAATAAATTCCTCTAAACCCCCCAGATATTTTAGTCTATTGCAACACAGTAAAAATTATAGTAGAAGTATTCGTACAAAAATTAGTTACTCATATCTCGTCGTAGTACGGTAAAATAAATTATACATTAATCAATTAACCTTAAAAAAAAAAAAAAAAAGAAAAAAGATGAAATTTAATTACGATGATGCCAGACATAAATCTATAAACTCATTATTTCGTCTATAAAGTTCAATCAATATTCCCCCTCTTTGCATAAATGTTACGATTTGCTTCACAAAAATCAGGTTTGCTAAGTAGGCAACATCGTTTATATACAACTCTTTCAGGTCTTGAACTATCTAAAAAAATTAGAAGAGATGCATTTGAAAAAATTCAACACATCAAACAATCAAATCCAAAGTTTGCTCCAACTTTAAAGATTTTACAAGTTGGTTCAAGGCCAGATTCATCAACTTATGTTAATATGAAATTAAAAGCTTCCAAAGAATCAGGTGTCAACTGTATTATTGAAAAATTAGATGAAAATATTACTGAGGTGGAAATTTTAAACAAAATTAATCAAATCAATCAAGATGATTCAATTCATGGATTATTAATTCAATTACCATTACCAAAACACTTAGATGAACCAAAAATTACAAATTTTGTCACAGTTGATAAAGATGTTGATGGATTTGGTCGTTATAATATTGGTGAATTATCTAAAAAAGGTGGTGAACCAAAATTTATTCCATGTACACCAAATGGATGTATCAAATTATTAGAAGAATCAGGTATTGATTTAAACGGTAAGAATGCAGTAGTTTTAGGTAGATCTGATATTGTTGGAATTCCAGTTGCTACTTTATTACAAAAGCAAAATGCCACTGTTACCATTTGTCATTCAAGAACTCAAAATTTACCACAAATTATTTCCCAAGCTGATGTTGTTATTGCTGCAATTGGTAAACCAAAATTTGTCAAAGGCGAATGGTTAAAAGAAGGAGCAGTTTTAATTGATGTTGGAATCAATTATATTCCAGATTCTACCAAAAAATCAGGTCAAAGATTAGTTGGTGATGTTGATTTCGAAAGTTGTAAAAATAAAACTTCATTCATTACTCCTGTTCCAGGTGGTGTTGGACCAATGACTGTTGCAATGCTTGTTGAAAATGTATTTTTAGCTGCTAAAAGACAATTAATTGAAAGTTCCAAACCAGCTGAATTCACTCCATTACCATTAAATTTACAAACTCCAGTACCATCAGATATTGAAATCTCAAGAGCTCAAACACCAAAATTAATCAAAGATTTAGCTTCTGAATTAAGATTAAAAGAAAGTGAATTGGAATTATTTGGTCACTATAAAGCTAAAATTAATTTGAATGCATATGAGAGATTGAAAGATCGTGAAAATGGTAATTATATTTTAGTTGCAGGTATCACTCCAACTCCATTAGGTGAAGGTAAATCAACCACTACTATGGGTTTAGTTCAAGCTCTTTCAGCTCATTTAAATATTCCAGCAATCGCTAATGTTAGACAACCTTCAATGGGTCCAACTTTTGGGGTTAAAGGTGGTGCCGCCGGTGGTGGTTATGCCCAAGTTATTCCTATGGATGAATTTAACATGCATTTAACAGGTGATATTCATGCTATTGGTGCTGCTAATAATTTATTAGCCGCTGCCATTGATACTAGAATTTTCCATGAACAAACTCAAAAGAAAGATGAGACTTTTTATAAAAGATTAGTCCCTTCGAAAAAGGGTGAAAGAATTTTCACTAATTCAATGTTGAGAAGATTAAAAAAATTAGGAATTAATAAAACAAATCCAGATGAATTAACTCCAGAAGAAATCAAAAAATTTGCTAGGTTAGATATTAACCCAGATACTATTACAATTAAAAGAGTTGTTGATGTCAATGATAGATTTCTACGTCAAGTTACTATCGGTGAAGCTCCAACTGAAAAAGGTTTCATTAGAAAAACTGGATTTGATATCACTGTTGCTTCTGAATTGATGGCTATACTTGCTCTGTCAAAGGATTTATCAGATTTACAACAAAGAGTTGGTAACATTGTCATTGGTTCAAACTTTGCCAATGAACCAATCACTGTTGATGACTTAGGTGCAGCAGGTGCCATTGGTGCTTTATTGAAAGATGCTGTCAAACCAACTCTAATGCAAACATTGGAAGGTTCACCTGTTTTAATTCATGCTGGTCCATTCGCTAATATTTCTATTGGTGCCTCCTCAGTTATTGCGGATAAATTGGCTTTGAAATTAGTCGGTACCTCCTCACCAAAAGAACAAAAAGGTTTCGTTGTTACTGAGGCTGGTTTTGATTTCACGATGGGTGGTGAAAGGTTCCTAGATATCAAATGTCGTTCAAGTGGATTAGTTCCAAATACTGTTGTTTTGGTTGCTACTATTAGAGCTTTAAAATTACATGGTGGTGCTCCAAATGTTAAACCAGGTCAATCATTACCTCAAGAATATACTCAAGAAAACTTAGAATTGGTTGAAAGAGGTGCTTCTAATTTAGCTAAGCAAATTGCTAACGTCAAAGAATTTGGAGTTAACGTTGTTGTTGCAATTAATCAATTCAAAGATGACACTCAAGCTGAGTTGGATTTAGTTAAGAAATTAGCTAAAGAAGCAGGTGCTCTCGATGCCGTTGAATCAAACCATTGGGGCCAAGGTGGTTTGGGTGCAGTCAATTTAGCCAAAGCTGTCGTTGAATCTGTTCAACATTCCAAACCAGATGAATTTAAATTCTTATATGATGTTAACGACTCAGTTGAAGATAAATTGACTTCAATCGTCACAAAGTTATACAATGGTAAATCAATTAAGATTTCTGAAGTTGCTCAAAAAAAAATTGATAACTACAAAGCTCAAGGTTTTGGTGATTTACCAATCTGTGTCGCTAAAACTCAATACTCATTATCACATGATGCAAACTTAAAGGGTGTTCCTTCGGGTTTCGAATTCCCAATCAGAGATATCAGAGCTTCAATCGGTGCTGGTTACTTATACGCCCTGGCTGATGAAATTCAAACCATTCCAGGTTTACCAACTCACGCTGGTTACATGAATGTTGAAGTGGATGAGCATGGTGATATTGAAGGTCTGTTTTAGGTTAGATTATAAAAGGTCAATTGATAGATAAAATTTAATATTTATATTCATTAGCATAACATAGATTTTTATACATAAGATAGAGAATTTTGTTTATTAAATTTATATTGTAGACCGGAGATCTAATAATAAATAATAAATAATAAATAATAAATAATAAATAATAAATAATAAATAATAAATAATAAATAATAAATAATAAATAATAAATAATAAATAATAAATAATAAATAATAAATAATAAATAATAAATAATAAATAATAAATAATAAATAATAAATAATAAATAATAAATAATGAAATATAGTAACTGATAAATAATAGTTTAAATAAGCAAAATTGATACGAATGTCTTATCCTCTTCAATTATATCCTTTCAAAAATCTAGTTGCAAAAGATCTATCTGGGACTACTTTTTCATTGAATCTCGTTTGGCCATCATTCTCAAAATAGCGCATAACATGTGCATTCTGTTTCCAAAAGTTCACTAATTCCTGAAACTCCATCTGTCCTTTGGCATATAAGATATTAATAATATTAATATCCTTTTGAAACCTATTTCTCTCAAACTCCTGTCTGATTTTGGTACGAACTGCTGCCACAGGTAAGTCTAGTTCATATAACTCGACAAATGTTGGCGAATGTCTCAAGTATCTTCTGTATAGACTCAAAACTCTGTTTCTCATAACATTGTTATTTAAAGTGATTTTAGTGGCTTCTGCAAAAGCAGTAGGAGCAGTTGGCATCTAATTATAAGGACTTTTGAATTGATTGTCGTTATAAACTATTTTCTTTGGAGCTATCTGGACTCGATACAAAAGTCGTCTTACCTCATAAAATCTATCATCCAATGATTTCACCAAATTCTCGGAAATTAACAGGCCTCGAAAATTCCATCTTACTTACGTCTACAATTTAAGACTATAACCATAACTCCACGTATCACCGTGAGATACTCTGAATCCATTTAAAATATAATATATTCATTGGTTTATCATCAACCAAATGTTTTCCAAGTTAGAGGGTTCTGGCTCTACATTAATTAATATTTATACTTCCAAGTTCCAAGCCTTCATGTTTCACCTTCGTAACTTCTGAGTCTAGAATGCTACGTGATGGGTACTACATAGTAAACAGTACCATATTTCTCTCGAAGTCCTCATATAAACATACACATGTTATTGAGTAATTTTATGAACAACTAAATCTTATGAACTTTCCTAATTTTTTTTTCAGTCTAGTTTCCAGTTAATATGAATGCAATTACTTTTTTTTTTCATCTCATTAAAATCATTAAATATATAAATTCATTCTTCATCACTGTCAGCAAAATCTTCTTCCACAACTAAATCTTCAGGTTTGATCTCATTTTGGACTGGCTGTGTTTCAATATCCTTTAACTCAATATCATCAAAATCTTCGTCTTCGTCCTCTTTTTCAACTTCTTCGTCTTCCTCATCATCATCTTCTTCTTCTTCTTCCTCGTCTTCTTCGTCAGCTTCCTCTTTTTCCCTTTGTGCCAATTGTTCGTAATACGCCGCTAATGCATCTTGAGCCTCTTTGTCTTCATCATCAATACCAATAGATTCGACAGGTTCTGTAGATTCTTTTCCGTTTTTTGAAGTATCTGGTTCCGTTTTAATGTCACTCTCTGTAGCAAATTCACTTGATGGAATTGAAGATTGCTTATCATTTTCTGTTTCTTCTTTTTTAACTTCACCATCTTGTAATTCAATATCACCATCTTCATCTTCTTCTCTATTCAAAATACCAAGTTGAGCAGAGCCAACTGTACTCTGTTCATGCCAAGTTGGCATAGCATTTTGTTTCCTCTTCTCTTCCAATTCTAAAGCTTGTCTTTCTCTTGCCAGGTTATCATCATTAGCAGTAATATTAACGTGTAGTGTAGCATGAGATTTGGATCCAGCTTTTCTTGAGCTAATATTATTCAAATAAGAGTCTTTGCTAAACATTTTAGATCCTTTACCAATAGCTGAAACGGAGTAAGCAGCTGTGGTATTTGCCTGAGCTGGTATGACTTTACCTAATGAAGTTTCAAAGTTGTTTTCCGCAATTGGACGTTCATCAATTTTCCTTAGGTAATTTATAACTGGTTCTAATTGTTTCATTAATTTTTCATATTTGTCTTGATTTTCTTTAGCTATTTTACCTGAATCATCCTCTATCAAACTCACATTACATAAAGAACATATAAACTCATTTTTTTCATAGTTCAACAAAGCAATAGCATCTAATTGCGAATATCTTGTTTTACAAATGGGACAAATGTATCCCTGAGGGTTACCATCAGTACTGACATCTTTTTTAATTGATTGGACTACTGAATGAACTTTCCATTTGATTGAATCAATGGCTTCTGTAAAATAAATGAAATAATATATCTTTGAAACAGGTCTCATTTGTGGACCAGGCTCCTTTTGAGTATGAACAGTCAATAAACGATCATCTACTAATTTCTGACACAATGCTCTCAGTTCTTTTTTCTGGATTCCCAATAAATGCGACAAATCCTCTTCTGATAGCACTGAATGGAGCAAAACTGCATCTATTATCAGTACGTATGGGATACCATAAAACCCTCTTACAACAAAGCGAATTAATGAGCGAACCGTATTATCCATAATGTTATTGAAACTACTAACAATATCTTAATTATTCAATTAATTTCAAGTAGATATCTATGGTTCGACGAAAGTGTGTTGTGATTAATAAAGATTATTAATTCAAATCAAAAAGATATCTTCTAATATTATATATATAATAATCAAATTATATTTCACTTGATTTTTCTCTTCTTTATATTTCTATGTGGTCCCGATCAAGCTCGGAAAACATTTTCTGGCTGATATTAATATGGCTGAGAGCTGAGAGTCTGATTACACTTAATATTATTTACTGACATATTAAGTTATCAGATAGAATTGACTTTATCGTAGAGCAATATCAGCTTAACGACGTAGTTTTCTGATCCCTCATCATGATCATAAGCTTTTGATAAAGGTAAATTCTTAGGACATCGTACAGCCGGTCCTTAGCTTATACCAGGGATCATGGTCCAGCTGCTATAATGTCATCAGCCGTAGCTAGTAACTGATTATATATTATGCTATTATGATATATATGATATATATAATATGATCAACTCCAAATAATTATATTAAGATTAGATCATCACAATTACATGACAGCTTATAATATTATTTTGAACATATAATTGTCATATATAATTTCGAATATTACCTTGACATTACTTATGTATAGATCAATTGTCTTGAAGTGCGTGCCAATGAATGTAATATATATTTGCCGTAATTATAATATTACATATGCATATATAATGTAGTTATAAAAATTTCACCATGACAACTTCAACGTCGGCGCCGCCAGGCGTGCACGCCGGCTAATCGTACTTAATATATAATTTTTATAAATATTTTACAAGGTCAAAAAAGTTATTGATTTTTACAAAAATTATTTTAATTATATTTTAAATTTTGGCCGCCCAGCTGCGCGCCAGCTGCCAAAAATAATGTATGAAATATTATATAATATTTAAAAATTAGTGTATATTACATCATAGGTGACTAAGCACAACATAAAGCCGGCACCGCTGCAGCATGAGCTATAATAATAAGCGCGCGCCCGGTGCCTGTACAGGGCAGCGTCTAGCTGCTAGCTGCCATCTGTAGCTACAGCTACAATGTTATCGATCTATTATATTAAGTAGCTGGCGCTTAATATCATAATTAATATTATAATAATTAATATATTTATTATATGGAAGTAATTTAATTTGTCATTTTGACTACACGAGATCGACTAGCAATAAGCAGAAACTATAAAATATATATTAATTGGCCGGTTGACCTCGACTATATTAGTATCGTTTCAACGGACGATAATATTATTGAGTCTTGAGTAATTTTCTATAACTAATTTATAAAATATATATTGCTTGATACTTACTTGAATTCTCCATAATTATTATTAATAATCTGTAAAATACATTAACTTCTAATGTGTCATAAAATCTATTAATATAATTGTCCGATTCCCGAATCATGATATCAACTAGTCGTCTTTTGAGTTATAATAATTAGTATTATCAGATGAAGCAGGTCAATAAATTACCGTGTAGTATAACTTTATAGAGCTAAATATAAATGGCTTCTAATTCTTCATCAATGAAGTCCATATCCCATCCATAGCTAAATTAATCTAGAGCTCCTGGTAATTACAATTTACTGTGAAAGTTTATAAAACCATCAAATTTTTAAGTATAAGAAGTAAGGGTTGTAATCTTGACCCTTGGGTATCTTATAACTAGTCTCCAGTAGTTGTTTATGAACTGTTTAAATCATAATTAACCAACGCGCATCTAATGTTATATTAGATGCAGAAATTCTTAAAAATTATTATGAGGATGTTGTTTGATATTTCGAGTTTTAACTTTTAATTCTTTAATCGACATGTAAATTAATATTGACTATGTAAATTAATACTGACTATGTAAATTCTTTCTGCTAGTACTATACTAATGATAGTTATCCCCAGTATCCAAGATCAGTACTTGTTATCTTAATCAAGACAAACCAGTTCAAAGACTTAGGAGTCAAACTCCATAGACTCTTTATCGCAATCGGACTTATCAAAAATTTATCGTAATATTGAGATGACTCCCAAATTTTTTTTCGCGAAGCACCTTCAAGTTTCAACGTCGCCCGTGAGTCAAAGGTAGGAAGACCACAATTTAATCTATTCAAATATGTAATTATATCAATTGTAACCATATAACTCCAGTAATTTTATAGGAAAATATATATATATATATCGGTATATTTATATAAATACATAGAGCAAATATGCCATTCCCTGTTCTTCCATATTTCTCATCACTTGATTTTTCAAATGAAGAGTTTTCAAAATTATCAGTTACTGGATCAATTTTACTGAAAATTAATCAAGAATCAGAAATTGTCACTTTTAAACAACTTCTTAAACAGGTTTTGAAAAATGTTTCAATTAATATAGATCTAATTAATTCAACAATTTCAGTAGATCAAATAATAGATTTATTGAATAATGGTGTTGCCAAAGTTTTAATCAGAACTGATGCCTTATCAACGTTGGTTGAATCAAATATTCCATCGTCTAGAATCATTTTGAATATTGACAAAACTGATGAACATAACCAATTCCCTGAAATATCTTCATTTGTTCTATCATCGAATGAACCTTTAGGTGATTTAAAAGTAGCTTCTGCTAATGGTGCAAGAGAAATTTATGTTATTATTGATGAATCATCACATGTTACTGTAAACTCATTGGTTGCATCGAATTTAACACCAATCATTAACAAAGAAAAATTAACGACTGAAAGAGATGAACCAGAAAAAATTTCAATCAGTGATTTATTCATCTCATCTTTGAGAACCGACAGACCAGATGGATTATATACTACTTTAGTCACTGATAATCACAATCACTCGTTGGGTTTAGTTTATTCATCGAAAGAGTCAATTAGTGAAGCCATCAGAACTAAGACTGGTGTTTACCAATCAAGACGTCATGGTTTATGGTACAAAGGTGCTACTTCCGGTGCTACTCAGGAACTTCTCAGATTGGATAAAGATTGTGATAGTGACTGTTTAAAATTCGTTGTCAAACAAGCAGGTGTAGGTTTCTGCCATTTGGAACAAGATTCTTGTTTTGGTGACATTAATGGACTAAATAGACTGGAAAAAACCTTGCAAGAAAGATTAGCGAATGCTCCTGAAGGTTCATACACCAAAAGGTTATTTACAGATGAAGATTTATTGATCGCTAAAATAAAGGAAGAAGCTGAAGAGTTAACTGAAGCTCAAGATAAAGATGAAATTGCATGGGAAGCTGCTGACTTATTCTATTTTGCACTGACCAGATGTGTAAAAAATGGTGTTTCATTAGAAGATATAGAAAGAAACTTAGACTTGAAAGGATTAAAAATCACAAGAAGAAAAGGTGATGCCAAGCCTAAATTTATAACACCAAAATCGGATACCAAATCAACTACACCACAAGAGGAATCTAAAGATAATGAAATTGTTGATGAAAAAATTGTTATGAATGTCATTGATACGGCTTCAGCTTCCATCGAAGAAGTTCAAGCTTCATTACAAAGACCTGTTCAAAAAACCGCCGATATTATGAAATTGGTCAACCCAATCATAGACTCTGTTCGTTCGAAAGGAGATTCCGCTTTACTGGAATTAACTGCTAAATTCGATGGTGCAAAATTAGATTCTCCTATTTTGAGAGCGCCATTTGATCCAAAATTATATGACATTTCTCAAGAATTAAAAGATGCTATCGATATATCAATTGATAATGTTCACAAGTTCCACAAAGCCCAATACCAGGAAGACACATTAAAAGTTGAAACCAAGCCAGGTGTTGTATGCTCACGTTTTGCTAGACCTATTGAGAATGTTGGTCTTTATGTTCCAGGTGGTACTGCTGTTCTACCATCAACCGCTATTATGTTGGGTGTTCCGGCTCAAGTTGCTGGTTGTAAAAATATTGTATTGGCCTCTCCTCCAAGAAAAGATGGATCCATTTCACCGGAAGTAGCATATGTTGCCCATAAAGTTGGTGCATCAGCTATTGTGTTAGCTGGTGGTGCTCAAGCTGTTGCTGCCATGGCCTATGGTACTGAATCAATTCCGAAAGTTGACAAGATTTTGGGTCCAGGTAACCAATTTGTCACTGCTGCTAAAATGTATATTCAAAATGACACTTCGGCCTTATGTTCAATTGATATGCCAGCTGGTCCATCCGAAGTTTTAGTGATTGCTGACGGTAAATCAGACCCAGATTTCGTTGCTTCAGATTTGTTATCCCAAGCTGAACATGGTATTGACTCTCAAGTTATTTTAATTGGTGTTGATTTATCAGCCACAGAATTGAAGGCAATCGAAGATGCTGTTCATAATCAAGCTCTAGCTTTGCCAAGAGTTGATATTGTTCGTAAATGTATCAAACATTCAACTACTTTATTAGTAAAAACTTACGAAGAAGCTTTAGATTTATCAAACAAATATGCACCAGAACATTTGATATTACAAATTGAAAATGCTGGAAAATATGTTGATTTGGTTGATAATGCAGGTTCTGTTTTCGTTGGTGCTTATTCACCAGAATCATTGGGTGATTACTCATCAGGTACAAACCATACTTTACCAACCTATGGTTATTCTAGAATGTATAGTGGAGTTAATACTGCTACATTCCAAAAATTCATTACTTCTCAAGATGTCACTCCAGAAGGTTTGGAAAATATTGGTCGTGCTGTTATGTCCCTTGCTAAGGTTGAAGGGTTAGATGGTCATAGAAACGCCGTTAAAATTAGAATGGAAAAATTAGGTCTTTTAGAGAAAAATTTCGTTTAATTTCCTCAAATCGTGTACAATTTTTTACAATATAATTTTCACTTTTAGCTAGAATAGAATTAATTAAAAAAATGATATAAACTTCTATAGTAAAAAACCTTTCTATTAATATATTTATAATTTCAAAATTCTTTGTAATTCACCAGTACTTTTCAAGCTTTGTAAATCTGAATCACCACCGATATGTTTACCATCGATGAAAATACTTGGAACAGTTCTTTGACCAGTCAATTCTCTTAAAGCATCTTGAATATCAGCACCATCATCGATTTGATTAAGTTGTAAAACAGTTGGTTTGACACCTAATGAATTCAATGTACCGATTGTAGATCTACAATATGGACAATATGATTTTGAAGCAACAAAGATATGGTTTGAGGAAATTAATTGTTGAACTTTAGTGATGACTTCTTTCTTTACCATTTTTTGAGGAGTTATATAAGATTTAATTAGTTTAAATATTTGAAATGCGATGAGTATAATAATGAAAAAAGATATTAATTCCATAAATTTGAGACAATGAGGAAAGAGAAACCTTGATATATAAATATATAAATGTATAAAGAATATATTTTTTTTTTAACAAATATATAAGATTAATTAATAACTGAGCACTAGTCAGCTAAGATAATTTCTAATCAACGTTTTTTTTCTTTGCGAATGCAGTATAATTAATAGAATATTATATTAATAAAAATAATATTGATGACAAAGGCTTACTTAACTGTCATCAGATCTAGAACGGTTTCGCGAAAATAAGTTCTAGGTTGTTCTTTGATTAGATCCTAAAAAGGAAAAAAAACTAATTTAGGAAATTTTTTAAATAAATTTTATAACCGAGGTTTAGCAAGTAGTTAGATTTTATAATTATTTTAATACGACCTTATGACGTTTAATCATGTCGCATGCGCAGGTGGATTTTAAATATTTGTCTAATCTACTGGACAGTGGAGTTTGGCAGTTTGGCAGCCTTTAACTTTAGCTTTCCTAACATTTGATATTACTGGAACAAAATATCAAACACACAGCTAACAAAAGGTGGAATAGAGATAGATCTTAACTTGGTTTGAAAAATCAATTTATAGTATTCAGGTCTTATATCGTATAAATTTCAGTGTCATTGTTGTTAGTTTTTAATCTATATTCATAGGCTAATAACAGGAAAAATGGGAGTATTCACAGATCATCCTCATACTGCAATCACAGAAAAGGTGAATCAAATAATTGAAACTGATGTGGAGCCTGAGATTGAATTACCAGAATTATTGAGTCTCATTAAACTGAACTATTCAGGTGCAATTGAAGCCGCACGGGCTACTCGTAAAAAATTAAAATATGGTTCACTTAAACAACAATTAAAATCAATCGATTTACTTAATGTTATAGTATTCAATGGTGGGAAATACGTAACTGAAATTTATAACGATAGGAAATTGTTGGAAAGATTAAGAGAATCAGCAACAGATGTTCAAATTGATATAAAATTACGGAAAAAAATTATTAGTTCAGCAATATTATGGAATGAACAATTTGAAGGTAAAAAAGGTTATGAAGGTATAGCCAATTTAAAGAAACAATTACCCAATTATAAAAGGAAAAAAACACAATCTAGAAATGATTTTATCAATGATGAAGCTTATAATAGTGATGATGAAGATGTTGGTTCAAGTTCAACTCAAATTAATCAATCAAATAATTCGAGGGACTCTAGTTTGAATAAAATAGATTTGAATAAAAAATATAAAATTCCAAAGATTAATCTTACAAAAGAATCTCCAAAAATTAAATTGATATTAGCCGAAGCAACAAAGGCATCAATTGATTTAACAAATGCTTTGAAAACTCTAAAGAGAGATAAAGGTGAGTTATCGACTTCAAATGAAAAATGTGTTCAATATTTTGAAAAGGCAAGAATCATTAGAAGAAAAATTTTGAGATATTTACAATTGGTTGATAGTGAAGAATTCTTGGGTAGTTTAATTCATTCTAATGAAGAATTAGTTAAAGCATTACAATTATATTCTGAATATTCTACGAGACCAGGATATGATTCCGATGAAGAATATTTCTCAAATTCAGAAAGTCTCAATTCAGATGAGGAGAATGATGATGATGATCTTCAATCAGTCACTGATTCACTTGCTAGCTCAATGATTGAGGAACATCAAAGAAAATTCTTGAGTGATACGAGAGCACCACCAAGAATACCTGTAAAGAAAGTTCAAACAAATGATGATGATCCGTTTGGAGATTCTAATCAAGTTGATGAAAGTGCTGATTGGAAATAAACTTCTTGAAGTAATATTCTGTACTATAATAATTGTTTTTGATGTATAATTTTATAACCAATTGTTTCAAAATATTTCCTTTACATTTTTTTGGAATTCTGTAGATTTTGTCATCGTGATTCCCAAATTAATCCTATGATTTAGAGGATTTGTCAGACGTAATTTATACAATCAATAAGCTTCTCAGCATTTAAATATCTTTATGGTTAAATATTTTGTTGGGGGGTTTCATAGAACATAAGTCAAAACTATGCAACCACCATTATTGTTATTATTATTGTTGGATTAATGCTGAATTCTGAGCCTGCGGTTAAGTCACAGACTTAAAATTTGGAGAAAAGTTCCGGGCCAAAAAAAAAAAGAGGCGCTTTAACTCACATAATGTTGGGTATGTCAATACATACGACGTTAAATAATACTTTTATATAGGCTATTTAGTTTTTAGTATTTAGTATTCAGTGTTCACTATCCGACTAGATATTATAATTTTTAATATTATAAACTGATTTTCAGCAATCAATATTTTGATTCGTTGTTAACTAGCTTATGCAGGTTCGATGAATTTATGAGCTGCGATCATTAAAAGCAATAACAACTGGTAGTCAAAAAAAAAAAAATTCGAAATTCATTTGGAAAACTATACCGAATTAAATTATGTTTAGTCTCTTATCATCGACCAGAAGGTTCCTAATTGGTACTAAATCATTTCAATCAATAAGAACAATGGCTTCATATAATCCTAAATCAATTGTATTCAACCACACTTGTCTTCGTGTTAAAGACCCAAAAGTATCAGTGGATTATTACACTAAAAACTTTGGGTTGAAATTAATTGCAACCAAGCAATTCCCAGAGTTAAAATTTGATTTATATTTTTTAAGTTTCAATGATGCAGAAACAGGCTCTCCATTTGATAGAGAAGGGGTTTTAGAATTGACTCATAATTATGGTACTGAAAATGACCCAGACTATAAAATCAATAATGGTAACGTTGAACCTTACAGAGGATTCGGTCATATTTGCTTCTCAGTTGATAACATTCAAAAATCTGAAGAAAATTTGTTGGCCAATGGGGTTAAATTTCAAAAAAAATTGAGTGATGGTCGTCAAAAGAATATTGCATTTGCATTAGATCCAGATAATTATTGGATTGAATTAATTGAACATGGTATTAGTAAAGTTGAGAATAAAACTGAATTATCAACTTATAAATTCAATCATACTATGATTAGAGTTAAAGATCCAGTTGCCTCATTGAAATTTTATAGAGAAGTCTTAGGATTCAAATTATTATCAACTAGTGTACATGAGAATGCCAAATTTACATTATATTTCCTAGGTTATAACCATGAAGATTCATTTGAAGAAAACTCATTGACTAGAAACGATCAAGCTAGTCTTGAATCGGTTTTAGAATTGACATGGAATTGGGGAACTGAAAAGGAAGAAGGTCAAATCTATCATAACGGTAATGTTCAAGTTGAAGGTGCCGAAGGTAATACACAAGGTTATGGTCACATTGGTATCAGTGTTGATAATGCAGAAGCTTGGACAAAAGAACTCGAAGAAAAATGGGGTGACCAAGTTACTTGGGGATTGAAATTCAACCAAGGTAAATTGAAAAATATTGCCTTCATCAGAGACCCAGATAATTATGCCATTGAAATCTTACCAAGTGTTGGGGTATAAGCATCACAGTTAAAAGCGACGTCCCTTTTTTTTTTTGAATTAGTTTTTCTTTTCTTGAGTTATTGACTTGTTTTTTTGTAATTGTGATTTGGTAGGTGTTACGCCAATATGTGTATAATGTTTATATAAATTAAAAATTTAAAACTACTTTCATCTTAATCATCATCACCTTTATTTAAAACATACAAGTATATACATTGTAAACATCAAAAATCGAAAAGTACACAAGGCCCGGCAATAAATCTGTAAAAATCTATTTCGAATAGTTTTATTATTCTTTTTTGAATTTCAAACTTATAGAATTAACACAATGTCTTTCATCAGTAGGGTTTTCATATCCTTCACCTTTAAAGATATGACCTAAATGACCACCACATTTAGCACAAACCATTTCAGTTCTAACCATACCATGAGAAGTATCTTCGTAAATTTTCAGTGCATCAGGTAATGCCTCGTAAAAACTAGGCCACCCACAATGACTATCAAATTTTGTAGATGATTTATAAAGAGGTGCATCACAACCAGCACAATGATATATCCCAACATCTTTTGTATGTAAATAAGGTCCAGTACCCGGTCTTTCAGTTGCCTTTTCTCGAAGAATGGCAAATTGAGCTGGTGAAAGAATAGCCTTCCATTCTGATTCTGATTTATTGACTGGGAATTGACTCATAACTTTTTGAAATGTCTTAACTGCTTGTCTCATATATTGAAAAATATCTGTATCAGAATAATGACCCTAACAAGGTAATATTATAGCGGGATCAGTATATTTATATATTTATAATTCTATAGAACTTTGCACAATGTTATGAATCGGGAGAGTTCATTACTTCTCCGTATTAATAATATTTTCGCCATCACCTCGTCAGCTTCATGTACTTTTACCACGTCGTACATCATACTGTTGAATCTACTATTTTACATAATTTTTGATGGGGGCAGATCAACAGCTAATATCATATAACTATAATGAGTGTTTGGATGTTCGCGGATGCTCTATATTATTGCTTATATAAGCTCAGGTCCGATCAATGAAATTATATAATTATATATTGGATACTAATGTTACAATCATCAATTATAGTCATCGACACTAATGAATATATATAATATAGATCATGGAAATTTATAAGTTATATTTTATATAATTAGATTTCGAAAACTGTTGTCAAACAAAATAATTATTAAATATTAATTAGTCAGGCTAAAGATATATAACTCGTTTGTGAAGTGAAATATAAAAACACACTTTAATTTATTATCTTAATTGTATCAATAATTCAATAACAATACAGTTAATATAAATAAACTAAGTAATATGACAGAAGAAACATCCAGCTCAGTATACTCAGACTACCCAGTAAGTGAAACTGCACTCCTATATAAAAAAAGAAATAAAATACTAACCAAAAGCTCTCATTATTATTAGAGTACAATGTCATGTACAGAAGCTTTTGACCAACTCACAGGTTGTTATTCACTTGGAGGTCAACTAAGAAATTATTATAGATATGGAGAAATGAATGATTGTGTCAAAGAATTTTCAAAGTTCAAGTTTTGTCTATTTAATAAGGATCCCAAAAAAATTCAAATGTTCCATAAGAATGTACTTGAAGAAAAAAAGAAAGTGGGGAGCAGTGAAGATGTTTGGGAAGCAAGATCATAGTTGAATGTGAATAATGACATCAAAAAATATAAATAACTTGTAATTAGAACAAACATTGATTATAAATTATCTTTTGTATACAATATATAGATATAAATATGTACGTTGATTCTTGAATTATTATTGCCAATGGTGTGTGTGCTGTAGAAAATAATAATATGAAGGGAATAATACTACAATCTATCCTCAATTTTTTACTAGTGTTCCACAATAATCAAAATATTGCAAAACCTTCTTTAGGTTAGTATGGATGATATTGAATATTGCATAGATAATATTTTTATATTTAGAATGTTCCCCATTCCATGAAACTAATGATTTTTTTTCCTCTAAAATTAAAAAAAAGATCCGGAGCAGTACATCAATATTGTACTGTAAAGAAAAAAAAAAAAAAAAGACATATTAACTCACGTTGTAAAATCGTTGAACGTTGTTAGTAACTAATTTACAAGACTATCCATAATTTCATTGCTTCCAAAACGAAATGAGTAACGGCGACGAGCAAACTTTACTATTACAACAACCTTCTTTTGACTCTGTAATTTTCACTCAATGGGGAACTCAAGAAATTGGAAATTGGTTAAATGATTTACAATTTCAGCAATCAGTCAGTGAAAAGTTTGCTGAGCATAATATAACTGGAGAAATTTTACCATATTTAAATGACAATCATTTCGATGAACTAGATATAAACGTAAAAGATCGAATTAAGTTGAAAATTGAAATAAATAAATTGATTTCATCAAACAATTACATCCAACCTAATGAACTACATAACTTAAAATTAATACTATCAGATATATCAGACTTGATAACAACTAATTTAAATGATCAAGTCACTCAAATCAATGATGAATTCTATAAAATAAAAGATGAATTGACAAGATATCAGAATACTAAACCATTACCAACACCAGAATTGAAGACAGCTTCTCCATTTAGTCTATCACCTACGAAAGAACAATCGTCAAACACTATTAGACCATCTCTATCAACTACGCAATCATCAAATCATCACAGCTTACATGATATTCAAAGAAGACCGAGCTTATCAAAACCTACGTCGTCCAAATCAAATAGGAATTCCGCACTTTTCCATTCCAATTCCTCATCTACAGTATCACCAACCACTGCTCCACCATCATCAGCAACAACTTTAAATTCTTCTAAACCTGTTTTAGAGCCATTAAAACAGCTACGTGCTTCCACAGATGATCCATGTTCTAAAATTTTACAAGCAGCAATGAAGCGTCATAAATTGAATGACGATTGGAGAAATTATGCATTGGTGATATGTTATGGTGATAAAGAACGTATTTTGGAATTGGACGAAAAACCGGTACTTATATTCAAAGAACTAAAAGAGAGAGGTGAACATCCTGCTATAATGCTAAGGCAGAAAGCTGACTTTGGAGAGGAAAACAAGCTAAGCGAAACCCCAGGTGGGAAATTATAAGCTTTACCAGTAAATAATGTGTTTGATAGTTGCATTCTAAATTTACTGATCCAAAAATGTTTTCTTTTGAAATATATGAAGATCAAACTGACTTTTGACACCATTATAAATATTGTGGATGTTTTACTCTCTGTAATTATAGTAACATTCTTCATTCAAACAAACGAGTATGTGTAACAATACCTTGAATGTTGTATGTTAAAATTCGAAGACTCATAATTTATAATATTAATCCCGATAAAAGATTTAATGTAATGCGGATATTCTGATCAAAAATCATCAGTCTAAAGACTTAATAAAAACAGATAATAGACGTTACTTTTAAAACTTCAAAAACCTTAATAAATAAAAATTGTTATTTGCAGTATTGTTCTTGTTCGACGAAGTCTTCATTATTTGTTAGTGGATCGAGGTTTAATAATTATTATTGACGGTTAGGTAATAATTATACTTTTAAATGAAAGAGAACGAAAAAAGAATACAAGCAATTGTAAAAAAAGAATTTAATAACTATTCATTCTTGAGGCTTCTCTTTAGCAAATATGAGTATATTCTTAAAAATTCAACGTTATGTGTCAAAGAATAATTGCATAATGCAGTAAGCGCTAGGGTAAAGTTAGATAGATGCCCTGGTTTTGCTTGGGAAAAAAATTTCCAGAATTACTAGAACCATTATATAGAAGATAGAGTAGAAATAAACACCATAGTTGGAATTTTGTATAACTGATAAAGGTTCTAAATAGCTTAACACAAAGTATTAATACCAATATAAAGAATGATTTTGAGGCAGCTAGTCTCCAAGAGATACTTTCATTTATCCATAAGACTATTACAAGATGGCCCAAAGGATTTTCCTTCCACAGTTTCAAATGTGACTTCATCATCTACAACTTTAATTACACCAAGCACCGTTACCCTCGACAAACAATCAATTGAAGAATCTGATAATGTTGAAACAAGTGAAATTCAACAATTTTCGAACTTTAACAATAAGCTTGGGAGGGGTAAGAAACTATCACCAAAGAAACAAAATATTGTGATATTGGATGCTAAACAATCCAGGCTGATTAGAAAAGTTCCAAAATACTTTCAAAATGTTTCCAAAAAAAATCACGTTCATCCTTTGAAAGCAGCAGCAGTTAATGATGCAGGTTCGGCCTCAAATCAAAATATGAATTTGGAAGAAGAATTGCGAAGATTATCAACATTCATGGTCAAACCTGGTGAAGTTCAAATATTGAAATCAATTGAGACAATAAAACCCAAGAACGCTGAAATATCAAAGAAGAGATATGAGCAAGTGAAGAATGAATTAGCTAATGGGTTCACTGTTGCTCAACTAAAGGAATATATACGAGCCAGTAAACTTCAGATACATTTTTCTAGGAAAACCAAAAAAGCCGAATTGATAAATAGACTACTAGTCGATGGTTGGAATCTTAAAATATCAGAGAACATAAATCCAGAGGAGGACCTTGTTATAGAAAGGACGTTCCATTTAACAAAGAAACAACTGTTTTTAATACTAGCTCACAATTCTATTCCTAACTGGATCAGGGCAAATGTTAAAATCGTCGTGATTCCTGAAGATCTGGAAATTGTCGTTTATGCAGCTCAATCTCATATTCAATATATTGAAATTGCATTGGAGACGCTTTTGAAAAATGTTGAATCTGATACTATCGACTTGTCAACGGTTGATCAAATATTGAAAAAATCAAACCAGACATTACCTTTAGATGAAATCCAAAAGCTTTCAGGTGTTTTTTTTGAAGTATCAATTAATGACGAAGCCCATGATGAAAGCTATGTGATGACCCATAATTATGTTATGACATCATTAGGTAAAAAAAAATTCTCAACCGCATTAAGGCTGATTGTCTGGAGCTTGAATTACAATCAGCATTTTGTGAACACTGATATGCATGTTGATTTTGAAAATACGAGATTCGAATATTTTAGTACTGCTGTCAGTGACAACATACTGCCATGGAATGAGAGAGCTAAAAACTGGTTTCACTTGAAAGAACCAAGGTCTGTTGATTATTCATCAAAACCTCTGGCAGCCGACGACTTAGATTTAGGAAAGATCCATTCAGAAATAAATTCCATTTCGCCAGATCCAGAAAGATCACAATTAGGGGTGACCTTGGCTACATTTGGTGATCTGTTATATGACAGCTCCAATATGGAGACCAAAGATAAATTTGTTTTAAATACTGAGGTTCCTTATGCTCATGAGAAAATTTTATCATTACCATTAGATTTACCAGAGGGTGAGGAATTAGATCACGACACAGATTATCATTCATACCATATCCAAATGAAATTTGTCCCATCACCATTTACCGAGGATCAAATTATGCTGTATCCTCCGGTAGAATTTTGGTTTGAAATTGATGAATATGACAAGGTGAACAAATCATCATTACAAGCATTTATTGCATTGAAAGAACAACACTCAATAGTGTCTTTACCAACGAAGACTACTGATTTGAAATTTATTAAATCTGTGACTGAAGAACTAGTGCCTCCTTTTTCTGGATCCGACGCTTGGTTAAATGATCAGCCTGGTATTAAAGAATTCGTGAGTCGTTCAAGATTGGATTATGATAGAGCTAGCTCAATTTATGTTCCAGACTCGGTTATGATAAATCTTCCAAATTTTGATAAACCTGTCAAATATAACTATGTCAGTATGAGCTATAGAACTCACTTAGCTTTGAAATTCAACAAGAGATCTCTACAGTATTCTATAGTTGAAGGGGGTTCATTAGGTGGCAGAACAACTGAAATTCTAATGATTGGTGACCCTGTCAATGATATGAACAAACAAGAATTCAAGGAATTTGCCCAAGATTCATTACAGTTCATCGAAAGTCTACAATAAAAATATCGAAGAAATAGCAAAAATTTAACAACATGTAGATAGATAAGGAAAATAAATGCCATATACTGAAAAAAAAGCTTACAAATTACCAGCCGACAAATTCTCTGCCAACAACTCTGAAAACTTTAATCTTGCCACTTTTCATATCGGATGGTTTATAGGATGAATGTCTAATTTTTCCATTTGAATCTTGTTCAATGACCCTGAATTTCTTCTTCTCATCATCAAATTCTGTGATGATAGCAGCAAAAGGCGAACCAGTATTACCCACATCGTAAACAATCTTTTGTCTGAGTTTATTATGACCATGAAATTTAGCTCTATTAATAGCAATGATATCACCCGCACGGAAATTGGCATCTTGATGGACCTCCGTATTATTGGAATTTGTGTAAATGACTACTCCATAACTTCTTAAGCCAACCGGTGGTAGAATATTTTTTATCTGTGATAACACATATGGCACCAATGGTTCTTTCAGGTGAACATTAACTAATTTGGAAGATATTTGAAATACCTGTGTACCGAACCTGTCCGAAAACTGGTCAAGCTTATCGAGCGGCACCTTAGGAGATTTAATGACATCTTGTTTAATTTCAATAGTTTTTTCTGGGTCATCAGGTGCAAAAGAGATGTTCAAAATTGTTTGGGAATTGTCTTGATGTAAAATATAGTAATCTTTCAACACCAACTTTTTACCACCTCTTCTATCAACAATGGTCTTATCCATTTCATAGATTAATTCTTTACCGACCTTTAGTTGAAGTTGATGAGGAAGTTGGTTATCTGATAACCACCAGCCACTTGAGATATTATATTTACTTTCGAGGGATCCATAGGTAGAAGGTGATGGGGCTGGAACAGAGTTATGAGAGAAAGTAGCAGATTTCTTTACTCCCGTGATCAAAGGAGGTTCATTTACCTGTGGCAAAAGAGAACCACCAGTGGTATTACTTGGTATTGGAGGGGGCATTGGAGGCGAAGAATCTTTGAATGAATATGAGGAAGCAGATACCTGTGGAATAGTTGATGCAGCATCTTGCGGGATAGTTGGAACAGGAGCATCCGGGACAGCGGGCTTTTGGAAGCCAGAGGTTGCTTCTTGAATGATTGAATTATCCACCAAGTCTAAGGTATTTGTAATTGGGGCTTGGGAGAATGATACGCTTTTAACAGATGTTGGTGATGAGTGTTTTACTTCTTCATTAAACGTAGCTAGGGGGGAATCATCCAGTGGAGATTCTGTCTTAGTCGACGAATTAGCAGAAGAGACAGATGAGATAGACGGAATCACAGCTTTATCATATGCATCATCTTCAATTTGCAAAAGAGATGGAGCAGTTGGAGCAGTTGGAGCAGATGTACCAGGTGGTAAAATATCTGGATGCGAAATTTCTCGAGGATTATTTCCGTCACTGTTCGAGTTTATGGCAAATTGTATATCGTCATCTGATTCATAACCTGTAGTATAATCGGAAACAATGTTAGCTATTTTTTGTTCCCCCGGAACAGTGTGAAATGTATCTGTTTCAGTCGCTTCATGCTTCTCTAAGTCAACATTACTGCCCAGTTTTTCAGGGTCTGAGAATGTTAAATCATCCTCTGAGGAGTCTCTTTCCCTTTCGTCATCCCCTTCAATTGCTGACTCTGATTGCAGAGTTTTGACTGTAGCTGTTTTCAGATTCAAATGATCTAATTTATCTGCTAAAGATGCAGTGGCATCAGTACTACTGTCTCCTATATCATTAGAATTTTTGTATTCCTCAGCTGGGTCATATCCATAGTCCTTTTCATTTTCAATACCTTCATTGTTTTGTTTTTGAAAATCACCCCCAGTAGTAGAACTCAAGTTTGATGTTCTTTCTAAAGTTTCCTCTGAATATTCTTCTTGTGCCTTTTGTAATTCTACTGGAAATTCTGGAGTTGTGCCTGGTAAGTACGGGAAAATAGGAACTGGTGCAGCTGATGAATGATTTTTATCTTCATCTTCATCCTTATGATCTCCTTTTCTTTTGGGAGGTCTAGCAAGCTTAGGCACATTTCCGAACGGATTGAACCCGGAAGCACCATACAAACCACCTGCACCAGCAAGCTTTGCCATTCTAGCTGTCAAAATCGCTCTTCTTGCTTCTTCCTCATCTTCCTCTTCATCTGCATCTTCCTCTTGATCTTTCTTTTCACGTTCTTCGTCTCTGACCTCAGCATCTTCTTTAACTTCAGAAAAAGATTCATTTTGAGTATCATTTTCATCGTAATGAACATCTTTGGAAATAGGAACATTTTCTCTTTCATCATCATGGTTTCGAGAACGATTTAAGATCTCAGAGTCATCAGTTTCATCATTCTGGTGATCCGTTACATCTTTTTCTGGTTCTGTTGGTGGACCCACCAGTGAAGGATCAATTCTATTGTTCGAATCAAAATTTTCAGGTTTAACTGAATTTTCTTGGAGTTTTTGCTGTTTCTTCTTCAAGAGTGCCGCTTGCTTTTCAGCTTCTTCCTTTTGCTGTTTCTGAAGCAGAGCAATTCTATCTTTGAGGCTTAGTTTCGGGATTTGTAAGTCTTCTTCAGGATTTTGATCATTAGAAAATTCAATAGCTTCTTTCGGAATTTGTAAAGCAGGTTCCTTTGATGAATTATCAGGTTTTCCAAACTTTGGAGGGATATATGATGAGTGATGAT
This sequence comes from Waltiozyma mucosa, assembly GCA_030581415.1. Lineage (NCBI taxonomy): Eukaryota > Fungi > Ascomycota > Saccharomycetes > Phaffomycetales > Wickerhamomycetaceae > Waltiozyma > Waltiozyma mucosa. The sequence goes on from JAKTTK010000142.1 coordinate 324,165, forward strand.
CAGGTTTTGTTTTGACTGGATTATTCGATTTGCCAATTGATGGCGGAATATATGATGATGGTACACCCTTGTAAGACTTAGTGAAGTGGGAAACTTCAGAAATCTTAGAGGAAGGTAATGGAACTGAACTCTGAGTTGAAAATGACGAGACTTTGGACGGTAGCTGTTTGGTAGATTCAGGTTCAACTGTTGCAAAAGCAGGGTCCTCTTGTGTGGTTCTTTTATTATTGGCAGATTGAAAATTTGGTCTATCTTTATTATCGCTTGAATTATCACCCTCATACTGTTCTTCAGACTCAGCTTCTTCAGGGGTTCTAGTCTCCACAAGACCCTTGTTTGGTGATTCAGGTGCTTCCTGCAATTCTTCGTGAGGTTCAGCAGTGGAGCCTACTAATTCTGGAATCGCTTCTCCAACAAAATTTCTAGGAAACATACCAGATTGAAGAACTCCATTAGAGTCAGTGAAGCTACCGCTAAACCATTGTTCATCTTCAATTGATGTGACTTCAATTATCTGGCCAGCAGCAAAATTCAAGTCATCCTCAAAATCTGAACTGTATGGGTATAAGGCCTGAGTTTTGAATGGAAGTCTCTCAGATACCATTATTTTGAATCAATTGTTGAAGTAAAATAATGAATTTAATGAATATAAACTTGATCCTAATAGTAGAGATCAATAAGATACTTTAATAATTTCTAAGTTCAGCTCGGTCTATTAGTTAGTTTGTGTCTTGCGCTATATATTAATGGGGGCATTCGGATAGGGGGAAAATTCAAATAATTAGAAACCCAAACACCTTACGTGTGTTTAAGGCCTTGCGATCCCCCTAAATGAGATAAAGCGTCATTGTCATACATACTTCACACTCCCAATCCTTTCCATATAAAAACTGACTGAAGCACTAAAGATCTTTCAGAAAAGCTTGGTTTGATGTATTTCTCATTTTAGTTTCTTACGGTGCACTTTATTTTAATCGCAGTTTGCTGCAAATAGTATGATAGGGTATAAATCTACTAAACAGTTTTGTAAATTAAGCTAGTTCTATACAAATTTCATCTCTGCAAATCACAAATTACTGATTTACCTGTCTTCTGACAATCAATAATGATCCATTTTGTTCCCTTAGATGACTCTTTAGAGAGAGCATTATAGATATTTATCAAAAAACTTCTTGGCGTTACAGAGCCAGCAGCTCCACCGACTTTTCGAACCCATTCATCCTTTTGAAAGATTGATGTGATTGATATCATTTCTAAAGCTTCATCCTTGATTGGGTCAACACAAAATATAGGTGCTTGTGATAACCCGTTCAAAACAATCGCACTTTTTCTTTTGGAGTCCTGCTCGAGAGACCATCTGTCCTTTTTGTTAGATCTTTTAGCACTTCTTGTTGCATCGTTGGAAACATGTACAACTCTTTGGTCGTCATTAATTTTGAGTGACTCCAAGTTCTTTGAGAATTCATTCTCTTCAAATTCGCTATTATCAAATGAATCCTGTTTAATAACTTCTGCTCCATTCTGTACAACTGAATTTCTCTCAGAGATTTCCGATTTAAGAGTGGAAATCAATTCGTCTATATCAACATCTATATCACTCGAAGTTTCAAGATTTTTCAATTTGAATGGCTTATATTTTTTTTTTGATGAGGTGTTTGAACTGCTCTGTTTGATCAGGACAACCCAATTAACACCATCTCTTTGAGCAGCTGATGTGATATCTTCAACACTATGACAGTTTCTAAGAATATCTGCCGAAATATTCTTTGACCAAAGTAAGCTAAGAATTTTAATTCCAAATAATTTCCAAACAGAATTACTCAAACTTGCTACCAGAACATCACATCTTTTTGGGCCCCAATGAACGTCACCTTCCGAGTCTTTCGAAGACTTCTTATGCTTGACTGTGCCTCGTCTCGCATTATTATCCAGCTTCATGTAAGTTTGCATTGCGGAAAATATTTTCTCACAACCTAGATTGAAGCCAACCGCATGTTGTGCGTTAGTTCTACTACCTGATGGCCTGGATAGATAAGAAATTAGACTATCATATCTACCACCAGCTAAAATGATGCTTCTTCGTTTCTCTTCAGTGACTGCTTGAAACATTATACCACCACTATAAAAACTAGCATTATAGTTACTCAAAGGACATAGCTTGACCGGTAACGTCACACCGAATGATTTCAGGTAAGAGAGCACTTTTGATAAATAGTTTAGATACGTATCGACCTTACCAGAATAAACACTATCTAACATAGTCTTATGGAGTCTAATTCTAGCACTCTCTAATGGTAATTCAAAATCGAACTGTTCTAAATCATGAAGAACAGTGGTAGCAACTTTTAATTGGGATTTCAGCTCAGTTTTAGCCTGTTTAAAACTTTTGGTGATTTTCAATTGTGACAAAGTATTCAAAACTATAGGTCTTTGTGCTTTATCTATGCCGCAAAAATCAAAAATAATATCAATAATTCCACTGTGATTGATAATTAATGACGTTGATGTTCTAGAGAAAATTGGGAAAAGTTTGATAATTTCATCTATAACTTTGATAGTTTCAGCATCATGGAATGATAGCTCAGAAGAGTCTGAGCTCACTATATCAAAATCTATCTCAATAAATCTTGATGGCTCAGCACTTGTAGGTTTATTATCGGGTCTATAGACATATTCCACTCTGAAAAGCTTTTCCAACGTACTATTGTTTTTTGATAAATATCTTGCCATAGGGAGGGTTAAATCATAGGAAAACTGCAGAACCGAACCTGTCTGATCCAAAACTTCATAAACATTTTGTAGAGAATAAAGTGGCGATTTCGGGAAAATCAATGGGGGAGTTCTTGTTTCAATTGCGCCATGTACTTCGAAGATCGATGTGATCTTTTTTATTAACTCGTTGGTTAAAAGCTGGTTTGGGACACTTGGCGTTGAACGAGGCTTATCATATAAAATGTCACTAGCTAAATTATATGGCTGAGTGAATAAAGTTTGTCTGACTTGCTCCTGCCATGGAGAAGAGGGGTCTGCCAAACTTTTCAATGCTTCTTTGACAATCTGATCTTGCTCTTTAACTGGTAGTAAACCTGATTGTAACAATTTATCAGCTGATGGTCTTAGTTCTGGATTGTGATTCAAAAGTTGTTTTATAATTCTTTTCTCAACTAATTTATCAGAACTATAGTCACCCGGAAAATCAATTGTTGGGTTTCTCAAAGTTCGCAAAACACTAACTCTTTCCATTCCTGTATTTAACCTGTAAACCATCTCAAAGAAAATAATACCCAAGGAATACATATCAACTTTAGAATCGTAATTACCATTTCCAGCTAAAACTTCATTAGCTACATAAAGCGTGGTACCGACATCTGACGTTAAATCTTCAGAGAACGATACTGAACCAACCTTTTCTGATTTAGAAAGAGCTTGCACCGCAGTATGGACATTTTTAGCTAGGCCAAAATCACCAACCTTGATGTTTTGAGATTGATCAATATAAATATTTGATGGCTTCAAATCCCTATGAATGATACCCTGTGAATGAATATGACTCAATGCCTCCAACATCTCCCTGAAAAGCCTGAAGTATTCGTCCCTTCTATTTTGTAGAATACCACCATTAATAAGATCAGCTAATGAGTGGTTCTCACAGTACTCCATTTGAATAAACAAAGTACTCATATGTCTTTTGGAAGTTTTATGAAATTTGAACCGCTTTGGGGTGTTTGGTCCGGTACTAGAGACATCATACTCATCTTCGTCAGCAAAAGAATCCTCGTATTCTTCCCCAGATGAATCATAACCAAACTCGATTTCTGGGCCATCATGCATTGAATTAGAAATGAAGTCAAGTGTATGGCTTCTATTAATATCAGGACGTCCCACAGTACCCTGCGTACTCGAATCTGAAACGCTATCCTCATCAGAATCATCTGTACCAAAGGACTCACTCTCATCAGAGTCAAAAACGCTATTATCAGGGTTGTATTCTTCTTCGACCCAGGCAGCGTAATATCTAACGACATATTGGTGATTCAATCTGGCTAACAACATGACTTCGTTCAAAATTGATGCTAAACGATCTTCACGATGGCGAATCTTCTTGACCGCATAAAATCTACCATCAAGCTTGTTTCTAGCTTTTATAACCTCACCAAAAGCTCCTTTCCCTAAGAATGCACTTTCTTCAAAATCCTGAGCATATCGAGACTTGATTCCCAGTGCGTTGGACCCGGAATATGAAAATCTCTGACCATTATTAAAGCTTCGCCTTGTAACTCTCAAAGAGCCAGAATCAACTGAAACTGTTTTAGAGAGAGCCATATCAATTTCATCATCAGTGGCAGCAGTAGCAGCTCTTGGCGAAAGATTTGGGTTGGATTGATCTATATTAGTTCGCAAAAACTTAGATGGCAACAATTCGAGAGGAGAAGGCCTCTTTCTAGGTTTTTCCACAAATATGCTCTTGATGAAATCTTTCAATGATTCTTCTAAGGGAACGAAACTTAAAAACTCTGACGGGTCCTCGTAAGTCTTGACGACATCAAAACCGGCAATTAATTCCACGAACAAAGCACCAAGATCCCAAATATCAGTTTTCCTTTGTGGCTCGGATTTTCCATCTTTGAGCTCTGGAGATTTCCAATTATTATCATACACTGGTGGATCTTTCGATGATGATTTAGATGGATATGTCAACATCATGGTCAACAACCTATGACCATAAGTCGCATGCTCAAGCTTAGCAGTGACTGAGCCAAGGTCATTATTTTTTACCAACATGACAGTACAAATATTGATGTATTTGTGTATCATTCCAGATTTATGTAAAGCTTCCAAACCTTCTATGAGTTGAATTATCCAAGACCTCGCAGATGCTAAATTGGCGAACTTTATGGTTGATAAGAGGTCATCTAGGCGGCCAGCTGATGAATACTCGGTGAGCAAAAGGATCTTGTAATAAGGAACGTTGATTTCAAACTTTCCCGGTTCCTTTTGAACAATGCTGTAAGCATACAGTGTAGCAATATTCTCGTGGCGAAAATGCGTCAACGCATCTAATTCTTTCTCTAAATCTTGAACCTCCTTTTTGCCTTCAAACGTGGCGAAGTATTTATGATCAAGTGATATTTCAGTCAGTGTAAATAGCGCTTGATCTTCAATTTTGTTGATTTCTTTCTTATATATGTCACTTGATTTCGTTGATGGATGTAAATAAGGTTTTACCACGGTTTGTTTACCAAAAGAAAGAAGCCCAGATGGCTTAGTTGTCATACATGTTGTCACAGCTTTAAATCGAATTGGCATGTTATTCGACAATCTTACAGTCATAGTATTGTCAAAAACGAAAGCCTGACCAGTAGCCACTAGATCCTTTGGAGGTAGTAATAAAGATTCATCAACTTTTTCAACTTCTATCGAAGAATCAAAACTATCATTCTTGTGGACATGATCTAATTTTCTCTTTTTAACTTCCTCTTTGATTAAGTTTTGTTGAATCTCCATTTTTTTCAAGCGATCAGCCTCGTCTTGAGCTGCTTCATTTTTTTCTTGAGCTTCATTCCTTTCTTTCTCGGCTTTCATCCTCAGCAATCTTTCATCTTCTAGAGAGTTCGTATTAACTGATTTTTGAAAGTCATTCAAACTTTCTTTTATGTGCTCTGCTATTTCGAAAATCATCTCACTGCCTAACAACTCCTTAGTCTTCTTTTTGATAAATTCATTTAGACATTGAATCTTACTAGCTAGAATATTTTTGGGGTCTTTGATTATAATGTTTGGGGCAGACATTGGATATGTGGTTGTGAGCTCTACAAATAAAGTTAATGATACAGTTGGTTTACCTTCTTCATTTTCATCTCCATCTATATTTTGTGATTTGAAATGCAGCTCAAATTTAGGCGGAGGCTTTCTGTTCCACGCCGATGATTCTTCTGTTTTATCCACAAAATCATCCATATAAATGGATGAAATAACCTGGGCTTCTTGCGTTTGTATTTCATAATAATCTTCTAATGTGTTGCTACCTAAAGAAGCTAAAATATCCATATTGTACTTCTCTGATCGTATGTTCTTTCTAAAGATACAAGAATTGTAGAATCCAAGTACTTCTATTGATTTCCATTCAAAAATACACCCTATGTCTTACAGTATATTTTCCTTCTAAACAGTCTACCGAGTAGTTAGTATGGTCAGTTCTTCACAGTTTATTATAAATACATACGTCTTAAACTGGTTAGAATTGCATCTTTATTTTCTCTGTGGTGCTATTCTAACTTATGACAATAAAAAAAAAAATTATAATGATAATATGATGGTGAAGTGATGGGTGGGTGATATCAGTGGATGAAATTATTAGTTGAAAGCTCACAACAAAGCGATATATACTACTAAATAAATCTGGTTATCTTCAACTGTAGTCTTTTGGTTAGTGATGAAGTCAAGATTAAAGCCTTCTTTGCAAAATGAAATCGCGATTTTTCGAATTATATATAATTGCCTGAAAAAACAGTAATATATATTACAGTTACTATGTGTATATAACGAGTAGCTATAGCTATTCAACTTGATTTTGTTACTAGAGTCAATTCCTGGAAAAGTTGAAATGACTTAATGGCAAGAGTTGTTTTAATATATAGGAATATTAGAATTCTGGTTCTAAAGTCATTTGGTCTACTATTAGTCATTTCAAGAATTCAAGAGCCGGAATTTCAAAGTTAACTTAGTATGAGAAACTATATGTGCTACGGCATTCCATAATGCAGGACTCTTTTTTTTTTTCTTGACTCATTTGGCACAAAATCAACTAGGGAGCGGAAAATTGATTAACCGTCAGTCAAAAAACTGGATGATTTCAACTAAAATGCCAATTAAAAATTTCTCGCAAAGTCATGAATCAATTAATATATATACTACAGTTGGAAAATTCAATTTATTCATTTTCGAATGCTTAATCTATACAAATTCCAAAGCTTCGATGGATTAGCTAATAGTTTTAACTTGTAAGTTGTTAATCAAGTCTCACCGAAAACGAACTTCAATCTCGTGTACAATTCCGTCTAAACGTGACTGGTAAATCCTGACTCTCTATCTGGAAATAAACGTGTTTCGATGTTAGCATTAGCTGTTAGAACTGCTTCTACTTCATCACCAGCATCGCTCTCATCTAAAATTGGCTTGAACGAAATCGGACTATTCAGGGCAGGAAAGTTTCTTCTATATGACCAGTAGCTAAAAAAAACACCAATTGCACTACCAATGATTACGTCAACAAAATGGTGTCTGTAATCTTCAGTTCTCGATATGGCAATTAAAGCAGCAACAACAGCAGGAACTAATGACAAGAGCTTTCTCCAAGAACCTGTGAATGGTTGATCCGCTAATAATTGACCTTGTAACCACAAAGTCAGGTAAAACAAACCAGAGAACGCCCCACTTGAATGTCCTGACGGGGTAGTTCTAAATCCATCTTCTAATATACTCAAATTTTTGGTGGTACAAACATCCTTAGCAAAAACCAGGATATCTTTTGGGGCATCTTCTCTTGGAATACATCTAGCAATAAAATCGGGTCTATGTCTGCCAATCCAATTTTTTAATATGTCTGTGAATAGTTCATTTGAAAACCATGAAATGAACAAGCCTAAGATTGAAACGTATCCTAAATATAATCTGTTTTTTGGGTGGCCGAAGATCAAAGTGAAAAATAGAATCACAGGAATTGGCAAAATCAAAGAAATAAAGATGTTTAATTGGCTTGGAACCCTTTCATGTTCAGTGAAAGGATGGTTTATAGTGACATCATTGATAACGAATTGTCTTTGGAATGGTTTAGTGGCAACGTCTATATATGAAGTAAGAATAAACAAAACAGGAATCAAAAGAACATCACTAATTCTCCATTTTTTTAAAACAGGGAAGATGGTCAATCTTTCTAACCCAAATGATATTCTATTCAATGCCATTTTTTAAATTAGTAGCGATAGACTTAGTAGATACTATGCGATGTGGAAGGTTGAGTTTTAGGATAAAATGAATAAGTTGTCAACACTAAGGAGATATTTAATGATATATGATGTCGAACTAATTTCTATTACCTTTGTGGTCTCACGTCTCACGTGTACCAGTAATTAACAAATTAGCTCTCGGAATGGACATTCGAAAAAAATCAGTTATCTTTAAAAGTTCCGGCGCGAACTTCGAACTTAAAAGATACGCCAACTTGCAGCACAATGCCTCTGTTGTGCTTGAAAAAAATCAGATTATCTGTTATTTTTTCATAAGTGATAGGGCCCTAATCCTTTTAGAATGGCCTCTAAGATTTCAACTCAAACTTCTATCGAAAACTACTTTTCATACCAATCGAGCAGTTCCAAAAAGTCAAACTAATTTTATTAGGACCCGGAGTGTTAAGTAAAAGTTTAACAAGCTAGAGGTTATATAATGCCACCACAGTTCTTTAAGGATGCTTCAATGAATGTGGGAATCAACAACAAATTTACACCAAGGGCATTTTCCTTGAACTTTGGAAGCAATGATTCTAACACAAAGGTTTTTTCAAAATCTTTGCCACCCAATGTTAGCTCCAATAGTGCTCTTGATCTCCAAAAGGAATCAACTACAGTTAATTCAGTTTGTCTACCAAGGGTTTTACTAGATGTAACCGCTGACAATGGTGCTTCGAAAAATGACGGCGGTAAACCCCAAACCTATAATGTGGACTTTTTGAAGGATAAAACACAAGGAGAGGTTATAAGACATGGAACCTTGAATAAATTAGGTGTTTTACCTAAGAACCAAAGAGCTTCAGGGCACAACAATATCGTTGATGGAGACGATGATGATATTCAAATCACCGATATCAGAGACGTTTCAGTTGATTTTTCCGCTGATAATAAATGCTTTGATAATGTAACTGGTGAGAAAAGCTTATATACTGAAAAGCACAGAAGTGTTCCCGAAATGACTTATATTTCAGATGAAAGTAACCCATCTTTACAGTTCGAGAATACCTCAAATACTTCTGAACAAAGCTCTGGAGGTGTTTTGCTTGAAGCTCTTTATAAATCTCAAAAAGTTTGTAATCAATTGAGAGATAAAATGGAGTCAGCTAACGTCAAAATAGCCTACCAGGACGAGAAATTGGTAAGCCAACAAAATTCGGTTGAAAATTTGAAATTAACGATAAACAAGCTTCAAGACAAGTTGAACTCATTAAGATCTGAGTCTCAAGAATTGAAGGACTCTAGAAGAAGCGATAATGAGGCTATAAAAAACACTAAAAATGAATGTTTGGAACTTTCAAGTAGTTTAAGTGGCTACAAAATCGAGCTTTCTGAGTTCAAGAAGAGGATAGACTACTTAAAACAAATTAAACAATCAAGTAATTATGAGATCTCAAAAAAGAACAAAGAGATATCAATTTTACAACAAAGATTAGATGAAACTTCTGGGCTCTTATCAGAGCAGAAGATTAAGACCGCTGAACTTGAGAGAATTGTTTCGAGTTGTCGTGAAAAGTACGACAAAAAAATTGATGATTATATGAATAATTATAACACCTTTGAGACAAAAATAACAGAGGATATAACTACCGCTATCGATAGAGTCAGCAGAGATATGAGGTTCGTGATACCAGAATTAGTTGATGATATTTCCATTGTGCTTACTAACAAATATTTTCAGTTCTTATCTGGAAGGTAATATAATGACACTGATAAATACAAGTAATACGGAAACGCTTACCAAAATAGATGCATTAACTGATCGGTATAGTTTACCTACAATCAAAATATTCTGTTTTTTTCTGAATTAAACTCTAACTTTGACATTCTAGTTTTATGAGTGCTCTAGATATCAGCGATTCCTCACTATCGACAGAAGTTGCAAAAGTTTCATATTCAGTAGGAGAAAAATTACTGAACATCAAAGAATTTATAACTATGGAAATTTCGAAAGGTGAACTGAAAATACATCAAGACTTAGGCAACTTTCATGAAGAAAACTCAAAAATCGAAGGATGTGTCAATTCAATGGTCGAAGAATTCAGAGCGTGTCAGTCAGATTTGAGAAAAAAATCCTTGGAAGGAATAAATGAAATCAAAGAGGACTTTGAAAGACTTGGTAGTATCATTAGGAATCAGGATCAATCAAAAGTTGAGCTAGAAAAAGTCAAAGAATCTAGTGAGACACTAAAAGAGCAATTACAAGAATTGAAAACAACTCTCATAGAAAAAAATTTTTCTGTTGAGAACCTAGAGAAGGCTCTTAATGCTGCTGAGGATTATAAATCGCAACTAGAAGACTCTAACAAAATAAAAGACTCAGAAGTAGAAAGATTGAAATTGATTCTTGATAAGAAGGAGTCACAAGCCAAAACAATGGATGAGAAGATTGAAAAATGTAAAACCAATTGTGAAAGTAAAATGAGAACCCAACTAGAGATTCACAGTTTCATCGCCGAAGAGCGTGATAGTTTCAAGCAAATCGCCAGTGAGATGAAAGTGACACAAGAGCTATTAGAAGCAAAAATAGCTGAAGGATCTAAGATTCTTGAAGAAAGAAAAAGTATTGAGATTCAGCTCCGGGATAACGAACGAAATTTGTTAGCTCGACTAGAATTACTAGAAACTCAAAATAAGGATTTTCAGAGGAAGCTAGATAATGCTTCCGAATTGAAATTGGAGCGTCCGATTGATATAGAAGGTCATGAATCCATCAACGATCTTGAGCTGACATTCAGCTCAGCTGTGATTCCAAAATCTAGTTCCATTCCATCATTAGTTCCTAAATTTAACGCCAAAAACACTAAAAAGATAGCACCAAACATTATATCCCAAAATAAGATCGCCGCCAAAGACAAAATTCTGCAAGTTTCCACAGGGCCTTTCCAACCAGCTTTAGATCTTAAAACGCAAAACAAATCGTCTTTAAAGGTCAAACGCAAAAAAAAGCTATTGGATCAAGAAGACGAGATAGAGTCAATGTTTGATGAGTTTGACTTTGACCAATTAGATAACCAGTTTCCAACATTACCAAAAAGGTATACGAAACGCAAGAAGGGTAAGACCTGATTGAAGCGATAAGTCTCACTCTTGGATGTATTATCATTGCTTTTATCCTTAGCGGTATGATATAAGTATATATGTCTTATTTACTTTTTCGTAACGCTCTACTATAATTCACTCCGTTTGATCTATCTTCCACTAGCATGTATTCTTCTTGTGTTCTTTAATATTTTTCGATCTCTTCGATAATTTTTTCCGCATTCAGTCTATGCATAAATTTTATACTTTCTTTTTGGTTATATCTATCAACGTGTAAAACAGGGACATCAAAACAATAAGCATCCCACCATTGATCATTATTAGGATCAGTGATATCAACATATTGATATTTGATTTTTTGAGTCATGCTAGGATCTTTACGAACCTGTTGAAGAACTTCTTTAGCCTTATCACATAACGAACAGCCTTGTTTAGCGTATAAGGTCAACCAAATTGGATCTTTTTGAGAAAATATAACACTAGAGCTTGCGAACCCTCTCACTTTATTTATTCTGGTGATTCTGCTAGAAAATGATACTATTCTGCTCATCATGACTTTGAATTTTTTTATCCTTAATATATTATGATTCGGGTCTTATTATACACCTGAAGGTTTTTTCGGAAAATCATTATTTTGTTCGAATGTTTTTACAGAATCCAGGTTTAGCTGGCGGCCGGTTGTGTGCACGGTCATGATTCATTCAATCATGAACTACAACGCTATAGCTTGACATATAAATTGACCTCCTTTGAGCAGAGAGAGCGTTATTTGAAATTTATTTGATAACAATACAATAACTGAATTCAACAAGAAAAAAGTTTGCTGTTTACAATATTTGGAAACATCAGATAAGAAAAATCTCTTTTGTTAAAGATAATTATATATTATAAACATGTACATCAAGGCTGAAAATTTTGAATAACATTTCTTTCGGGACATATTTTCATGATTTACTTTTCCATGATCCAGGGGTGTCTATAGAAGTTTCTGTTAAATTAAAATGGGAATCACTATTAATTCCCACCAGCATCTTGGAAGTCTTCTTTTCACTATTTGGTATTATAATTTTATCTCGATTTATTTCTTGATCCCACCATAATTGTACTTCTTTATTTTTCATTTGCAATTCATCGTACAATTTTGCAGCATAATTTCTGATATCTTCATTGGTTTCAATAGTCAAACTTTTTCGAATCAACACTTTCAACATACTTTTATTGTTTGAGAATTCTTCATAGGCACAGCAATTTGAATGCTTTTTCACTAAACCGTATAATAAGTTGTAAAAAAATATTTGACCTTCATTATTTTCTGAAAATTCAATGGCTTGTAATATAATCTTAATGATTCCACTATAGTCATCGCATTTACATCCAGTCACAGAATAATCAAGCAATAAACTAATTTTATATAAGTATAAGTCCAAATGAGTTTCACTAAAACTAGTGACTGTGTGGATACCTAATTGAAGATTTACCAAAAAACGGAAAACAAAGGAATATGGTTGCACTAATGGTGAAACCGACCATTTTGAAAACCGATTTCTCAAAATTATAGTTTGGCTATTATCGGGGAGACCACATGCCCAATGTGCATAGCAGTATTGAAGTATCGTCTCAATTAGCATTGTGGCACAAAAAAAATTAACTTCATTTAGTATATCAAATAATATGCCTGTATCGATCAATTCACTAACCATATAATTGAATTGTTCCAAAAATACATTTGGATTTTTTAAAGAAGTAGAACTAGCACCAATGGCTATAAATTTAATTATGAAAAGTTTTTTTGTTACATTATCTGAATTGTTGAATTTCCCCAAACAATCTCCCAAACCTATAAACAACATAATCTGTTTTAATTCCCTTTCTGCATCTTCTAAATTTTCAAATTCAATTGCTTTAATTGGGAAGGCTCTAAAGGTATTGATACTATCGATTGTTATCTTTTTATCTTTCAAGCTTGTAATTTTACTATTATTCAATGTAGCTGGATTCAATGACATAATCTCCTTGATTGAATAGTTTTTCTTTCTGGACTTTTTCCATATAGAATTTCTTTCTGGGCGAATGAAAAAATCATCAATAGAAGATGATAAATGATCCGGTGAAACTTTAACAATATCAAGTGGTTTATAGGATGATTGTGTTACTGTGCTGTGATTTGGATTGTCAATAATAACATCTGGGTTAGTGATAGAATGAGATCTAATATTAGTAAGTGTAGAATTAACAGTTAAAGGTGGTTTATCATTTAGAAATTTGTTTTCCAAAGATATTTGAGAACTTTCTAAATTATTTCTCAAAATTGAATCAGTAAGATCTTCATAGTTCTTATTCGTTATTGGATAAGCAGGATTTGTTGATTTTATACTATTAAAATGTTCTTCTATAACCGTCATAGTATTGATGGAATTACTCTTTTCCAAATTGTTCAAAGGGATTTCAGTAATATCATCACTTGGCCAATTAAAATCTGCAATATTCAAATGTTTTTTACGATGATTCATAGCATATGTATACTCTCTTATCCCAAACATCAGAGCAGCAATGACTGCAAAACATGCTAATAAAGCCGAGAAAATTGCTATAATTTCAATAAAGTCATTGAAAGTTATCTCATTGATTCCATAATCTTCAACCTCATTCAAATCCTTATAAGATTTAGCTGCCAAATTTTGTACATCTCTGGGATATACTATATTTCCTTTTGAATATATGCCATCATCATCATCATCATCATCATTCACCAGATAATATTGATGGTTGTTGAATTCTACTTTTGGTGATAAATTATTTTCTTGATTAAATATACCATTGAACTGCATCTGATCCTAAAACACTACTTCTTGAGATTCAACAAGAAAAAGAAAATAATATCTAATGCACTTTGAAAAACACAGTTAACATAGATCATAAACTTATAAAAGCTTATATTATCTGTCTTTATCTCTTTTGATTTTTAATTTTATTTTTTTTGGATTGTATTTACAAGTATCATTTTACTTATGAATATTGACATTCATTTTTAGAATTTGACTAATAATTCTAATCCTTGGAAAAGATAGCAGCTTTATTTTTTTGGTTTTGTGTCAATTTCTAAACATAAAATTTGATTAATTGATATAAATTGGTAAATTTTGATGATCACTTATATAACCTAGGCCGCGGCTTCCCAAGCTTCAACTCATGATTATATAATATCTGAGATTTTAACAATATTGCAACGTATGCAAATATCAATAATTATAGTAATATTAACATTTGTAAACAAATGTTATTCGAAACCAGTAAAGTCCATCAAATATAAGTATTTATTAAAGAAATCATGTGAAAAATAGTTCAAAAATCTCATAATTTCCAATAATATATACCATTAGTATTCAATGATGGAATTAAATTTTGGTTTCAGCTGTTCATGGATTTTTGATAAGTATTAACAGGAGATTGAAGTTGTAGCTACTAACTGGTACCGATGATCGGCCCCTGATCAAAAGGTTTGCAAATTAGAGTGAAAAATTATCAAGATATTGAATATACTAAACCAAATTATACCAACATCATTAGATTGAAAATCCCCCGCAACTTGCAAGATATCGCTTTTGGCGCTAACAAATATACTATTGCCAACCTCCAAGTGAGGTTATTATAGCTGGTTCTTCATGCAACACGGTCTAATTAATTGTATCATTAATGACTTATTAGAATTGTACCGAATATTAGAGCAAAATATAATTGATTGAAAATACTATAATTATATTATTATTATATTGAATACATTATATTAATATAGGGTATAAGGTGTAATTCAAATTAAGCTGGATTCTGAAGTCTGAACTACTATGGTATCTTTAGATGCCATTGATAGACCCTAATTTTTGATCGAATCAATGGCTTGAAATGAGCGCTAAACAATAACGATCCGAACTAAAAGAACTAATTTGTAATATTAAACCAAATATGATCCAAAACAACTAATTAATTGAGGTAAGACCGTAGTACTGCATACTACAAAATTCAAACTATCTTATTAAAAGTCAAAAGTATCCAAATCATACATGATACAAATTACAATTAATTATAATTTATCAGTAATCCTGGAGTACATATGAATCCAACGTAGAGCAACATGAATCAGGGTTTCTTGATCGTAGACATTAATAATTAAATATATTGCAGCAGATGTAATTTATCTCTGTTTCTCATTTTTTATATGATCTCATGATTTTAAAATTTTTTGTCTCGTGGTGATTCTAATTTCTCCTATTATTTCCGTTGTTTTAATTTCAATGAGAATATATTCATTAAAGTTCACAATATTAATTCCAAGTGTTTTTTACTCATTAAATGAATGAGAATAATTATATTATTCATTGCAACCAATAACCTTTCTGCTAAACAAAAGAAATAGCTAAACATCAATATATCATCAACCTTACAAACAGTAATCTCTTTTTAATATTTTTCTATTTTTAATATATTCTGGGGGAGAAGGAACCAAATTCCCAATGCAGTGTGCTGCGCGAGTCATTTTATTAATACCCGCTAGCAACGGGTCGTGTTCTGTCTTACTGCAAGATGTTGTATTAATTAAGTTCAGGATTGCTTTTTAAAGGTTCGACTTCCCTCATCATCTCAAAAAACTTTTCAAATATTTATAAACCTACCCAATATTATAATTATTTCTACTATTATAATTCATAATTGAAAATTGGAAATTAACAAAAAAAAAAAATGTCATTGCAAGAAGAAGTTGAAAAAATTGAAAAACAATTCGAAGTTAGTCCAGAACTTCTTGAGATTTTAACAAATCATTTCATTAAATTGGCCGATATTGGATTAAATACCCAACCTGGTGAACATTCTTTGGGATTACCAATGATTCCAACTTATGTCACCAAAATTCCAAATGGTAGAGAAAAGGGTGTTTTTTTAGCTGCTGATTTGGGTGGTACAAATTTTAGAGTCTGTTCAGTTACATTAAATGGTGATTCAACTTTTGATTTAGTTCAAACGAAATCTAAAATTCCAGAAGATTTATTGAATGGTACTGCTAAAGAATTATGGAGTTATTTAGCTAAAAAAATTGGAAAATTTGTTGTTGAACAACATCCTGATCAATGTCAAAGAGCAACCAATGATGATGATCATTTTAAATTGGGATTCACATTTTCTTATCCAGTCAATCAAACTGCTTTAAATCAAGGTACTTTATTGAGATGGACTAAAGGATTTAATATTCAAGAAGTTGTTGGAACAGATGTTGTTGCTGAATTACAAAAAGAATTGGATCTTGGTGAAATCCCAGTCAAAGTTGTCGCCTTAGCCAATGATACTGTTGGTACCTTATTATCACATGCATATGCCACTGGTTGTTCGACTAATTATGTCAAACAAGGTGATTCAGTAATTGGAGCCATTTTCGGGACAGGTACCAATGGTTGTTATTTAGAACCATTGGAAAATATTGGTAAATTATCAGATGATTATGTTTCACAATTAAAAGAACAAGATGCAACTCATATGGTTATTAATACCGAATGGGGTTCATTTGATAATGAATTAAAATATTTACCAAATACAATTTATGATGAAAATATCGATAAAGTATCTCCAAATCCAGGTTATCATATGTTTGAAAAGCGAGTTTCTGGATTATTTTTGGGTGAGATTTTAAGACAAATTTTGGTTGAATTACACGGTAAAGGTTTGATTTTTGGACAATATGCAACATATGAAAGATTACCACATAGATTGAGAACTCCATTCGAATTAGATTCTGAAGTTTTATCCCATATTGAAATTGATGATTCATCACATTTAAAAGAAACTGAATTATCATTGTTACAATCATTAAGATTACCAACTATTGAAGAAGAAAGATTAGCAATTCAAAAAATAGTTAGAGCAATTTCAAGAAGATCTGCTTATTTAGCAGCTGTTCCATTAGCTGCAATTTTGATCAAAACTAAAGCTTTAGATGGTTATCATAAAGAAGTTGAAATTGGTGTTGATGGTTCAGTTGTTGAATATTATCCAGGATTTAGATCAATGATTAGACATGCACTTTCATTATCCCCATTAACTGCTGATGGTGAAAGAAAAGTTCATATTCAAATTGCTAAAGATGGTTCAGGTATTGGTGCTGCATTGTGTGCATCAACTGTTGTTTAAGAATTTGTCAACTAATAATTTAATCATGATAAACGACGTCTTAATGTATAATAATAATTGTTTCCAATTGAATAAATAAAAAATTTAAATCGTTCAACATAAAACTAGAATTTGAAATGAATATTATTATATAAATTTTATAAGATTAATAAGAGTAGTGTAATTTGATTAAATTGCAATGAAAATATGGATTACATCTCATTAAAATATTTACTAGTGTTCATGATATTGTGATCCAGTTATTTAAGGATGAAATGATGTACTTTTTCATTACCTAATCTGGAAGTCTAGTTAATATACGTATTATGTAATCCAAGATACTCACTATAAGTTTTATAATAACTTTGTATAAAATAATATTAATTAATTTGTATGCGTTTTTTATAACTTTATCAAATTATCTCACATTCTGCTGCTGCTAGATAATTCGGTCGCGATGATCGCGGTTGGTTTAAATTTTATTTATAAATTATTGCTCTGATAACTGATTATGACAAATATTTTAAAGTAATATTTAATTATCTGTATAAATTTTGTCACAATATTTTTTTTATTTTAAATGGCAAATTATAATAAAATTTAATAGAATAAAAAAACAGAATTTATACAACTAATACTACATTAGATCAGTTAAACCAATTGTATAAACATACTTCTTTTTCTCCATATCCTATCATTTTTTGGGGTTTCCTACTTTTTATTTGAGAACTATTAAAAAAATAAACATCATTCAAGATTAAGAGAAAAGCATCAAAATCTTCAAATCATAGAAGGAAATCTGTGAAGATGGCACCTATTCATGATTTGATTAATCCCACACCTTCAACATCTAATATAGAACCTTCAAAGAGTAATGATTCTAAAACTTCAAATTATGAAGAAATTACCCGGTTATTTCCTGAAATTAACAAGGAAGAATTAGTCAAATTAATGATTCAAACTTTAAATGATTTAGGGTATCAAAAATCAAGTCAAGAATTGGTTAAAGAAAGTGGATTATCAGTTGATTCACCAAATATTAACAATTTTATCAAATCTATACATGAGGGACAATTTGATATAGCTATTGATCAAATTCCATTATTAAATCTTATTGAAGAAGATAATGAAGAATCTATAAAGCAAATAACATATTTAATTCTAAGAGAAAAATTTTTGGAAAAATTATTCGATGAAAAATCCAATAAATTTAAATTGGAATTGTTACAAATACTTAGAGGTGATATTCAATCAATTTTGAATGATTCTAAAACTTTATCTTTAGAAAATATTAAACCATTGACTGCTATTTTAATGAATAAAGATTCCCAACAATTACAATTAGAAAATGGTTGGTATGGAAATATAGATAAATCAAGAGATTATTTACTCAATGAAATTTCAAAATATGTCAATCCAAATGAAATGATTCCAAAATTTAGATTGTTCAAATTATTGGAACAATCTTTAGATTATCAAAAATATTTGAATCTATTCAATTTTCCTGATTTGGAAAATAAATCAATTTCTTTATATGAGGATCTTAAATGGGATAAATCAAATTTCCCCAATACTGTTGTAAAAGCTTTAACTTATCATCAAGATGAAGTATGGTATGTATTATTTAGTCATGATGGTTCGAAATTAGTTTCAACATCTGCTGATAAAACAGTCATTGTTTATGATGTCAATAACAACCTTGAAATTTTATACCATTTGAAAAGTCATGAAAAGCAAGTGATGTATGCTAGTTTTAGTCCCGATGATTCTAAATTAATCACATGTAGTATTGAATCAAAGGCAATTTTATGGGATTTAAATACAGGGGAAGAGATTCAAAAATTACAAATTTTAGGAGAATCAAGAATTTGGTGTTGTGATTGGATAAACAATGAGGAATTTATATTAGGATCTCCAGATAAAGAATTTTGTCTATATAGTGCAACAGAATCCAAATGTTTATACAAATGGTCAGGACCAATAATAAACGATTTAAAAGTTACAAAAGATAATATTTTGATAACAGCAACTTATGAAAAGGAAATTGAAGTTTGGGATTTATCATCAAGACATAAAATTAAAACACTTAGAATAGGTGAACGTATCACAAGTGTTTCAGTTTCACAAAAAAATCCGAATTTGGTATTGATTAATGTATCACCAAATGAAGTTCAACTATGGGATTGGAATCAATCCATTTTATTAAACAAATATATTGGTCATAATCAAGTAAAATATATTATTAGATCATGTTTTGGTCATGATGAAAATTTGGTTCTTTCTGGTAGTGAAGATGGTAGAATATTTCTTTGGAATAAAGAATTTGGTGCATTAATTGGTACTTTCAAAGCTCATGATGGTAATACTAATTGTGTTACATGGAATCCTATAAAATCAAATAATAAGGAAATGTTTGTCACTTGTGGTGAT
This sequence comes from Waltiozyma mucosa, assembly GCA_030581415.1. Taxonomy (NCBI): domain Eukaryota; kingdom Fungi; phylum Ascomycota; class Saccharomycetes; order Phaffomycetales; family Wickerhamomycetaceae; genus Waltiozyma; species Waltiozyma mucosa. The sequence continues at coordinate 343,793 of JAKTTK010000142.1, forward strand.
GATGGACTGGTTAAAGTTTGGGGACCAAGTAAAAAAAAAAATGATTTCTGAATAAATTTTATCATTATGTGTAAAATTAAAGGAAAAACTAAAGTCAATTATTTTGCAATTTAATTTAATTTAATTTAATTTTATTTTATTTTATTTATTAAATATATATATAATAAAAAGACAGAATTATTCTAAATCTTCAACATGTTCCAATTCTCTCGCCTCTTTGTTCCCTCTTTCCACATCCAATAAAGAATAAACTGGAATAGCTATAATCAAAAGAAACCATAAAAAGAAAAAACAATATCTTATATTATGAGTTTTATCTGTAATTAAAGCAGTAACTGTAGGTCCAATAACAGAACTTCCTTTATCCGTGACTGAGAATAAACTGAAAAATGTAGATTCCTTGCCCTTTGGAATCAATAAACTGAACAAAGATCTTGATACTGTAGCTAATCCACCCATTGATACCCCGTACCAGATCGCCAAGATATACATTTCAAATACATGCTTGAGCCCTATTTGTTTGAAAAAAAACCCAAGAATACCATAAAATGGGATTATTGAAGCCCAAACTATTATTGCAATCAATGAGGTTTTCGGGGATACTTTATAGTAAGATTGTAATTGGGGAATAATAATTGAACCCAAAATGGCAGAAATAACAGATAAAATCCCAATAATTACCAATTTTGGTGTAGTCATTTGTAATTCAGTCTTTGCAAATAATATAGCTGCAGAATTCATTGTTGTTACAGAATCGCTTATTATAAACCATCCAAATAAATAAATCAATACATCTCTTAAATTAGATGCATGTTTTATTGATGCAAATAAAGCCTTCCATCCATATTTGATATATTGAACAAAATAATGCTCATTTTTGTTGATTGATAAAGGTGGACCTGGTCGTGATTTCAATAGATAAGTCAATGGGATTTGGAAAACCAACCACCATACACCGACAAAAAAAATTGCATATTGAATTGAAGATGTAGATGATCCAGTTTTCAAAACTATCAGCATTGACAATATTTGAACGATTAGTGCTGAGATATAACCAGATGCAGCACCCACCCCACTGATTTTGGTGATTAAATTTGATTTTCTGAGACTATCATTTTCATTTTTAATTTCTTTTGAGTTTGAAATTAAAATAGGTAAAAATGCATTACCACAGACATTTACAGCACCAAATGAACTGATTGCCACTATCGCCAATATTGAAGCAAGATAATATTTTGCACTTGTGATTAGTTTAAAGCTTATTGTTGCCAGAGCACCAATTACCCCGAAAGTTATAAGCAAATGCTTTCTATAGTGACCTCTATCTGCAGCTCCAGACATCGAAATCACTGTCAATGTCTGTACAAGTACAGAAAATGAAAATGTATACAATGCATAGGATGATGTATCGATGTATGATCCTAAAACATATAACACACATTTGACAGTCTCCTGTTCTGCTTGAATATCTCTCGCAAACAATTTAGCCAAAGATCTGGTAGCGTCTATAGCCATTGTAGTATTTGTAGTTGGGGGTGGTAACAGTGGCGAAGGTGTTATACCTGGATCAGATGGTTGAATGCAAGGCATTGAATGATCGTCCAACCTGACTCCATTCTCTCTTGCAAACTGTTCTAATAATATTGGGACATAAGTTGACATCGCACTAACGACAAATGGTTCTGCTGCCCAGGAATATAAATACCAACCAAACAATTCAGAATTTGTAGTATAATCCTTTTGACTGAAATCTTCTATTTGCTGTTGTTCATGTTGTTGTTGTTCATCATCATCATCATTTTCTTGGTTGTTCGGTAATAATAACTCGTCATCGGAATCTTGATTATTGGGAAGACTGTTGTCTCGTTTTGTAAAAAAAGAAAAAAGACCCATTCTTCAATTTTTTGATGAATATATACTATGATTATTGAATACTAAGAAAAATAGTACTATTCTTAGTTGATCAGCTGGTCCAACTTTTAAACACGTTCTTCAAAAACTAACTGAAGCGTACTGCAAGAGAGGAGTTATGCAAAAAAGAAATGTTCAACAAGACTTAATTTCAGTTAACACTCTATCAAATATTCAATATTAATAGTTATACCAAATTTTAAACAGTATAGCTCCTTTCATCTCTTTTTCAATTTAACTTTGGGTTTTGTATAACGAATTGTAAAATGGAAACCACCTCAATCTCATCATTACAGATATCTGTCAAATTTTAACTGGTTTAATCCCGAATTGAGCTGTTATTCTTTTCCCCAGAAAAAAAAAAACACTCAGCTTATAATCTACGAACTATGTGATCAACTAAACCTACTAATATGTGAATTCAATTATACAATAGAACAAAAATATGATATAAGTTAACAATATTTCAAAACTTTACACTTATTATACAGATAGGGATATATTCGTACAGTCAATAAACTAAACCAAAAGAAGAAATTTGAATATGCCAGAATTACTAGATAATTTCATTAAAGATGTCAACAATAAAGAATTACTCCAAGTTTTCAAATCGATTAGAAATGGGGCTCATTATGGTGCAAAGATAAGGTTTGCACATAGTTTAGTTATGAGTTTATTGTACAAACGAAATATTTCATTGACAAAAAGATTCATTTCAATTCTTAGAATCACAAAAGATCATAGTATAATTTTAGCAATTTATGCCTTAATCTACAAAGTTTCTCTCATTACATTAAATAAATATTCTGGTGATCATGGTAATAAAGCAACAAATGAATTTATATCCGGGTTGATAGGTGGTTTATGTGTTTATGGTAAAATTTCAGGTAATTATTATTTCAACAGTGGTATAGTTGATCAAATAACATTGTACTGTAGTGCAAGAGTTGGATTAGCATTAGGGAAAATCCTTGCCTATAAAGTATCAAAGTATTTACACCAAAAAAACCCAGCTCTAAACAAATTAATAATTAGAAATAAAATTCAATCAATAAGTTGGTCAATATTTGCTAGTTTAGTATGGGCTACAGTGATGTATATACATCGATTCTATCCAAAGTTTTTACAACATGGGTTGGAATCTAGTATGACATTCATCTATGATGATTATAATTGGCATGATTGGAAATCATTATTTGGAATTTAATGAATATGGATTACATCCACATGTCGTTGTATTGTATAATAATATTCTTTCATAATTTGTATATAGATCATTTTCAATACTATTTATATAAATGAAATAAACTGAATATAATAATATGTATATTTGTGCTTCCTATCATAAAGCCTTACAATATTTAGACGCAAAATTAATAACTATATGAAGTTTATTGTTATTATTATTATTATTCTTGTCTTTAAAATTATGAGTAGCTAGTTGTTAATGAATATTTGATTAATTAACTATTTATATATATATGTATATATTGATTGATTGATTGGTGCTTTTTTTTTATGTATTTTTATAGAATTTTTTTTTTAAGTTTTCTGATTTAAAATGTTTTCAGTGGTGTTTTTTTTTTAAAATGTTTTTTTTTTGTTTGATTAGAGAGTTTTGTATAACTATGTAAAATTGTTTTATTGTTTTTGTATTTTTTTGATAATTTGATGCCTTTTTTTGATTATTTCTGATATATTTTTCTTATAATAGTTTGGAAATGATGTTCTTTTGATAGTTCTTCGAATTAATTTCATCTCTAATCATCTTTTACTATTTCCATAGAGTGTATATCTAATCAGAATCTCAATAAATATTTCAATGATAGATCTTATGAAAATAGTATTTATAGAAAGAATAGAAAAAAAAAAATATAAATATATATAAGAAAAAATTGTCCTAGAGTTTATAAAATGGAAGATCTTTGCATTCATTTATAAACATCATTGAATAAAAAGATTATTGAAATGCTTTGGAATGAAAAAATAAACAGAAAAAAAACAAATGCAACATTTAAGAAAAGAAAATTAGAATGTGAAGAAAAGACAAGTTTATGTATGAACAAGAGAAATATAACAACAACCAAATAATGACCAGTCAATTATTATATATCCAAAACAACAAAAAAAATGCATGTAAAGAAATTTCTTTTGAAGAAAAAAATAAACAAAACAAACAAACTAAATTATAAAGCTTTAGTTGGAAACTTCAACTTCAACTTCTTTTTTAACCTCATCTTTAGATTCTTCATTATCTTCTTCTTTAGATTCTTCTTCTTTAGTGATTGGTTCGATAATTGAGATTGGATGAGATTCATCTTTCCCATTTTCTTCTCTTTGTTCAACAGGGAAAACCCAGTTTTCGAAATTTTCTTTGACTCTAATTTTAATAATATCATTTTCAAATAATCCAACTTGTAATAAGGAACCATTCAATTCATCAATTGCCTTTCTTATGAGAGTGGAATCACCCACACTTAAAACGTTCATTCTATAAAAATTGGCAATAACGTTATAGTTTAACCAACCTTGTGAGTTCATTTGTTTTCTTAAAAAGATATCTTTGATCAAATTTTCAATAGAAAAATAATATTCAACTTGTTTAATCAATGAAAATAATGGTTCAATGTTTTTGTTTGTATAACGTGGATTAAAATTCTGTCTTTGTTGATATGGGACAAATTGTGAGTTATTGTTATTGGTATGTGAGGCATGAATATTGCTATGGTTATAATGTTGGTTATTACTATTGTTATGATGATGATAGTTGAAATGACGACCATTACCATTTGAGTTATGATAATTGTTTTGATATTTGTTGAAACGCTTGTTAGATTGTGGGTATGGGTTAAAAGGTTTACCATTTGGATGGAATTGAGGAATTGAACCATTCACAGGATAAAATGGTTGATGTTGATATTGATTATTTTGGAAAGTATTGTTATGATAATGGTTATTATGAGAATTTGAATGGTGACGATGTGAGTTTTTGTTGGTTTGTTGATGCTGTTGTTGTTGAGATTGTTGAGATGGTTGAGAAGGTTGGGATTGTGATTGTGATTGTAATTGGGTGGTTTCAGTTGATTCCTTATCTATTTGATCAGATTTTGATTCTTGTAATTCTTGAGATTCTTGAGATTCTTTTGAAACGGTTGATTCTTTAACTTGAGGTTTTGAATCTTTGGATTCTTTGGTTGAAATGGAATCTTTTTGTTTATTTTCAATTTTTTTACCTTTTTTCTTGGAATCAGATGAAGTTTTTTTATTCTGAGTGTTATTGATGTTTAAAGTGGATTTATTTGAATTTTTTTTACTACTACTACTAGTGCTATTATTAGTTTGATTTTGATTTGATCTTTTACCTGAATTTGGTTGAGCTAAAAGAACTGAAGCTTTAAATGGAACCCATTTTTCTTTTGAAGTTTTAACAGTTGTAAATTTTTTAGAATCTAATTTGGTGGAGTCTTGGATATTACTGTTTAATTCTTCAGGAGAAGGCCAATATTTTGAATCAATGTTTGAATTTGATCTTGAGGAAGATGCTGATGAACCCCAAGCACTGACTGTTGGTAATGGGGCTGGAGCTAACTTTATTTCTGGTTTGTTGGCTTTTTTATCAGATTTTGGTGATGGGGTTGGCGAAGGCAATTGAGTTTGTAATGAGCCATCTTCATTATCAATTTCTTCTTCTTGAGTTGGAGTTTCTAAAATTGATTCATCTTTCGACTCTTCAACAGGGACAATTGATGAACTAGTATCGATATCTTTTGGAACTGGGGTTGAAGAGCCAGTAGCGACAACGTTTGCATATGAAATACTAGCAGACATTGTTAGTTTATTTATGATAATTTCACTTTAAAGTTGAACTGATGAATTTTAAATATCGGTTCGTTCAATATATATATGTATGTATTTATAATTTAAGTAAATTCCTCGTACTATAAATTATATCACAGAAGAAAAATTATTATAATAAGATTGGAATTGGAAACTAAATATCTGTATTTCTTTTATTGAAAAATCTCTTAGGCTTCAAATATGTTTCGACAATTGGTCAATGATAATTTTTGTGAAAAAAAAAAAATTTGAAAATATATATATGCAGATGATTGAATTGAATTGAATTGAATCTTGGTATATATATATATATGAATAACTTTATAATCTGAAAGTCAAACGCTTTTTTTTTTCGAAGTTTTAGTTATTAAAAATTAATTTAATCCAAAGTTGTACCGCTCTATCAATGGTTTGGAACTTTTGAAAAATTTTTTTTTTTAATTTTTTTTTTTTCCCTTGAAAATGTTTGTGTGTGAATTTTTTTTTTTCCTTGATTTTTTTTTGATTTTTTTTGATATTTTTTTTCGAGGGAAAAATAAGGTGCAGCTGTCGATATTTCTCGGGTAAACTAATCGAGTGACACGTGACTGGGTTTACATAATCAAGTGGTGTGTGGATGTTATGATTATATAATCATCAAGGAATATCAACAATCATATATAGAACTAATTTTAAAGATTATATATTCTTTTGAGCATAATCATGAGTTCCAGCTGTTTATTATATAATTATATATATATATATAACGATTAAATACTACTACCTGTAGTAAGATTATAGTTGATACTTGGATATACAATAATAACACAATATAGAGCTTAGATTCAAAGATTTTGAATAGATAATGATACGAAATGTTCCCAAGATTTCATACCTGTAAACAAATTATTCCAAGATGCAGGTTTTCCATCAGTTCAAGATCAAGTGATTATCATAATAATAACCATCATACCGATAAAGGCACTATTAATAATGTCAATATGGTAAATTCACAGATGTTGATTGAAAAGATACGTAATCACAACTATAAATTAACCATTGATCAACTAAAACTGATAAATGATATTAAGTTGGAGAATGAACGAAATAAACCATTGGATCAGTATTTCAAAAATATTGGGTTTATTGAAACTGATTCTTCTATTACAAATAATAATAATGTTAAATTGAACAATGAATTAATAGATCTCAGGCAATTTAAAAATATATTACAACAAACAAACTCTAGTTCAAATGAAGCTAACCATAGTTTTAAGAGACAACGATATCGCATACAACCCAATATTCATGAACAACCAAAATTTATACCGCAATCTAAAACCCAAAATTATAAAATGACTCAAGCTGCAGATTACATCTATTATGTTAAATCGAATTTCAATTATAATTTCAATCAACCAACTGAAATCTCAAGGTTTGAATATCTTGAAAACTCAATATTTGCTTTGAATAATAATTCTCAATCAACGTTTACAAAATTTATATCATTGGATTTGAAACTATTGAATAATGAATTGAAAGAAATTGGAATTACCATATATGATTCATCTTTGAATCAAAATTCAATTATCCCAACATTCAATACAATTCATATATTAATCGATGAACACTTTGGAATTTTATCGAAAAACAATTATCAATGTGGTCAAAGTTTAAAGTTGCCATTTAAAGATGCTCTAGTTTTCTTAAAATTTTTCTTGCAAAAAAATTTCATATTTGAACAAAATAATAAATTAGTTTCTTATCAAAGTTCAAATTTAATTCCATTATTGAGAAAATTAAAGATTGAAATTCCATTCAATCAAAATACAATTTTGGATTTACATAATCTTTATATGGTTCCATTCTTATATGTGGATGCAACTTTTTATAATAATAATAATAATAATAAGGATGGTAATAACAACAATGTTAATAAACGTTTTGATTCCTTGATGAAAACGTTACCATTCTTTATGAAATTTGAATCAATTGTTAAAAGATTCAATTTAAATTTATCTATGGATTTAAACAATAGTGGTAACAAGTCATATTATACAATGTGTATATTGTTGAAATTATTAGATCCTAATCAAAGATCTAATTTGAAACTGGATGATTTGAACCATAATTTTGAATTTATGGAAAAATTTTTATCTTCAGAAATAGATCATTTCATTTCAAATTATAATTCTATTATACCAGCTCATGATTCTGCTAATGCATGCACAAACAACAATAATGGTCAAGATATGCAACATCTTCCTGCTAAGGAGTTTGATAATTTTAAAGATGCACTCAAATATTTTGCTAACGTAACAATATCTTAACCCTAATTCATTATCGATAATTTTTGGATGTTTCGAAGGTTCGTAATAACGAGCAATATGTTTTACGATTTACAAATTATATGTATATATATAAATTATAAATAACATGAACATTAATGATTATATGAATAAATAAATTGGGACATTAAATTAATTATTATGCGTTGGTTTTGTTTCATTTCTTTTTAGATATGGCACCTTTGTTCTTGCTAAATCTTCTCTTTTGTGAACCAGTACCTCTCTGTGATGAACCTCTTTTAGTGCCTCTTTGCGAGAATTTTTGTGAGGATTTTTTCTTCGGTTGGGATGCAGCTAACATCTGTGAAGCTCTAATCTGCTCAATTACATGTGAAGCTTTTTGATCAAAATATATCGACGTTTGGGGTTTAGATGTGGGCGATTTATTTCTTTCCGTATGTAATTGTTTTAAAACTTCTCTGAAGTGTTTGAAAGAACCAGCTTGTAAAGGACCACTGAACCCTCCCAAGGTCCGGAAGTCACTTTCGGTTTGTGGGAGAACCATTGCCATTTTGTTTAATGTGACATTCGTAACAACAGATGACATATTGGTGAATCCCTTTTCTGCCATAATATCATTTGCCCTAGACTTCAACTTTCGTAACGAATGTGCAAAATGCACCTTTTCCTCGTGACTTGAGAATTCCTTTTCCTTCAACACTATTGGTGTGTAGTTTGGCTGAACAGCTTTCGTTGAGTCTTTGAGTACTGGTTCATAGATTCCAGATGAGGTTCTATCTAAATGGGTCTTTGCGGATATGATTTTTGGGGTTGAAGAATATCCAAATGCACTCAGATCATCGCGATTCAGTAATCTAGCAGGCACAGTATTATTTGTCACATCTTTTCTTTGAGATACTTTAGAAACGGAACCATTACTTGCTGTAGATCCAATAGTTGGTCTGTTGGAAGATCTATTATTTGTTGGAGTTTGAAATTCTTGTGGTGCAGCTCCGGCTGGAATATTAGTTTTGGACGATGGTTTGACTCTTTTTGATGGAGCAGAAAATGTCATTATGATTTTCTTTCTATTTGATAATAGTTTATCCGAATGGATCCCCGTCTTGATGTAACTAGTAGCGAATCCAGCGGCATTAAATACAGAGTATTCCTCTAAAATCTTTTCGGAAATTAAATGAAATGCGATCCGTTCCAATTCCCCTCTCTCCAACTCTTTTCCTGCACCATGCTGTGGTAAAGAATCATGGCCAGCAGTCACAATTTTATTATTTTTGGATCCTCTAAATATATCTTGACAATGAATCAGAGTGACTTTTTGATCCTGAATAGTCCTAACTAGTTCTGTTATTTTAACAGCAAAAGTAGTGACATCTTTTTCATAAAGATTTGACGACCCTCCTTTCTTACAGTTATCACAATTTTTATTACAGGTGTGCTTATCGAACTCTTCATTGAAGTACTGAAGCACCTGTTGACGACGACAATCTGTGGAGTTTTCACAATATTGAACAACTTGAGTTAGCTTTGTCTGGTGTTTTTCTTTCCCTACTCTATCCAAATCTTTATCCCTTGAGATCATATTCTGCAAAGTTTTAGCATCTCTGAATGAATAGTACATGATACAATACGAGTAATTACCATCACGACCAGCCCTACCAGTCTCCTGATAATATCCCTCCAAAGTTCTTGGTAAAGTTAAATGCATGACAAACCGAACATCTGGTTTATCTATACCCATACCAAAAGCAATAGTTGCACAAATAACCTTAACTTCACCTGATTGCCATTGTTTTTGGATAATCAATCTATCATCTGGCTCCATACCAGCGTGATAAAAGGCAGATTTAATACCCATTTGGTTCAGCTTCTCAGAAGTTTGCTCACATGAATTCTTAGAATGACAATAGATTATGCCAGTCTGATTTTTAAATTTTGTATTGATGGAGTTTACTATATTACTCATATGGTCTTTATCCTTTTGTAATACTTCGTAGAATAAATTGACTCTATTGAAACTCTGTTTAAGAAAAACCGGATCTTTCAAATTTAAGTTGTGAATAATATCCATTTTGACATGATTGTTTGCAGTAGCGGTTAAGGCCATAACCGGGACATCAGGATAAGTAGATTTAAAAAAAGATAATTCTTTATAATCTGGCCTGAAATCATGACCCCAACTACTTACACAATGAGCTTCATCCACGACAATTCTAGCCAACTGACCCTCTCGATGTAGTCGATCGATTGCATTTTTAGCTTGTTTTGAAGCACTGATCATTTCTGGTGATAGGTAAACTAAGTCCAACATACCATTGATAAACAAGTTGAATGTAGTTTTCCTTTCTTCAACTGACCCTTTAGAATTAATCATACCAGCCGCTATATTCTTTTCCCAAAGGTGTTCAACTTGGTCTTGCATCAATGAAATTAATGGAGATATAACAATGGTAGTACCTTTTGTTTTTCCTGATTGAACAATGGCTGGTAACTGATAGCATAACGATTTACCACCACCTGTCGGCATCAAAACAAAGACATCCTTACCGGAAAGTGTTGCATTAACTGCTTCAAGTTGATTGGGTCTGAAAGAAGTGAGCTTAAATATATTGCTCAATTTTGAAAATACTTCTTGTGACCATTGATGTTTCTCACCTTCAAATCTATCTCTAAACAAACCATCCAAATCATCATCTTCTGCTAGCGGTGAGCTGGGGAACTCATTATTGAAATCTCCATACTCTTGTTTTACCATTGAATTTTCAGCAATAGGCATGACATCCACGTCATTCTCTTCTACTATTTGAATTGATTCTTGTGATAACAATTCCCTTTCCTCATCAAATCGATCAGTTCGATTAATTTCTTCCGGATAATCATCATCGTCTTGACCATAAAATACATCCTCTAGATCTACACTATTTCTTATCTCTTCAGATCTTATAGAGTCATATTCTCTCATCTGATGCTCTAAACGAGTGCCTTCGATATCCTCTTCATCACTTGAAATCACATAGGCATCCTGAGGTGTACCATTCACTTGGTTTTGTTCGTGGTCATTACGCGATCTGGACCCCTGCGAAGAATTTATTAGATCATTGGCTTCATGGAGTGATACTAAAGCCGTTGCTGGCTCATCATCACTGTGATCAGTCTCAGCTGCATAACTGGCATCTGACATCTCAATATCACCATCCTCTTCTATAAACTCACGCATTTCCTCTAATTCTTTCTCAGTATACTGTTGAGGTTGGCTTGTTAGCAGGCCTTCGCCTGAAATTTCACCTTCAAATTCATCAGGCTCCTCCAGTTCCTCCTCAATGGGATAATTAGTGACATAATTTGCATCATCATAGTAATTGACTGGACGATGAGTGTTCCTTCGTCTCGTTGATACCTCAGTCACCTCTTCTGGTTGCTCTTCGGTAATTTTAGCATTTTGCTTCTCTCTAGAAGGATGTATCACTTCATTAATGGAAATACTATCAATTGTCTCAAAATGTGGTGAATGTGTTTTGTTTGTGGTGGCTACCCCTGAAAGTTCAAAATTGGGTGAATGTTTCACAAAAGATACTTGATCTAATTCTTTACACCGCTCAATGTCTGATTTGACTGTGAGTTGATTATTTTGAATTGTTTCCATTTCATTGATCAATTGGGCTCTTCTTGACTTTTTGGTATCTTCTGATAGGGCTGTAGATGTCTCTATATCAATTCTTTTCATCAATATTTCAATACGTTTTTCACAGATTTCGATATATTTATTCTGTAGCCGTACTAACGTGTTTCCCGATTGAGCTATGTTATTGGATATCACTGGTTCATTTTCATTACTAGGTATCCTAAAGTTGAGGGGTTGTTTTCTTACACCACTAGGGCTTTTGAAATTATAGTTATTCAACAGTTCAGAAGTATCTGAAACCTCGTTCGTTTGATCCCCATCCTTTGCAGTTTGTAAAGATAGGTTTTGCTTATTACTATGGACTTGTATGTTCTGAGATTTGTTTCTGGGTATAACTGGTGAAATCTGTATATCATCATCAAACGTTAAATCAATAATTGGATGATCCTCTCGTTGTGAAGTCACTGAATGGTGAGTTTTGGATCTTTTGATTGATGCAGATGCTTGTGGTTCGTGGAAAATAGGAGATGTCTGTCTTTCTAAATTTTCATTAGGTGTTGAATTCTCACGTCTGGCTAATCTTAAACTAGACAATCTTGTTGATCTCTCCACATTCAATAGCGTACTACCTAGATCTCCATTGTTGAAGTTTTTTATTTCATCATTCAAATTATTGATAGCATTGTTTGGAGTGTTCGTAACGTTCACATTGGTAGTACCAGGTGCCGGAGATGACGATAGAATGATTGAGCCTTGTCTTGACAGATTTGATGAAGATGTACTTTCTGCAACAGCTATTTCCAATAAATCATCCAATGGGTTACGTTGAGGGATGTTTTCACCTGAGCCTCGTAGCCAATCTAGATGCTTTTTTAGATTATTTTTTACAGCCATTAATGATCCATTTAGCGGGTGCCTTTCAGCTCTTTATTCCAAATTTTTGACAATCTATCTCCTTTCAAATTCTTGAAAAATCAATTTGGAAACTCGAGAAATGGCAATGAATTTTATTTGATATCACAAAATAGTTCAAGACTCCTAGCACAGCTGAAAGCTTTCAATCGCCACCAAATAAGTTTTCTTCTAATTGCTTCAATTTTTCTTTGTTTACAATTTGTGATTAACGAAAAAAAAAAAAAAAAAAAAAAAAAAAATCACTTATACGCTTTGGTATTTCGCGTATTAAATTTAAAAAAAAAATTTAATATTATAAATTTAGATGAAGATTTAAATCTTTAGATTTCGCGTTCAAGTTCTCAATAGCCTTATTGAGCTCGATATTAACCCTAAGGTTTGGTAATGTGACTAACCATATTATCTGCCATGCAATTTCGTGTAATAAATCCCAAGGAAAACAATAAAGGAAGGTTAGAGTTGAAAGCGATTAATATATCACAAAATTAACTTATAGGGACAATTCAAACTGTTCTATAATCATTTGAAAATTGAAGAATTAACATATTTCAAAGAAATTGATACAATCTAGAAACTGTTCAATCATGTCATCAAAAGCTTTTTTAAAGATATCGTCTATAGCTAATGGTGAATCAAAAAGAAAGGAGGAAGAAATCCTCTCGTTATTAAATTCAAATTTATCAGACAAAGAAACGACGATATTTTACCTGAGCGCTGTACTCAAGCAGCCAATTCTTCCTGTTAAACATATCATTTCAAAATTTATTGATCTTATAGAGACCTCATCCTTATCAGAATTCACAAGACAACAGTATTATAATGAGTTGATTACACTTTTCACTCCTCCAACTTCGAATGTCAATTTGGCATTATTGAAGATCATTCTTAATTTATCAACTATTCTAGAGAGTCAAAAAAACCTTGATGAAGCTAATGAGTTATTAAAATCCCTACAGATTGAATCATATGCACAAGATTTTAAAGATCTAATAGAGTTTAATAAATTTAAAATTGAATTAAACTCTAGGATTGCGAACAATGCTTGTTTGGTGAAAAAATATGAAGAAGCTGAATCTTTTCTTGTACGAATATCGCCCATTTTACAAGAATTCAAGGATCCTGAGTATAAAGAATTTCTCCGCGGTACTTATAACATTTACGCCAAAGTAATGACCAATGTTGGTAAATGGTTAGATGTCTCATCTAGATTATACCATACAAAAGATGAAACTTTCGACCAACTGGTTATCAAACTTTTAATTTTTGCTCCATCTACAACTTACAAGCGAACTCTTCTTGAAACTATAAAAGATCCACTGAATTCCAGAATCTTAACTAAAGTGAGTGATACCCCGTTGTTCGCTGTATTTAACAAGATGTTTGATGAAAGGTTGGTTTTTTATGAAGATTTTAGGGAAGTCTTAAGATATGTGATTAAAAATAACGAATTTGAATTGCCGAATCTATATTTGACTGAAGAGCTTTCTAGAGCTATAATTGAAAACAATTTGATAGCAGCTTCCAAGATTTATGAGACTATCACCATTGAGAATTTTATCGATATTTTGAGGATCGATAAGAGCTTTGTGGAAGAGGTAATTGCTGATATGATTAGAGAAGACAGATTGGATGCATTGATTGACGATATTACAGGATTTATTCAATTCAATGTCAAAAAGGTACAAAAGGATACTTTATATAACTGGAAACTACATATTGTTGAGTCTTGTACATTGCTAGATCAAGTTGCCCAGGAATTTAAGGATGTATAACTTATTTATACAGATAACACACGATTCTTCTGCTCAAATGGAATGGCTAGTGAATTTTAAAATTCAAACGAGTTTGCGTGGTATAAGAATACAAATCAGTAGTCGTTGTTGAAAATAATATAACAGCTGTTTAAATGTATAGTCAAACAAACATGACGATTATTTATCCAAAACCTACACTATGCATAATTGCCTTATGAATATGACAGTAAAGAGTCAAATATTTTCCATAATCATTAATTTTTCGAAAAATGATATTGTAATATTTTGGAGATTGGATTATTTAGGTAAAATTATCTTGCTACAGAATTGATTTGATAATAATAAAAATATTAAGTTGCTGAACTGCACAAAGAGGATATAAAACGCCCTGAAATTAATAGAAAGAAAAAAAAACACACACACACAAATTAATAAACCATGAAAAGAGGAAACCATCTGATGAAGTACTGTTGTGTCCACCGTAATTTCACAAGAAAAAAGGCTGAACAAATGAAAGTGAATGTGATAGTATAAAGTGTGTGTATGTTCATTAGCCATTGAACATCACCGAATCTAGTTCTAACTGATCAATGACAATTGCAATAATGATTTAGCAGCACCATAGCTACCGGGGGTGGAAGAGCCAACCTTTTTCGTAGGACTCGACATAATTATATCACCATTATCATCGATTCTTGATGTTGACTTAATTGGGGTGATATCAGTTCTTCTATTGTTGTTTGCATCCACCAAGTCTTGAATTTTGAGAGATGGACGAGCCAAAGAAATTTGCGACACAGATAACGAATGTTCATTAATTCTAGCTAGGGGAGGTTGATCATGTGCTTGATAGCTTCCCCTAGTCTCATCAAATGATACATTTTTCTTTTTCAGAGACGAGCTGATTTGGAAATGACTTGAGTTTAAAGGCGTTGAAGCAGCTAATAGACTGATGTGACGAGTCAAAGATGGGGTTGAGGCTATTATTTTAGAATTTTGATGGTCATTGATAAGCTCATTGACAGGAATAGATATTTGGTTCGTACGCAACTTATAGTAAGCTAATTTTAATCTGTACTTCAATTTCTCAGCATGCTTATTGGTATTTGAAAATATGTTGATTTTAGGAGATGGCTTCGAAATTTGAAAATTGCTTGACGCCAGTACACTTGATAATTTTGGTAGCTGTGGTTTTACAAGATCAGATTTAGATCTGTTTAATCTGTTGGTTGACAATTGTGATAGAGGTTGACGATCAATAATTGTATATGCCATAATGAATTTTATTATGAGTAGGATGCAAAATGAGAAGGTTGAAAACGAATAAATGTGTCAATAAATGAATGAAATTATTTTATTATGGTTTAGATTTTGAAGGTTAAATAGACAGAGCGGTAAATAATGACTATTTTTTTTTTTATTTTTTATAGAAAAAAAGATGCAGAAAAAAACAAACTGAAGGCAAAATAACGAATGATGATGATGTGGTGAAAATGAATAAGGATCTTTGATAGCTAGTATTGAGATCTAATTATTCTGATGGCAATGATGGGTCTGAAATAATATGCTACTCAGATGCGTATTGGAGTTGGAGTATAGTATATATAAGAAGCTGAATAGTTTACAAAGAAAATTTGTTTTGATTTTTCGTTTCCGCTTTGTTTACGTTTTGACCTTTTTAGTTCACAATCGCGCTAAATTGGGAAAAACCAAAACAAACGCGTCCTTCACAAAGACGCGAAATTACTCTTTGAAAAAAAAATCTTGATCCCATAACAACGGTTCAATTTTAGGTTGATATCTTCAAACTTTAAACATTCCCAGTAGTTGGAAATTGGGAATTGGAATTTATTTTTTAGAAAAACAGAAGTAGGTTGAGTTGCATACAGCTGTAAAAGCATGGATTAAGAGAGGAGGAAACCGTTTTTTTAGTTTGATTACAATGATATCTTTACTAAAATTCCAAGTTTTCAAATATAAGTTATTTCTAAGATATTTCGAATTTTGAAAATATTATATTCAGAATTCATTAGTATGATCTACTATATTTAGGATTTCGATCTCAGGCTGGAATGATGATTTTTTGTACCTTCATGTTCACAGAAAACTCATTTGTTTATTTAGATCAATTAGAAATACTCTAAGTGTACTGCCATGATTTATTCTTGGATCCAAAGCTTGTAATTCTTGTTTCAGAATCATATCACTAATAAGAACTTAGAGCTGGGTTTCATTCTATTCCACGCTATTACTTCTTAACTGAATGAATGGGCTACAGCTAATGTTTGAAAATGATACAATAAGATCCTGGAATATTTTCATTAATAAGTTAATACAAGATTCTTAAATCTTTCACTGTTAATGTGAGGTTTTATTTGTTAAACCAAAGTTGTTTACCATGGCCCATGATCAAAAGGCTATAAGCTGCTCAAGTTTGTCGTAATTCGAAAGATCACAGCTCTATAATTAACTAAAAAGGTTGAGATAAGAAATTCTCTTTGACTCAATGGAATGATTCGTCCTATCCAATAGCCAAGTGTTCGATCTTCAAGAAAGCTTATAACTGTTTCATTTGAGCCAAACTACAAAACTGAATGGAAAGCATTTTCTAAACTTTTCTTAAAAAATTATATATATATATAGATATCTTTATTGGAGAATATGCGGAAATAAGCCAAATTTAATCAAAACCAAAATTCATATCAGCAACCCATTTAGGCAAATCAGTTATGATACGTTCATTAATCAAATGATCGGATCCAGCAGCTACTTTCAAAATAAGCTCGTTCAATTCAGCACTTCCTAAAATATCAACATGTTCTGCAGTTTTAGCCCCACCTCTAATATCAAATCTATCTGGATCGTGTTGAATCTCTACAACCTTTACTTGAGCCCCACCTGGATTGTAAGCTTTCGAAGTCTTCCATTTATGACACATAGAATGTGTAATCAATGGAATTGTACCATCACCATCTGTAAAGAAAACTGTTGATTTCTTCGTATCTGATGGTGAACTAATTGAAATGTTCAACTTAGAAATATCTTTATTTTGTTCTTCTTGATAAATATACGCCCTTTCAGTTGGATTACCAACACCATAAAAACAATAAACTTTTAAATCAGGAGCATTTGGTAAAGGCGCTTCTAATGGGTTTGACCATGTTGGATAATTTTGATTATTTTCTTGTAATTCCCTTGCTGATTTAGCAACCCCATATGAATAATGTTCCTTTGTGCGTCTTTCAAACCATGATGGAGAATTTTGTAAAACAAATTCAATACTATCAGCAACGGTCAAATTTTTTGAAGAATATTGACCAATTTCTTCGTCAAATCTAATAAAATTAGCAAAGGTTTCTGTATTATTTGGATGTAGTCTATCTTCAAATGATCCGTTTTCTAAATTACCCCAAATTAAATCACCACCTTTTGGTAACATACTGGCAATCCCACCAAAAGTTCTTAGCATATCTAATCTTTCCCTTCTTGAAAAGAATTTCTCCAACCCATAAACAGCTAATGCATTCAATTGAACTGTATCTTTCATTTCACCGGAAATTAATGCAGGAACAGCCTTAGGAGCACCTAACATTGAGCCTGAAATATCGACATAAGAATCAATGTATTTGTTAATCCAATCAGGACCACCATTACCAAAATGTATACCCTCTGCTTCAACCCATTTCATAAAGTAATAAATAACTTGAGAACCCATTGAATGACCCACAAGAACAGATTTTTCACCTGTCAATCTATAATGAAATTCGACTTGGTCTTTTAACTTTGAGAAATATCCATCCCTTCTTTCCAAATCTAGATATGATAATCTCCAATCATAAGAAGCCGTTGCCATTCTATTAGGTTCATATCCAATAGCGGATAAATTTTCCAAAATTTTGTTCCAAATCCAATATCCAACAATAAAGAAATCTGCAGCTTCAAATCCTTGAGCAGCTCTTAGTTTAACTCCAGGTGGATCAAGTCCTGTTTCTGGATCTAACATTATATGTTTCAACCAACAAGTTTTATCTAAAAACATCATTCTCAGCATATACATTGATCCCCATAATCTTTTCCGGAAATGTTGTTGTGATCTACAACCATCAACACCATCTAATCCCCATGATTCAATACCAGTTGATATAACCCCTGGAACCATAATAACTGAATGTTTAGATGTTAAATTTTCCTCTGCTCTCAAAGCTTTCCCAACAGCAAAACTTTCACTGAAATCTTGACCTTGACCCGGTGGTTTATTTTGAATATCATTTAGTATGCCTTGTAAACCTGTTGGTACTACATCTTTCCAATCATCAAAATAATCATTTAATGATGTAAAATTCATCAATTGATCTAAATCGCTAACTTTATTGTTTGTACCGAAATAAACAGCTATTATAACACCTAATAGAGCACCTAGTATAAATATTACCCTTCTTGAATCTTTCAATTTCTTCTTATGAGATGATTCCAAATTTTTATTTTTTTGTAAGTTTGTCGATGATGTAGAGGTTTTAATTTCATCTAATTGTTTTTCAATTGCTTGTACTGATTCGTTAATGCTATCATGAGCATTATCAACTGTCTCATTATTATCGTGAGGTTTTTTAGACTTCCTATTCTTCACAGCCATTTAGTGTGTTCATAAGGGGTAACAACAAAAGATTTGTATTTCAAATTTTATTAAAATTCTTTAAATATCCGATATTTATTTGATCAAATGTTTAATTTTGTTATCAATATCTAATATGTTTCGGTTTATTATTTATAATAGAAGACGTATAATAAAATAAAACAAATATTTATGGATCTTTTTTTAGCCTAAATGAAATTTTAAGCCAAATTATTAGACCGCTGAGAAGCTAAATATTGAACACTAGCTAATTATAAGAGTTCCTGCTGGCTAGCTCCGAAGTTCCCTTACTAAAGGCAATTGATTGAATTGGACCTGCTAGGCTGAAGCGCTACTACATACGACTTACCACACAGTGCACACAGCGACGCGGTTCAGTCTGATTACAACTAATATTAAATTAGAGGGCAGCTACGTCTAGTAGACTGTAGCTACGCACACGCTATTTCTCATTCAACTATAGCAACGTTGCCTACAGCTACTTCACAGCAGCTGGTTCACAAATTTCAGCTTTTAGAATGTAAGCTCCACCACAGCACCTATTAATATTATTAATTAAATTATCTATCGCTAGAGTCCATAAGATTAAGTAATGCTCTAACAATCTTGATATTATATATTACATATGAGTCTTTAAAAATTTTAGTTTTATAATTATAAAGATATTTAATTTATACTAAACACAATATTATTTCAACTAACCACTTGAATTGATTATTTTGCTCATTTTAATCAATAGCTATTGGACTTATATAATTTAACATTAGATTCTCTCAATTTTTGATATATTTTTAATTATTGGTGTTTGTGTGTGTGTGTGTGTGTTCTTGTTTGTCACAAACGCATAAATATTATTTTTGCCATCAAAAAAGATTCAACTAGGGTAATGATAAGATCAACCTTTAATTCATGGAGAGAATATTTGACCCCTGCATATCATACTTCAACATTCAATACGACTGGTGAAATAACTCCACAAGAATTTATAGAGGCTGGTGATTATTTGGTTTATAAATTCCCCACATGGCAATGGTCTTCCGCTCCACCAAATAAAAGAAGAGGTTTTTTACCTGAAGATAAACAATATTTAATTACAAGAAAAGTTCCATCTTTTGTAAGAGCATCTGATTATTTAGGAGAGACTGGTGAAAATGATGATGATGAAGAAGATGATGTGGATGAAGATGGCTGGACCAAGGCTTCTAAACCAAAGTTAAGTACAAAGAAACAAAAACCACAAGCTGTAAAATCGGATGATTTTGAAGATATTGATGAATTGATCGATGATAATGCAGAAGATAATGAAGACGATGACGAAGAGGTTGAAGAGAAGGATCCAAATAAAAGATCATATGATTTGTTTATCCATTACTCAACTGCTTACAGAGTTCCAAGGATGTATTTGATAGGTTATGATTCTAATGGATCACCCTTATCTCCAGAGGAAATGTTTGAAGATGTGTCTTCAGATTATAGGGATAAGACTGTGACAATTGAAAAAGCACCATTTATGAACGATACAACCACAGTGTCAATTCATCCATGTCGACATGCCGCTGTAATGAAGGTGTTAATTAGTAGAGCAATTCAAGCTGTTACTAACAAAAAGAAATCTAACATTGAAACCAATTTGATTGCCAATGTTAAAAAATTGGGATTGGCAGATAATGATGAAGAGGATTGGGAAGACGTTAATGCCTTAAAGGAATCAGAGTCTGAACCTCAAGTCGTAAGGGTAGACCAATATTTAATAATTTTTTTGAAATTCATAACAAGTGTCACACCAGGTATTGAGCATGATTATACAATGGATGCTTTTTAATTCAATTATCATAAAGAGATCAAAAAAAAAAAGCTTTTACTAATAGCAAATTAATTTTATTAATTTCAATTGATTGAATTTAAATTTAAATTTATTGGGGAGAAAAAAATATACAAAAGACGATCGAAGTTTTTGATTATTTTCCTTTGTAGAATTTTGTTGTTTAAGAATTAATCGATAAACAAATTTTAATAATTTTGCTACAAGAAACACCAGTTTCTTAAAAAATTAATGGAATAAATAAATTCAATTTTGAAAAATCATATCATAAATCATAGAAATTTAATAACTTGAACCTAATAAATAGATGCTCTTACTTATTTTAAAAAAAAATTAGATAATTACTAGCTAAAAAGAGTTAAAGCAATAAAAAAAACTATATTCTACATATTGTTTTGAGCTAACCTTGGTCAAAAAAAAAAATAAAAAACCAAAAAATATAAAAACGTTTCACATATATTTTAAAAAGAATGAGTACCCAAAAAATTTAAACTTTATAGGCAAAAACAGTAATTTCTCTGACATCTTCATATTTATTAACAAATGATGAATCATTAGCAGCAATACCAACTGTATAAGCATTTTGACCATAATTGTATGGATCTGAAACATTCTTAGCAATATAAAAATTGTAACCGTTTTCATTTAATAAAACACCATCTTCAATTTTAAAAGATAATGGGGTTCCTGCAACACCAGATACTAAGAAAGGAAATTCACTTTCTGTGAAATGACCAACAGTATAATTGTATTGCTCACTAATTGGTTGATAAATCTTACCTTCAGATTCACTGTATTCAAAAGTTTGAGCATTAGTTCCTAAGAAAAAATAGTTGAAACCTGCACCTTCATGAATAGATGATAATCCACGTTGTTCTTCATTTGCTGGGAAATTATCACCTCCAGCCCATAGTTGAATACTGGTAGCTGAGATAGAAGTGACTAAGAATGATAGAGAATATGCTAGAGTTTTGGAAAATTGCATTTTTGATAGATTTTGTTATAGTTAATTATAAAAAGTAAGAAGAGTTCAATGGTTTCGGACAATTTCAAAAGAAGAAAATCTAACTGGGTTTTATATCATCTATCATCAAAAGAAAAGAACAAGAAACCCTCTTGTCGTTCATCGAAGTATTATATCACCATTCTGAGATTGATGGCAATTATATGGTGAAGATGCCTATAGGCTATAGTCATGGCTATGACGTTAATATGCATTCATAATAGACCTCATTTACTCCAGCCCCGTATTCTTTATCATGTAAACATTAATGTTAGATATCACAATTTAAAAACATTGATTCCAAATTTCAACCCCGTAGTCCCCTTTGTGACACTTATTTGACACAATTATACATTTAGGGGGTGTTTTCCCAACTTTTTTAATCTCGAGATCAACCAAATAATTACCTCTTTAGGTAATTTTGGGCAAAAATCACAAATTTTTGGCATGTGGTTTCATGTGAAAAAATGCAGTTGAAATGTAGGTGAATGCAATCAAAATTACCCAAAAGGGTAATTGATTTTGAAACCTGATCTCAGGAGGTTGCTGAGATCAAGCTCCTTCGTCCTTGGAGTTTCCAGTGTCCAGGCAGAGGATGTTTTTAAAGAGTCTCATCGCTTCATAACCTTGGGATGAAACTGTACAGATTATATATAATCTTAGAAATATTGAACAAAATAATATACAGAAATATAACAAGAATACAAACGAAAACACTAAAACACCTTTACATAGAAGATAAGTTTTCCATAGGAGATGGTTTCAGATAATCCATGAATGCAAACTATACAATACTTCTCCCATCTGTCAGACATTATATTCATCCTCACTTTCATCTCCAAAAAGCTTTAAGGAAAATCATCCCATAATGTACAATCAAACCTTGTTCGATTTTTTCTCAATCATTAATTCTTTTTCCAATCTGGTATTAAAAACTTGTGTATTGAAATCAGGGCTTAAATGATTGAATGTAATGTTTGGTAATTAAATGGAAGTGGGTCTTTGAAAGTTTGGAATCAGCTTTTCAGGTTTTTGAGAGATCTTTTGATTAAATTTCTTGAGTTATGTTATATAGAGGAACAGGATGTGCTTCCACTTTTACTGGTTTTTTTACTATACAAAGCATGTTATTTGAATCATTGACCACAAGATCAACCAGCATCTACCAAAACCAACTTCCAAGACTTGATAGCTTAAGTTGACTTACTAGCAACAATGAACCATCATAAAATCCCAACGCAACGTCTGAAGCTGCCTGATAATTAATTTTCCCAGGAACACTGGGGAGCAAGCAAAGGAATCTCATGTTGAAATCAACAATTATCATATTGTTGAGATTTATGGATTTCTTAGAAAAACTAATACTGATTAGATGACTTTCTTGATGCTTTCCATGAGATCCTTGAACCGATTATAGCACCTTTCATATTTCCACCAACGCGGTAATATGTGCTTGATATCACAAAATTGAAGTCATTAGTACCTTGATTTTTAAACAGACTCAATCATTTATCATCTTCATCAAAATTGACAAGGGTGTTATAGAGAAACTTTTCTATAAACATTGCAATATGATTAGCTGTTATTGAATTTTTTGAAACACCAGTGAAAAACAGAATAATACAGAATCTATATCCTACCTCGTGGTAGATTATAATTAAAAACAGCAAGAAATCTTGCTCAACTGACCAATAAATAGATTAGTAGCTCCTTTCAATCAATACAACACAAAAGCTTTTTAGCGCTCATGGTTCCAGCCTAATAAGTTTTCCCTGTAAATCTTTTTCTTTAAATTATTATTAAGTCTAAATATCTAACCTACAGGATTTCATGTCTTCTTTTGAAGCTCTCTGGAGCTGTACTGTTGTAAATATCCAAAATCATTAATTCGGTCACCCCTGAGAAGCAGTCCAGTTATGGTCGTTCTTTTTCTATATTCTTTTCCCAAGAAGTCTCTTCAGCTTATTGCGGTATAGATCCTGTGAACTGGATAAACGTTTTAAGCAAGTACAGACTTTTCTCTATCACCTGGATGATAATCAAGCAATTCACGCTCGGTAAGAGATTCTAGAAATTCAGAATTCTTCTGTTTTACATGTTCGAACTTTTTTTTGTCAAAATCAATTTTATCATATATAACCACATGTATTGTGATTTTTATAGAATTCTCGTACTATAACTTTTCGATTTCAGAAATTTTAACGTGTTACCATAAGAAATATCTCTGCAATTTATCGAAGATACTTTAATAATAATCTGATTGACATATAGCGGTTCTTTTCTTGATTCTGCGATTACCTCTTTATTGAACTCATCTAAGCAATTGATGAGCCTTGGATCAATGTTCCTATTTCATTTAATCAAAAACATGGAGTTTAAAGATTTGCTCTCAAAATCTGAATATCTTTCAGATATATCCTTAGAGCTATAGAATAAGCATTCTATTTGATATAATTGCAAACCTTTATTAGATGAGCCAAAAGCCAAATCAGAAAACCAAGTGCTCAGTAGAATAAGAAACCTATATTCGACTAACTGGTTTCATCATTACATGAATTAATTCCCTCATTAGCTAACAATTTCTGATAAACAAGCTATTCAAGGCCTTCAACACTTTGACGCCGATGGTGTTTTTTAGAAGTTTGTGTCTGAGATCAAATGCAATGAGCAGTAAATGGCATATTGGTAGAAAAATCAAAAATCAACTTTGGCACATTTAGATAAGTGAAACCTTAGCCGTTATAATGTGTTGAAACTAGTGGAAAACTTGAAACTTAAGATTAGAATATAAGATATTGGATATAGTTTAACATCTATATGATTCAATAATATTATTATTGTACTTTCACCTGTAGAACAAGCTCTCCCTAGCACCATAAGCCAGGCAGAGCTGTGTTAGGGAGGCCAGGAGGGAAGGGTTTTTTTTTAGGTTTTTAGTACAAATTACCATAAAGGGTAATTGGAATGCAAGCCAATGTAGGTTGATCTCGAGATTAAAAAAGTTGGGAAAACACCCCCTTATAACGTAAGAAACTCCGAACTTTCAAGGATTAATCAGTTTCATACGTAAAACTTTGGCAATTCAGATTACACTCGACGTCTCATTAATTTGCTTCCCCTTTGTTGAAATTGACTCAAAATGACGTTATTAGCTATAAATTCATTATTTCAAACACATGACCTAGGGTATCATTAAGAACTTTTAGAGATGTTTCCCTGTTTCCCAAAGCTCTAACCATTCAGCAACATGAGCATTCATCATCATCATCATCATCATCATCATGGTCGCGAATTATAAATGATAATATTATGTAAAAATTTATGACGTCAAACCGCATATTTCACAACGAGCTGATGAGAAGATTAAGTTTATAATTTTTGTTTCTTTTTTGTATTTTTAGGGTCAAATTTTAATCTATTTTTGGATACACAGACGTTTACAATTAATTAATTACACCAAATTGAAATATTTTCTTTTCAAGACTTCGAAATTCACAGTTCTTTAATCTTAAACCCCATGAAATGATAAGGCGTCCAATTATATTAAATGGTATACTTTCTACACCCAAGTCTATCAGATTCATAGAAGTTTAAAATACTTTTGTACTCCAAGTCTGCAGCATGAAACGATCTGCCCGAATAAATTTGAAAAGAAAAAAACATAATTATACACATTTATAATATTTAGTAATGTTTACGTATAACTACAGTACTAGATATAAAATTCCGTAATTACCAATTAATAATAATTTCTTTACCTAAATTATATTATTATTCATGATTTCTTTCATGTGGTCATGTTTACAGTTTGGAAAATAAAAATATAGTTTGCAAAACTGAACAAGATATTATAAAAATTTATAATATGCGCTGTAATAAATACTCAGACCCCTAGAAATGGATTGAACCCCAAATTTTCCGATAGAATTAATAGTCATTATTAGCTGGTTCTTGAATGACGTACATAAGGTATCCGATTCCGAACCCACAGTACTAGTTATGATTCAATGGCTATCAAGATTGATTTTATATATTCTATGTTAAACATATTGCAATTGTCTCAATAATATATTCTTCAATCTTATTTTAGATTTTCTAATAATTGTTTCCTGCACGGTGTGAAGTTTCGATTTCTGTTATGATTATTTTTTTATAACGCATGAATACATATGATGATATCTAATTAAACGATAATTATTAATGTAAATATTCAAATGATATTGTTATCGATGATAATAATAGACTTTAAGTACTCATCTGTAACTTCCTGCTCAATCTCAATCCACTAAATCAACCAATATTAATCAGGCTGCATTTTAATGCTAATTTTAGATCTTAATCACAAATATCACTCAAATTTTAATGAACTCCTATAATATTAGATCTCAATCAAATTAAGTGTGTATATTTAGAAATTATTACCTATAGGATACGGTATTTCAATGACGAAATTATCAAAAATTATTAATATTGCATCAATTCAAAGTTAATTAAAACACATGGTACTATTATTCAGACCTGGTGTATAAAATAAAGACATCTTGCCCTTTTTTTTTTTCATCATTCGTTTCAATTCATCCATTTAACTATATACAAAAAACAAAACAAAACCGAAAACAATTTGATCAAAATGCAATTCTCAACTTTATTTACTATCGCTTCATCATTATTCACTTTATCACAAGCAAGAAAAGTTCAATTATATGTCACCAGTGAAGATTTCTTAGAAGATGGTATCTTTTTAAAAGGTTTAACCGCTGTTCATGAAGGTGCGGGATTTGATTTTGCACTTGCTGACTTTGGAACTAATTATACTGTCTTTAACTATTTCGAAAACAATGGAACATTGAGTAGAACAACAACTATTAACATTGATCAAGAAGTTGAATGGCCATTATCTGTTGCTGAATCTTTCAACTATCCTTATTTATCAGTCGGTGTCATTGGTAGTGAAGCTAATTGGACAATTGCCGATGATGGTCAATTAAAATCTGTTGATGGATTGAACTTTTACCTTGCACAAAATACTTCTGATCCTTACAACTATACCGGTTATGATAAATGGGCTGTTGGTGCTGCCTTAAACACTAGTGAATTTGAAGGTAAAGTTGGAAACTTGAGAAAAGCTGGTATCTATGCTCGTGATGTTTACCATTTCCCATAAGCAACTAGTCTATTTATTTCATCAGACTATTGATCAGACATTGTCAAATAATTCTTGAATTATACTAAATGAAAGTGAATCAAGTTTCAGCTGTTCAGCTTATATTATATTTTTTTATTGTCCAATCTTAAATTTTTTTAAACATTTTTTTTTTTCTTTCACTCGTTTTGACTTATATACTTCGACACATCAAATTTTTAATATTTTAATATATTTTTTTTCTATTCAAGTTTTATTATTATTGTAAAATATCAATAGTATTTTTCTGTGGTTTTTAATATCAACATTTAGATATAATGAAATGTGGACAATATATATAAGAAAGAACAATAATCATTGAATTTTAAATGATTTGAAAATATAGCTGTGCCCGAATCAGGAAACTGAACAATTTTCTCACGTGACCTTGTTAATTTTTTTTTTCTTTTTTGCTTTTTTTTATAAATTAAATGATTTTGATAGTTAAAATTTTATGCAAGCTATAACAATAGGTTAATAGACGGCAAACTAGTTTGTGAAATTATTAATGAATGAATAGATAATTAAAATATATTTCAAAAACCTACAATATTAAAAGTGGCTAAAAAGTACTCGATAATGATACATATATGATTAAAGATTATTCAAAATAAATCATATCTATAAAAATCACACTAATATGCCATTGACAGCTGAACAACAAGCCAAAATAGTGAGTTTAATCAATTTGAATCTTTTAATTCGAGATATATAGAGACAATATACTGACTTCATACCGTTTTAAAATAGGAGGAAAATAGAAGAAAAGCTTTGGCAAAATTAAAAGAAAGAGGTATAGATACAAGTAAACTTGAACATAGAGTATCTAAACCAACAATCAATCAAAAATCATCTACTGGGAAATTCAATTTAACAGAAGAACAACGACGTAAAATTGAAGAAAATAGGGAAAAGGCATTACAAAAATTAAAGGAAAAGCAACAAAATTTTAGAAATGCATCAACTAATGAAAATTCTTCGTTGAAAACTAGTAATAATTCTAACGATTATAAGATTAAACCAACTATAAAATCATCAACTTATATCGATTATGATTTATCTACAATGAAAGATACAAAAGGTGGGTTTATATCAAACGATGTTAAAGATTCTAAAAATTCGAATGAAAAGACATTTGATGAATGGAAGTTGGAACAAAGTATTATACGTGATTTACCTCCACCTATGGATATAAATAGGGCAAATAAATGTTTTGAATGTGGTACATTTGAAATTGATGTCAAATTTTTTGAAATTTTTAAGGCTAAAGTTTGTAAAAAATGTCAAAAGAAAATTCCTGAAAAATATTCATTATTGACTAAAACTGAATGTCGAGAAGATTATTATTTAACAGAACCTGAATTAAAAGATTTATCAATTTTACCAAGATTGGAAAAACCAAATCCATATGGAACTTATAGTCGAATGCAATTGTTTTTAAGGTATCAAGTTGAAGAATTTGCCTTCCGAAAATGGGGTGGTGAAGAAGGTTTAGATTTAGAATGGCAAAGGAGAGAAGAATTTAAAATTAAAAGAAGGGATAAAAAATATGAAGAAAAATTGAAAGAAATGAGGAAAAAAACAAGGGCTGAAGAGTTTAATAGAAGAATAAGAAATGGGAAATTTGATGATCATATACATGAATTTTCTCAAGGTGTTGATGCTGGTATTAATGAAGATGGATTGAAATTAATTAAAAGAAGATGTATTCAATGTGGATTTGAAACATTTGAAGCATTAATATAAAAAAAAATTAGATAAAGGACGTGTCAAGTTTTAAAAATTTTACAGATTAGTTAGTCATTAAATGTCATTATTATTATTATTATTATTATTATAAATTAATTGATCCAAATTATATTGATCAAACAATTTTTTTTAAAATCTTTGAAAAGATTTCGAATTTGATAGTATACTTTGATCAGGTGAATAATTTTTTTCAACAATTCTATCAGGATATTTATTATTAAATAATTCTATTGTACTCTCATTTTGGGATTCTAAATCGACTAGATTCTTATTGTTAAATGAATTAAATCTTGATTGATGATTATCATATGAATTTCTTAAATTATTATTAATATTCGATGATTTTCCAAGAAATTTAAAATCATTTAATTGAATTTCTAAATTTTTAATCTTTTCATTAGCTTTTTGTAAATCATCTTTATTAATTTCTAAATTTTTTTCTAAAACATAAATTTTTTCATTCAATTTAAATTTTTCAGATTTATGATTATCATTTTGATCATCTAATTTTTCTTCTAATGAAACAATTTTTCTTTTCAAAATATTTTCAAATCCAGAATAATTTTCTAAATTTTTCTTCAATCCTACAACTTCATCATCATTTTTACCTAAATTTTCATCAAGTTTTTTCAATTTTTCTAAAAGTTTTGAATTTTCTTGTTTAACTATTTTATATTTATTGACAAATTCAACTAATATATCATAAGTTTTTTTCGAAGTTTTCAATTCTTGTTCTAATTCCTTTTTAATGGTTGAATATTTTTTTTGAAGAATCTCAAATTTTTGCTTTAAAGGTTGATTAGATGGGATTGAAATTTTTTCAAGTTCTTGAGAAATTTCTTTTAAATCATCTAT
The DNA here is from genome assembly GCA_030581415.1 of Waltiozyma mucosa. Taxonomy (NCBI): domain Eukaryota; kingdom Fungi; phylum Ascomycota; class Saccharomycetes; order Phaffomycetales; family Wickerhamomycetaceae; genus Waltiozyma; species Waltiozyma mucosa. The sequence continues at coordinate 373,361 of JAKTTK010000142.1, forward strand.
ATTTTGATCCAAATTATTCAAAATTTCAAATTTAATTTCATTTGAATTATTTTTCCATGGTTGTTTATTATTCAATGGAATATAATCATCTAAAGATTTTTTGGAAATTTTTGATTTATTTCGAAATTTTCCCCCCTCCATAATTGAATCTATTGAATTTTTTTCAAATAAATCTTTTGAATCTTTAAAATCTTTTAAAATTGCACTATAACTTGGTTTGGAAGAAATTCTATTTTTTTCAGTATTAATTTCAGCATCTTTAAAATTTTTCTTTGAAGTTGAACTTAATAAAGGACTACTTGATGGAATTTTATTGAAATTTTCTTTAGATTCTATATATGGACTTGGATATTTCCCAGGGAAATGTTTTGGTAATGAATTTTGAGGATTTTTAAAATTTTGAGAAATATAATGAGAATTAGTTGTTAAATTATAATCTTCATCATCTTCTGGTAACAATTCTTTATCTCTATAATAATCATTTATATCTTGATTTTCATCTTTGGTGAAACTTGATGATCTTGATCTCAATTTAAAATCTTCTCCACCCCAATTAACATTTCTATTTAAATTTGGAGTATAATTTTTTTTACTTGAATATATTGTATCATCATTGAATTTTCTTATATTATTTTGTGACGATTTCAATCTAGATCTTCTTCTATTATGAAATGTATCAGTTAATTCATTTTCATTAAAATCATTTCCATTATAATTATAATCATTTCTCATTTGAGATTTAATTTTATCTTGAGTATTTAATTCTTTATATTTTTCTATTGGTGTCTTATTATTAAACAATGAATTAAAAGCCCAAGATGCTAACCCTGGTGTTGGTGGATCTTGAGACTTTGACCTACTTCCCCAAAGCATAATAAATATAATTCTGCAAAATAAAAGCTTTTCTTTTCTCAGTTATTAATAGATATAATATAGTTTAATACCTCTAAATTGATCAAATCTTTTTTTTGTTTGATTTTTGTGACACGAAAACCATTTTTTAAAAAAAATTTATAAAAAACCTTGCAAAAATAACCTAAAATGGAAATTCAAGTACAAATTCCCTATTTTAGTAAGAAAATGGATTCGATACATGAAACTACATCAGCTTGAATATTAGAAAAAAAAACACAGACGTTACAACTTACAATATATATATATATGTAATATATATATTATCTGATATTATGATTTTGTATAAGTCTAACTTAAAACTTGATATTGAGTTTTGAAAATTTAATCAACACCACCACGGTTTTTAATTCATGATTGATATCTCTCTATTCTAGGTTTCAAAGTTCTCAAGTTTAATAATTCATTATAATTTAAAACCCCATTTCTATTCAACTACTTTCTGGAGTCCTCAAACCCCGGGTTTTTTGAATATATATAACTGAAGTCTACCTTAATATCTACTAGTATAAAAAATATACTAGTTAGAACTTACTACTTAATGTCAAGTACTAAATTGTAAGTTTTAATTACTGACTGGCAGTTGCTGTACTCAAATTATGCTCGTTTTAAAGTTCACCACCAACGTACATTATACTTCTACATACTTGCAGACTCGCATAGTACTTACGTAAAGCCACTTACTACTACTACTCACTACTTGGGCTAAGGCGCGCGGGTTTATTTCTTACTCATTTGTCTGTGTTTTTTTTCAATTCCATTGCGCGTTTCCAATATTGGAGGAAGGAGGAATGTAAACAAACGTTGAAATATAAAAACATAAACATCAACACGAATTAACAAATAAATAAAACTTGCTAATTAAAGATTGATATTTAAAGATGATCCAAGAAAAAACGTAGCTTAGAATCTTGATCTAGTTTCATTTATTATAATTCTTTATCAATTATAACCATAAGTAATAAAAAAGACTGACAACTGCCTTAGCCTGTTTCCTCAGGCCTCTCTATCTAAGTTCATTTGCCCACATGTCCACCACCTAATAATAATATGGGCAGTGACCAGTAAACACCCCGGTGTCCAATACCCACCGGTAGTACCCACTACCTACTAAATACTAGTTCACTACTCAGTCATTGCTATATGGACTGTTGTACCTTTGGGGGCCGGGGGATGTGTATATAATTGTAGGTTTTGCAAAGAATACGCAGTACACTGCATAATTACTGCGTTGTCTCTCTCTTCCTCTTACTCTTTACAATCATCATTCAATCTCATTTCTCATATCTCAAATTCCCCGATATTCAAGTTGCGCGGTGTGAAACACAGTGTTTCCACTCCCCGGCTCCATCCCTACACTCGACCAGTCTACATCAGGTGTCCAGTGCCCACTGCCCACTACACAATCTTTCCAACCCCCCCTTCCAGTAGAGTTGCTCTCTCTAACTTCTCTTTACCCTTTAAATCCTTTCCTTTCAAAGGGATGAGATTTCAATTCAAAAAAAATTCTCACAGGGAGAGAAATAAACAACCAAATTCAAAAAAAAAAAAAATTTGTTCAATCAGTAAATTCTTTAGAAAGAGAAGCAAGAAAAAAAAAAAAGGGAGGTGAGTTATTGACCAATAATGGCTTTGGAAAGGGAAAGTTGGAGAGAATTAAAGATAATTCCAACCTTAACTATAATATAATATAGTTGAATATATCTTAGAAAAAAAATAGTTGAAAAAGATTGATCTATGTGTGTTTTTTTTATTATGTTTTTATATAAAAAATAATCCTTTTTGTTTACATTTTTTGGGAAAATGTTTTTCGGGGATTTTTTTTTTGTGTGTGTGTTTTTTTTTTTTCGTGCATGGTGTCAAACAATTATTTTTTTTTTTTTGTGGAAATTATAATAATCTTTTCAAAAGAATTTATTCGATATCTTTAATAAATATATATAATAACCTTCAATTCATCAATCATTTTTAACATTCATTTATAATTGTATAATTCTGAAACAAAGGTATATATTATTAATATTTTTTTTTTATACAAGTCAAACTAAAAAAGTTTTTCCCCCTTTCATCATCATTCTCATCGAACATTCTCTCTATCCGCTCATTTACATATAAATCATCCTCCCCTTCCCCCATTCTCTCATTATTTATATATAGATAAAAAAAACTCAATCTTATTTTTTATCTTCCATTCATTATTTTATTATTTATTATTTATTATCATTTGTTAATTACTATTAAATTCTTTTAAAACTAATTGATATGTCTTTAGGTGTAAGAATTAATACAAAACAAATCAATTATCCAATTCAATTATCCAAAAATGAAATTTTGTCACATCAATCATATTTAAAAGAATATAAAGATGAATTATCAGAAACTTGTTTGAATTTAAATATGATTCATAAACCTGATCTTTCATTGATTAATCAACAACCAGAATTACATTCCCAATTAAGATATCCAATATTGGAATATTTATTTAAAATTTCTATAAAGACAAAAGTTACAAATGGAATTTTTTTATCATCTATAAAATTATTTGATAGATATTGTTCTAAAAGAATTGTATTGAAAGATCAAATTCAATTGGTTATATTAACTTGTCTTTGGATAACAGCTAAAACTTTAGGTGGATGTAATCATGTTATAAATAATACAAATGTTCCAACTGGTGGAAGATTTTTAGGTCCAAATCCAAGAGCAAGAATTCCAAGATTAAATGAATTGGTTATGTTATCAAATCATGAAAATTCTTATGATGAAGGTATGTTTATTCAAATGGAAAGACATATATTAAATACATTAAACTGGGATTTAACAGATTCAAATTTAGAAGATTGGGTTTTAAATGTTGAAGAATTTAATTATTTACAATTGAATCCAATATCTCAAACTTTTCAATGTGATGTAATAATTTTAAAAAATTTTTTAATGGATTTATCAATATTTGAAATTCAATTGATTGAATTACAACCTTATCAAATTACTTTAATAATTTTCCAAATTTTAAAAAATTTTTATAATTTTAAATTTGAATTCAATTCAAATTTATTAATTCCTGAACATTCAACAAAATCTTTAACAATTCCTCAAAATTTATTCGTTGATAAAATTATTGAATTGATCAATTTAAATTCATTTATAATACAATATTATAGATCAAAATATGGAATTATTTCAACTTTTATAGAATTTATTCAAAATTTACAATCAAAAATTTATTTAACTCCATCAAATTCACCAATCAAATCATCACTATCAAATGAATCAAATGATTCAATATACCAATCCAATTCATCATTTATAAATCCTTCTCAAATTAAAGATTTTAATTTTTTACCGCCAACCCCACCTTCTTCAAGAAGAGGTTCACCAATTGGATTAAATTTAACTCAAAAATAATAATATTAATCCCATTCAATTAAATTAATAAGGGATTAAGAAGAAGAAGAATATTTTCAAAACTTTTTTGTATGGCATTTAAAAAATTAGATTTTTCCCTCTCATTTACATGATCCATCAATGATACCCCCCTCCTCTTGTCATAGTTTTTTATAAACACCATAAATAATATGACATTTTTATTTATTTAAATTTAATTCTATTGTATATTTTATTTGCTAAAGCTGTAGATATTTTATACCTTGGTTTTCCTATATAAGTGAAAGATTATCTAATTCATCATGAATTGTATGAGATAAAATAGATCTAGTATCAGCATTAATATTAACTTCATTCAATGCATCTTGTAATGATTCATTAATAATAGAATCCCAATTTGATTTAAGAACAAATATAATTTGTGAAATTGAAATTAAAATAATTGCTAAAACTAATCCACTCCATAATCCAAATAATTTAAAATTTAAACCAAACGCAAAATAAAATCCAAATGGTAAAGAAATTAAATAATATGATACCAATGAAATATATGCACTTAATCTTTGTCTACCTTGACCTCTTAAAATTCCACCAGTTATTGCTGCTAAACAATCATTAATTTGATATAAGGCACCTAAGGGAATAATTTCTGAAGCTAATTTTATAACTTGTTCATCATCGGTAAATAATTCCACTATATTATATTTAAAAATTGTCAAAATTATAGCATTAAAAATTCCCACTATTAATGCAAATATAATACTTGAATGAGTACTTATAATAGAAGATTTTTTCGAAGCTGATCCAATAAAATTTGCAATTCTTGTTGAAACGGCAATACTAATTGCAAATGGAATTTGATATATCAAAATACAAATTGTAGCTAAAACACTTTGTGCTGCTAATTCAACAGTACCAAATCTAGCAGCACTTAAAGTAATCAATTCAAAAAATAACCATTCACTAACCACTGAAATTGTACCATTATATGATAAATTCAACATTTTGGACCAATTTTTAAAAACATCTTTAGAAATTCCACACCAACATTGATAACCATCGATATAAATTGTATAAATCAATAACAATGAAGCCATTATATAATTTGTCAAAACAATTGCAATTGGAGCTCCAATAAATCCCAAATTGAAAAATTCACTCCAAACTAAATAATAATTGGTAAATGCATTAAATGGTGCAGCAAATAAAATAACATATGTTGATGCATGGAAAATATTTTGAGCTTGTAAATATTTTTTTAAAGTTTCAAAAAGAATAAATCCAGGTAATCCAATTGCTAAAATTGATAAATAACTAGTTGCTAAAGAAATTAATTTTTCATCATCAACTAAAAAATTTAAAATTAATGGAGCGCCAAAAATCCAAACCAATGAAACTGGGATTGATATTAAAAATAAGAAAATTGTACATTTTAAAAATTGAAGACCAACTTGTTTATAATCTTTTCTACCATAAGCTTGAGGACATAAAGTATCCAATGCAGTAGCAGCACCTTGGAATAAACAATATCCTGTAATATTAGCTGTCATACCAGCTAATGAAACTGCAGCTAATTCTGATTTCCCAATTTTACCAACTGAAAATACTGATGCAACATTTAAAGAATATTGTAGTAGAAATGTAATAACTAATGGGATTGAATATTTTGTTAAGATTGAAAATTCTTCTTTAACAGATGTTTCAACTTCTGGAAGTGAACCTTCCAATATAACATGTTTGATGGTACTATGTGATCTAATTCTTTTCAATGAAGCTAAGGATGGTTGAAGAGCTAAGTGATTGACACTCAATGAATTGATATGGGATATTTGTGAGATTAAATCGTTATTATTATTGTTGTTGTTATTGTTATGAAGATTGGTGGCAGTACTTATTATGGTATTATCTTGATTTAAATGGGTATAATTTGTTGGGTCTCTTAAATTTTGAGCTATATTATCAGATTTTAAGGGAGTTTGCTCGGTATAAAACCCGATATTATCTTCGATATCTGGATTGAATTCATCATGTGTTTGATGACTATTAGAACGGAACAGGTCTAATATATTACCTGCTCCTCCAATATGACCACTCTGAATTGATCCTCTTCTTGATGAAACAGATAGCAACTTTTGACTAAAGACGTCGTAAGGTACATCTGAATAAGGTCCAGGTCCTGAAGCAATTGGTTGATCTGACATTATGAAAATTGAATGGGATTGGGTTATGTGGTCCTGTTATATAAATCTTGAAAATTATCAGATCAGAAGATTGTTATTTATAAATAAATTTTGATTTTTTGATAACTGAGCTTAAATGAGTAGGGATAGGTAAAAGAAAGAAGGGAAGGAGAAAATACTAATTGTAAGAAATGGAGTTTTGTATGATAAATATATAAATACAATGGAATTGAGCAATGTTGATATATCTGATTTGATGATAAGTCGGCAATCTTTATTTCATTTTAAATCGTAAATATGACGTTTCTCATGTTTCAAAAATAGAAAAAAAAACATATCTGATCTTGATACAATGTTTATCTTTACCCAAATTAGTTAAAAATTCCCCTAATTTTTTCTGGGTAACTCTGTAACCGCCGCAACCATAATTTATAATATTAAATATATAAAAATAAAATAATATTAAAAATTGTCAATAAAAGGAAATAATCGATAAATTTACCTAATACAGTATATTTCTTAAAACAGATATAATCTGGAAATTTTTTAAATTTTTTTCTCGCGAATTATCTCGGTATCAAATTAGTTTTTTGAGCTCATGATGGAACGAAAAAAAAAAAAAAAAAATAAACAGGTAAGCGTACTTACATATATTCGAAACAATACAGTAGAATATTCAAAAATTCAAAAAATTTATCAACATTTAATATCAATTTTACGTATAATACCTAATATCCTAAAAAGAAGAAGAAAAGTGAAAAGATCGATACACCAGTGATTTATATAATAGACTTATTGTTCGATTAGATTTTAAGCATCCCAAAAACTAACTTAGTCAAGGTTCATAAATACTGTACATCGATAAATTGACTTTAGGAGTATATCAGTTATCATTCATTTTTTTTTTAAAAGAAATTCTCAAGCACAAAATTGTTAGTTCCAAGGAGAAAGAAAGAGTAAATGAGTAGTGTAATTGTTTCGGGAAATACTTCAGTCCAGAATAATCTTGAAAATGGTGTCAAGAATTCACCTGGACCAACCTCTTCAAATATAAATAAATTATCAGGAAATAAACTTAAAAGGCTTGAAATTAATTCCGTTGCAGATGAATTGTTTGAAAAATTAGGGAGATCTGATTGGGATAAATATCAAGTAATATTGAATAGTTTTTTAATTGGAAAATTATCAAGAATAGAATTTGTTGAACAATTAAATGAAATATTTCAAAATCATATAGATCAAACAAGATTGAAAAAATTGCATAACCAAGTCATTTTAATTAATTTAACCAATGCTTTAAGAGATACACCAAACACTGATATACTTGATGATTCTAAATTCACATTGAGTAAATATAACAATTCCAAAATTTCCAAAATTTCGAATTTTTCAAAATTTGGGGGAAATAATAAAGCCAAAACTTCCCAATATGAAAAGTTGAAGAAAACTGTAATGAATTTACCTATAAGAGAAAGATTTAGAATAAAATCAATTACTAGAGAATCTGGTAAAAGATCAATGGCAAATTCATCATTAACATTAACTAGACAATCATTATTACCCAAGATCCCATATTCTAACGATAAAGAACGATTGAATCAAACAGTTGAATGGTCTCAAGATATCTCTCATAGTATACAAACTCAACTATCGACAGAAACGTTTTGCTTGCCAGATAATGAAAACTTGATGAAAAGATGTTTAGGTATAGCTAGAGAACATGGATTGACTGGTATTGTGGAAAAGGATTCAATTGAATTGATATATTTAGCCTTGGAAATATATTTGAAAAATATATTGGAAAGCTCTATAGATACTTTAAGGTTTAGGAAATCAAAATATGATGATAATGATATCTTTACAACAACCACTTTGCCTAATAAAACATCTCGAAAATTAATTTTAACAAATGAGGATATTGTTGATACATTAAAAATTTCTCCATTTCTATTGGAACCTAGTGGTCCAGTGTATAAACTTCATTCTTTGAATTCAAATGATGATACATATGTGGAGAAAAGAACTAAAATTGATGATATTTTAATACCTAGAGATGAGGTTAAAATAATCAATGAGGCTGCAAAGAGTCCAGTGGTTGTGAAAAAGGAAGTACCTGAAACCAAATTGGAGATCAATAATGTATCGAGCAATAATGAATTGTCCCATATGAATGGTAATGATTATAAAAAACCAACCAGTTTGGGGGACAACAAATCTATCATACCCAACCAAGATGAACTTTCTGAAAATTCTGGAAATAAAGATGAGTTAAACTGGTTAATCCATGATATCCTGGCTGCTGGTTGGTAACATTATATAATCAAGACTACAATTATTTACTCATAACAAAGGAGGAACATTGCATTCAATTGAATATGTTTCTATATACCCTATTTATTGGTAGAGACTCTATGGAATTAACAAATTTGGCTAATTTCAATGATTTCAAATTAGACTCTTGTTCTTTTAATGAATTAGAAATAGCAAAAAATGTCAACACTTTAGAATTTGAATATATGTAATGCAAGAGATCATTAATCTGTAAACTTTCTGCATCTGATTGCTTGAAATAATCTATCCCATTAACTTTGGATAATGAAACCTTGAAGCTCTGCTCTAACGTTTGTTCGTCGATCAGTGTATTTGGTAAATTCAATAATGTTAAGGTACTTTGATACTTCTTGTTGTTTTTTAAAAAATCAATTTTGAACCTTACTATATCAGCACATTCAGAATCGTCTATCAGGGGTCCAAGCTCAAGCAAATTTTCCTTTATTTTCAACGTCTCTAATTTAGACATCTCACAGCAGTAATTTATCTCAAAATTGTTATATCGGTCCATGAAATTTTTAATGTTGGAGATAACTTCTTTGATAAAACTTTGGGTTTTGATACCATATAAAATTAATGATATGTCAATAGCGTTAAGTAAATTCTTTTGAAAAAAGACTTCCAGTTCTTTATAGACATCCAGGTCATTGCGCTCAGTGGTAAAAATTTTACTAAATGAAAATTGTTCCTCATTCAAGGTAAATGATTGATGTAATTCTTCGTCGTAGGTATAATTGAAGTTTACCGGGTCTTCAGAGGTTCCTAAAATTCTAACATATGACCTTAGTCTTGCCTCAAGCTCTTCAATAGAATACTCAATATTTCTTCTGACAGTTTGTTCTTTCTCAAATTTACGCAATACATTATTGTACTCTTGGGTAATATCTTCATTCGTTGAGATAGTTTTCTCCAATACGCTTTGAGTGCTTCTATCTTTCAACACTAGCCTTTCAAGTTCCAGTGACAGATCTTTTTCTATGTTAGCCAAATGTTTTTCAAGATTTTCCATCTCTTTTATCTCTTTATCCAATCCTTCAATTTCTGATTGGAGAATGCTTTTCATATTCTCCTGTGTTTCAGCTTCTTTTGAGCTTTTTTCCAGGTTTTTCAATTCCAGTTCATACTTCTTTGTAGCGGCATCGTTAAGAGACTCTTGGTCTGAGATAAAACGTTGAAGGTCTTCCTCTAGTATTTTTTTTTCATTCCTGAGACGCTCATCAGTAGCTTCCCGTATGACTTTAACTTCGTCTTCCAATTTCTTTATATCTTTTTGCAGCTGTTCAACTTCTCTTTCTGATTTTTCATCCTTGTAAAACAAGTTTTTTTCTACTTCTTCATCAAGTATATTTTTCAACTCATCTAACTCCCTGATCAAAATATTTTGTTCCTCCTTCAATTTTATTGTAAGCATTTGTTCCTCATGTGTTCTGAAAGTTTCTAAATCTCTTGAAGCTTGTTCGATCCTGAAGTCGATACTGGAAATAGAAATTTCGTTCTCATGGATTTGGTTTTTGATGGTGGAAATTTTTGCTTGCATGGAGGATTTTTTTTTCGACAACTCATTACATTCTTCTTTATGTTCTTTGATTTGTCTTTCGACTTCGTACAAGAAAGTCTCTTGTAACTCGACTTGCTTTAGTAAATTTCTTTCATTTTGCTCGTGTATTTTCAGAGCATCGGGGTCTTTCATGTCAAATTTAAAGCTAGTTGGTCGACTAATTTTTGTCTGCTCGGTTCTCCCTAAAAGATTATTCAATCCTGGATCATTACTAGCGCCGCTTATGCCTCGTAGCATAACTCTGCTTTTGGATGTCATACTGAATTTAGCTGTTGGTATAGAGCTCTTTCTGTTTGGTTTTTTGGTCAAAAGTTCCAGCTGTGGGGCTGGTACTCGAGTATCAACCGACATTTTCTCTAAGGTGTGTCGGCTTGAGGATTCTGGATAATGTGGTGAATTCAATATCTGACCGTTCAATTCACCAAGAACTTTCCTATTCTTTGATGGTTGTGTCTCATGATTTATTCTAGTATTTGAAATGGGTAGTCTAGACATACCTCTTTTTATACTTTAAGAGAAATCTTGTGTGGATTATGATTTGCAAATTAAAATGTTTTGAAATGTTTAAAATCTATGGCAGCAAAATCGAGTAAAGAGCTGCAAAATGAATGAGAAGTGCCTAAATGTTTTCAGATACACTATCTAGTTACAGAGAATTCGTTGTCCCAAATAATAAAGCCGTCTATGTTTTGGCTTTGTTTCAAAAGATTTGTTTATTGGTTTCTGATTTTTTAGAACATTGTTTACTTAGTGTGGCCCTTTTACAAACTAGGTTTCTATAGATACGTTTTTCAAAGAACGCGAACTCGGATCAGGAATCAGGAAGCGGACCAGTTATGACAATTGATATTAATTCAAAAGAACTTACTTATAAAATACTCCAAATTAAACTTATAGGTTCAGACTCATTGAAAAGTTTATCTCTCTCTAGTGTTGATCATTTCTTTGAGTAAATAAGAGATTTGATTATTCTCCTAACCAAGCTATTAAACTTTAATCTCTGCAAGTTCTACATTTAAAATCGAATTCTCGAAGCAATTTGTATAAGAAGTGAAATTATCTATGTAATGATTAAAAATAAAGTTTATTTATAGGAATAAAAAATGATATATGACTGATTTTTGAAGTTTCTATGATTACCGATATTTTTCTCAAATCGTGGAAAAGTAATGGGGATCTCAAATGGTTGAGATTGTACAATGTAAGCTTATTGATGTAAAAACTTTAACTTTTTGATAAATTTGAAAAAAATATTAAAAGAAACTTTGAGATTTATTATTAAGTAGTGGAATATTGTAATTATGAGAAATCAGAAGACGACACATTTCTCGTCATTGCTGGTAGAGCGACTCTGACACCGTCTATTTCCTTTGACATTTTAACTTGACAGCCTAATCTTGAAGTTTCAGTTAGACCAAAAGCAAGATCTAACATATCGTTTTCATCATCCTCTGGTTCCGGAATAGCATCATAAAAGTCTGGATCAACAATAACGTGACAAGTAGAGCAAGCACATGACCCCCCACATGCACCTTCCATGTCTAAGTTGTGAGCTTGGGCAATGTCCAAAACAGAATCACCTTCAGCAACATCATATGTTAATTGCTCTCCTTCTTTCGTGATAAAAGTAATATGTAATTCTTCACCAGGTTTTGGTTTATGTATGTGACCATGATAATTTATGATAGATGATGAGAAATTTCTAATACTTGAAATTTGATTGGTTTTTGTCACGCTTTTCACAAGAGGACTCTTCAGCGATCGTAAGTTGGTGACCAAAAGACTTCTGAACATATTTCGTTGGCTTTATCGAACTATAATAGCTATTGTCTTCTCAAATAGATAATCTGTCTATCGATATGAAATTTTTTAGTCATAAAAATTTAAATCCTCTAATTTCCGTTAAATCATCACTAATAGAAATTTTACACTCTATTGGAAAATTCCGGGAAAGGAGCATGTGCTAGAGATTGAGTATTCCGATCAAAATGTGGGTTGGTAATGGAAATTAATGAACCTCAAAGTCAATAAGTACAAAGATAAAGAGTTCCTTATTATACATTCATCAATATATATATTAATATTATCTTTCGTAATCCAGGACACTGCAATGTCAAGTGAAAGACTTTTAGATCCAAATAACAGCGAGTTATTTAATACGTATGAAACAGATTATCAAGTTGCTTATAATGAAGCACAACAAAAGTTGTCACAAATTCGTGATTTAGATGGTGGTGAGTTCCTATGAAATATTTAAATGTCCAGCATTCGTTTACCTAACAAATATATATATAGAACCCCGCCGTGCTGCAATGAAAGCTGTAGAGAAGTCTACAGATGAGTGCATTGAGATAGTGAGTAAATCATAGGTATCGTGAACAATATAAATACTAACCTACATTTTTTGATAGCTTGATCAATTAGCTATAGAGGTTCAAAATATTCAATCAGGTGCCCGTTCAGGGTATAACGCTAAGATTAGGTCTTACAGATCAGATGTTGACCGTGCCAAGAAGGAGTTAAAGAAATTTCTGGATGATGAAGATAGAAGACAATTATTTGGTAATGGTTCTAATAGAGATAATCAGCGTTCCCAGCTACTACAATCTAATGCAGTTTTAGAAAGGACATCAAATAGACTAAGAGATTCATCAAGAATCGCTTCAGAAACTGAGCAAATTGGTGCAAATATAATGTTAGATTTGAGATCTCAAAGAGAACAATTAAATAACTCGAGACAGACGTTGTTCGAAGCTGATGGTTATGTCGATAGAAGTATTCAAACCTTGAAATCGATGACAAGAAGATTGGCTGCCAACAAAATAATAACATATGCTATTATTGGTGTTTTGATATTGCTTATCTTTTTGGTCATTGCAAGTAAATTTTGGTAGAGTATAAAGTTTGTGTGTTTTTCTTAGTTTTATTCGGTTGACTTGTTTCTCCTTTTTTTCCATGTTCATCTATTTGTTGTTCTTCTGAAATAATCTGTGTTGAATAATATATTACTTTACATTGATCATGGCTTGAAAAGAAAAAAATTGTAGTATGTATTCAGTACAAAATGAATATAAAATTTGAAGCTGCTAAAAAAATTAAAGTATAGAGAATAAAAATGAAAAAAAAAACGATAACAATAAGAGTAAAAGGAAAGACTAATTATGAATCTATGACCGAGTTTCTAGCTCATCACTCGAGATTTCCTCATGACTATCATTATCTTCATTAGTAGTGTATCTACTGATTGCATTTCTAATTTGTTCGAGAAGGACTGATTCATCATAATCGTCATCACTAGCTTTGTTGGCACTTGAGTTTTTTGATTTCAAATTGACTGTGTAAGCTTTTGTTTCGTCATCACTTAAATCTAAAACATCAGTCGTTAAAGATAGTAACGATTTGGCAGAACGACGTCTTTCTAATCTGGCTGGGATGGCTGCTTTTGAGAAATATGAGTCGCCTTTATCAGCATCTGCACTTGTTGGAGTTTTGACCTTGCCATATTGTTGACTTAAAGATAAACCAGTGTCTTGAATAAATTTAGCAACCAACGCACTCCAGCCACACTGATGCGAAGCACCCAGACCTCTACCTGTGTCACCATCAAAATATTCATAGAATGGGACATAGTGCTCAAAGTTTTCATCTTTTGACGCAATGATATCATTTCCGTTGCATGGTCTTTGACCTGTATTTTCATCTTTGACAAAAATTTTAATAAGACGATGTTGAATATATTGAGCAACTTGAGCTAAATTCAAATAGTTACCTGATCTAGTTGGGCACTCGACTTTGAAATTTGGACCATAATACAAAAAAAATCTCTGCAATGATTCGACCAATAAAAAGTTGGTTGGAAACCAAATTGGACCTCTCCAGTTTGAATTACCACCAAATAGACCAGAGTCTGATTCTCCTGAAAGATAAGAAATGTTATACTCTTGACTTCCAACATACCAACTAAATGGGTGCTTTTCATGATACTTTGACAATGATCTAATACCATAGTCTGACAAGAACTCATCTTCATCTAACATTCGTTTCAATATAGCTTTTAAACGATCTTCATTGACCAATGCCAATAGTAATCTTTCACCGATACCTTTATTGTTCATCGATGCAATATTCCTAGTAACAACATGATTCTTTTTAGCTAGAAACCAATCCAATCTCTTTTTGAAGCTTGGGAATTTTTCTAGTAACTGTGGTTCAAGAGTCAACGATGCATATAATGGAATCAAACCAACCAATGATCTTATAGGCAACTGCTGTTTATTTCCACCATCCCATGCGATAGCATCATAATAAAATTGATCTTCTTCATTCCATAATGATAGTTCGGTAGGCTCAGCATCTCCATCTGATGCACCTGTAAAAGTCATAGCATCAGAAATCAACAAAAAATGTTCAAAAAACTTTGAAGCTATATCTTCATACACAGGTCTCTTTTTAGCTAGCTCTAAAGCAATATTCAACATTTGTAAAGAGAAAAAGGCCATCCAACCTGTAGAGTCAGCTTGCTCTAATCTACCACCTGTTGGTAATGGCTCTGATCTATTGAAAATACCAATATTATCTAACCCCAAAAATCCACCTTCAAATACATTATTACCGTCATAATCTTTTCTATTAACCCACCAAGTAAAATTTAATAATAGTTTTTGGAAAACTCTCTCCAAAAATTGATCATCTGCTCTACCATACATTTTCTTTTCTAATTTGTAAACTCTAAAAGTGGACCAAGCATGAACTGGAGGATTAACGTCACTAAAGTTCCATTCATAAGCTGGAATTTGTCCATTTGGATGCATATACCATTCTCTTGTTAAGATATCTAATTGTTTCTTTGCAAAATCTGGATCAATTAAAGCAATTGGAATACAATGAAATGCTGTATCCCAAGAAGCGAAAAAGCTGTACTCAAACTTATCAGGTAGGGATAAAATATCATCAATATACATATGTTTCCATTCTTTGTTTCTACCATTAGCTCTATTTTGTGGTGGTTTTGGTTCAATCGGATCACCTTTAAACCATTCTTCTTGAACAAAATGATAAAATTGTTTATTCCATAATAAACCTGCAAATGCTTGTCTTTGAATTGATCTCAATTCATCAGAAACTGGTAATGGAGTGATTCTCCAATAGAAATTATCAGCTTCAATTTCTCTTCTTTCAAATAATTGATCAAATTGATGTTCATCGAAATGTAAATCGGTCGAGATATTTTCATCTTTTGTGAATTTATAACGAATAGTAACATAATCTCCTGGTGGAATACCACCTTCATCATCAAAAGAATACCAAGCAGCAGCCTTGGTACCTCTTTGGTTTGGATTAATGGCACCATCAATTTCATCAACGATATAATCATGGAAAGCATCCTTAGTAAATTGAGAACCGATATTTTCTTGATTATATAGTTTTTTCCTATTAGTTTCGTTATCAGTAAATAAAAATTGCGGTTGAACATCTGGATGATTTTCAGTTAAACCTGGGGATGGGGCAAAAATTAAATTCCTTTCCCCATATTTTCGATGATTAATTAAAATAGTCGATTCATTAACTTCTTTCAATTCTGGTTTATAATCATCATGACCCCATGACCAAGTATTTCTATAAAATATTTGTGGTAAAAGATGTAATGGAGCAGATTTATTTGATCTATTATGTGCTGTGACTCTAAAATATAATTCTTCATCATCTGATTTGGCAAATTCAAAAACAACATCAAAATATTCATTATTATCAAAAACACCAGTATCAGTTAATTCATATTCTCTTTCTTCTCTTGAACGATTAGCATTAGTTTCAATTAAATCCTTGTATGGAAATTTATTTTGAGGATATTTGTATAAATATTTCATATAAGAATGAGTAGGAGTATTATCAAGATAAAAATATACTTCTTTAACATCTTCACCATGATTACCTTGTGGACCTGTCAAACCAAATGCCTTTTCTTTCAAAATTTCATCCTTTTCATTCCATAAAGCTAAGGAAAAGCAAATTAATTGATGATTATCAGAAACCCCAGCAATACCATCTTCCCCCCATCTATAAACCCTTGAACGAGAATCATCAAATGAAAAACTTGCCCAAGGATCACCGTTATAACTGTAATCTTCACGGACAACACCCCATTGACGTTCACTTAAATAAGGACCCCAACGACGCCAATATTTAGTTCTATTACGTTCTTCTTCTAATCTTTTCTCCTCACCTGATAAACCAGCTAAATCTGCAGTAGATTTCTTTCTCTTTGTTTTAACAGGTGGCATTTTTTTTTTAATTAGTTTCTTATATAGACTGTACTAAAAAAGAGGTGACCTATAAATAAATCAATATTACCTATTTTTTAATTCTAATTGATAATTCAAATTGTATACCACTCAATATCTTTTATAATAACAAATTGAATTGATTGAAAGATTATATAAATCTAACTTTTTTAAATTTTGCTTTAACCAATGATTAAGATAAAGGATATATAAAATTTGAGGAAATTGTACTTTTTAAACTGTAAAATTAAAATTCAATAAACTACAACTAATTTCTAATCTTTTAATAAATGTACTCTTATAATTTAATTAATTTTATAGTAATAGTAAAATATATAAAGCCATACAGTTTTACTTTTCCCAATAAAATAAAAATTGATCTAATTTTCTTTGCTCTCTTTCTCCTTTTAATCTAAAAACTGCTGCTTTGCGTCAAATTAAAAAAAAAAAAAAAAACTAAAATATAGCTAATATGTAATAATATTAATAGTCAAATATTGCTCGTGTCTTATACAGGAATTAAAAGGGATTTTTTAATTTTAGTTATAATTTAGAATTTTGTATTTCTAAGATTGAAATTAAAATGTCCCCCTTTAATTTCTACATGGATCAGATAACAAACTTGTCAAATCAAATTTAGTTTATATCCAATTCATGAATTTATAAATCCCCCTTTTTAAAAATTGTCCCAATTTTTATTGATCATCCCGTAATTTCCCCCAGTGACATACATAATATAAAATAATAATAATAATATTCACATACATAATATAACAGTGGTAAATATTCGGCAAGTACTCGGGGGTCTCGGGTACCATGGGGTTAGCTTTTTTAGTGGGCCGGCGGGTCACTGAACAAATTGACAGCCCTCCACGGGAGTCTGGGACCAATAAATTTTCCTGTGGTTTGTCATTTGCCACCAGCTATATAATTTACTTAGTATCTACTGTGATCCAACTGTGGAGGTAGAAAAGACTATCTGGTATCCACAACACCAGAGTACGTTTTTGTTTTTACTTTATTTTTTGAAATATTATACTGAAAAATCTCAAGAGGTTAATAACTATACTTAAATCTCTTGAAAACATGTATATAAATTATAAACAAATAAATAGAATGTAATTGATATATAGCTTCACAAAAAAGTTGAACAAAATATTGAGCAAAAAAATGCAAAAAAAAAAAAGAAAACAATGTGTGAGATCTTAAGTATGATGAGTTATGATATCAATAAAAACAAATGATAACAATAATAAAATTTAATAATTGTAGATGTAATTGTATTTAAAATAAAATGGGAAAAAAAAAAAAAAAAAAAGTTTATATATGTGGGGTCAAAGTTCGTAACAATAAATCATGATAATATATAAATGCTATATATTTATAAATAAAAAAAGAAAAATGTATGTCAAGGCGCCCTAATTAAAAGCAAGAAAGAGAGAGAAAGAAACCAAGCCTTGATCAAAAAATTTATTTTTTAAGAATACCAGCAGCTGGATCAATAGTTTTTCTTGAAGCAGCAGAATCTCTGATAACAGCAACTCTCATGGTAGCTAATAAGTTATGAGCAGCATTTGAATGAGAGTAAACACCACCGTTGAAAGCTCTAGTAGCATCTTTACCAAGAGATGCTTTTAATAAAGGCTCACCACCTGGATGAATGGAGATGTAACCTGAAATATCATGAACAATACCATTGATAATGACAAAACCGTTGGTTTCTTTTGATTTTTGGATGAATTCTGATTTATCCCAGATTGGTAAGTCTGATAATGGTGTACCCCAATTCAATCTTTTTCTTGCTGAATCTATTTTCTTTTGTTGTTGTTGAACTAAACCTTGTTCAATAGCATTTTGTGAAAAAGTTTTCAAGTTATAAGCTAAACCAACTTTTGATAACAACCAAATAGATAATTTTGTTGGATCATATTGATACCATTTGATGGCATTTCTATAATCAGATGGGAATTCATGATGGAAATTGTGATAACCTTCACCAAAAGTAACCAAAGCGGTCAAGAAATGATCCCTTGGAGTTCTTTTGTCATCAAATGGTTGTGAACCAATCCAGTGAGCTAATGAATTAACACAGAAGGTAGCTTGTTGAATGAATGAGGCCCTCAAGATACCAGCATAAATAAACCCACCCAAGTAATCGTTAAATAAATACCCACATACTAAGGATGGGAAAACAAATGACATGAATAACATAATTAATAAATAATGTCTATGTTGAACTCTAACAACCCAGTCATCAATCAAATCTGAAATATCGGCACGAGCTTTATGTTTTGGGTTTGGTTTGACCAACATCCAACCTATATGTGAATACCAGAAACCACGTCTAGCATCATATGGATCTCTTGGAGTGTCGGTATATCTATGATGAACTCTGTGTGAATGACCCCACCATTTGATAGAACCTTCAACGGCAGCAGCACCAAATAGAGCACAAAAAATTCTAACTGGTAATTTGGCATCATAAGCTTTGTGAGCCCATAATCTATGATACCCAAGGGTAATTGACATACCACTGAAAATATATAGAATGATAGCAGTAATTGCAGTTTGCCATTTCAATTCAATTTTTGTAGTAGCTAATGCACCTAAAGTTGGGATACCAACAACTAAAATTAAATTCAACCAGTTGATATGTTGATGCCAATTAGACAAGGTCCATGGTTGTTCTGAAATATGTTTAACTTTTTCGTATTTTTCTTTTTCTAAACGATCTTTTGCTAATATGTCATCAACAGATTCTTTTGAATTTTCATCAAAATGAGGTGCAGTCATCTCTTTGGAACCCATCATACCCCCAAAACCATTGACAACTCTTTTGGTTTGTTTGTTTGTACCAGCGGCGATAATATTCGCTTGCAAAACATCAACTTTCTCCAATTCTTCAGACATTTTTAGGGATTTGGTTAACGATACAAATCTATTTCAAAATTTAATCAATGACAATTAATAGATCAGACTTTATATTTATAAGATCAGAAGATAAATTTTTCGTATGTGAATAATTTTTTATAAAAAAAAAAAAAAAGATAAAATCTGCTAATTACAAAAGATTGGGATTTGATGCTGCTCTAACCACGTTGACAATACCCAACAAAAAGAAGACTCCAAAATTGGAAACCCAACCGTGTTACGGTGCACTGATGAGCCCTTCAAACTACTGCTCAAACGATCAAACCCGAACTATGAAGCTTCAGCCTACAACCTTTGGTGTGTCTAACGATCACACTCCACGCCCGACTGTCTCCCAGAGACAAAACATAAGTAGCAGGAAATTGGAGCTAGAATCTACTAGAACTACGTTAGGCTTCAGTAGGCTGAGCTGTAATGTGTTTGCTTTTTTTTTTAGTACTGTAAACCTACCTAGCGCTTCCTTCCCACTGTCTACTGTCTACTGTCTACTGTCTAGCACTGCTCACTGTTTACCTAGTATCTGCCCATTCTCAGTAAGGTGAAGCATGGTCCTCCGAAGCTATCAGTTTGAGTACGAAGTTCGAACCGCAAGTATGTTGCACTATTCAGCGCTGTGCTATAAACCTTACATTACGATTTAGCGGTACGTACAACATGACACTTTCTCATTTCAACTGACTATTGAACGAATCATTGCTAAGGCTCAGACCCCAATTACAGATACTGTCATATTCTATTATCCTTTTCATAATTATTCAACTTGATTATTTATGGGTATACGGAATAAATTAAATTCATATTGGTTATTTGCGTACCCAGCTGGGTTACAAGTTACAAGTTACAAGGCAATTTAGCTGGTGATGGCAAAAAACCTGAAAAAAAAGAAAAATTATCAGCCGACCGCCAAGTTCCTACCCATATCGATCTCTGTCCTTTGTATTACTGTCACTAACTCTTTCATCCAATACTAAAGGGTTTTAGAGTCCGTAGTTTATCATTCGATTTTCGATTATATTGGGTTTCATCTTTTCTTTAACTCAACTATTCAACTCACTCGTCATAAGGTAACATATTATTTTTGATCAGTGATTTCTCCTCCACCAACCTCAAGTTTCTCGATTTTTGTCTTCCTATGATTACCATACATAGAATCCAACAAAGTTCTACTGCAGATCAGCTAGGTTGTGTCTTGTATAAGTATTAGTTCCAATCAATATCTGTTAAAAATATGATCTGGCTAGTATTAATCGAAATATTGCTCATTTATAGGTTGACAAGCAATTTCAAACAATTGTTTAAAAAGGATATTGCAGCATGAACCAATAATTACAATTCAATAATTATTTATTCCTAGACTTAGACTATCAATTATTTTATAACTCTATAATGTGAACCAGCTATTATAAGTTCTTATTGTTTTACAATATCATCATGGGTATTGGTTGATTCATTGCACTTTTACTGTCGAGCTATGCGTTTTATATAACATATATAAAATATAATTATTTGTTATTAATTACATCGATATTAATATCAATTAAATATTATAAATGATAGGTACACTTTTATTAATCACTATAAATTTGTTGAGCCGGCTCATCACAATATAATCATGTGATTACACTTGAGTTCCGTTCTTAGACGCGCGACGTTAAATATTAAATATATAATTTTAATGGCTGCTGATATATATAATAATACATATTATATAAGAGAGAATCTTCTGATTATATAATCAGTAAATCTAATATTATATAATATATGCTACTTATACAGCGCCGGTGCAGGTATATCCGCGTACGTCGATCTAGCTAGTGCGCGCCGTCGACCGTGCGAACGTCGCGTCGCGAATTGATTAATTTTATATAAATTATATATATTAATATATATAATTTAATATATATATAATTTTTTATATAATATTATGATCTGAATCAAAATTACAAGGTCTAAAAACAGATGGTAAATTTAATTAATTAATTAAATAATCTGCTCTACTGGCCGCGGCGCCCTGACCGGAATTGAAATATTACATATAAATATCACGCGATAATTAGTCTCGGATATGAATCAATGTATATATTATAATTTTATAAACTCTAAATATTGATATAAATTATATGACTCTTGTTCTTCACTATTTGGGTTGGCATATATTTTTTCAATGTATAAAATAATACAGATAGCTACTAGTAATTATCTTGATGTTGGTGATATTCCTAATGATGTTATTTATTATATTTTTAAGCGGTTTTTCAGTTGGCTAGTTATTATGCAAGCTGTAAATATATTTTCATCATGTGTACGTTAATTATATATAAATTATATTAATTATGATCACGCGGTTTAATATGTAGGAATTCCGGAATAGATGAGAATTTCCCTCGAGACAGCAAGTTTATCCAGTTTGATCAGATAAAAGTTGATTTTACGTCAATAACAAATAACAAATATACGTCCTTTGACTTATTTTATAGAAATCAGTGCTGTAAATGAAACAAGCTGTTTTGTACTGTACTTAACAATTAGTTATTAATTTGTAGAATGCTAAAAGATTAGACACATTAATTTGTAATTACTAATTGTTTCTTTTAGCGTGGCTAAACCAATTTTACTACACAGTGCATGTTGTAATTCAAAACTTATGTTTTGTTATCACAACAAGAGCCTGGCTGGCGCAATCGGTAGCGCGTACGACTCTTAATCGTACGGTTGCGGGTTCGAGCCCCGCGTTGGGCACTTATTTTTTTACTTTTTCTCCAAGCTGCACTAGCTTTTTTTTTCATTAGTTTAAATAAAATTTTTTAAACCCTACAAATTCGATAGCATCTCCGTCACAAAAGATTGTAGAACAAGACTGAGAACTAAGTACGTACTTCAATATGGGTCAAATTTAGTTTTTTGAAATCTTTAAAATCAAATTTTTCCCTTTTGTAGGAAAATGATAATTCTAATTAATTACTATTTATAAAAGTCTTTCTGCTTCTAACAAATCTATAATTAAGTTCAAAACTTCATCATTTTTTCTACTGGTATTATTGGCTGATTCTAGTTTCTGCATGATTGTCTGATCTAATAAAACTCTCAGTTCTTTAATCAAAACTGCAGTTTTGCACCAAGTTCTTATTGGTAACCAATCATCTAGAACAATACCTGGAGACGATTTATTTTTGTTATTCAGATCATAACGTAATGGACCACCAAAGAGCAATGCTGATAAGACTGAAGTTGGCGTTAAATCACGAATATATAGCTTGTTAGTCATTGAGGACGAATTATAAACCAAAAATTGCTGGTTTTTTAGTGTCGAAGCTGAAGAAGAAGCTGACTTTAATTGAGGTTTCCAGTTTTCTTGCCTTTGTTTCAGTTTTTGTAAATCTTCAAAATCCAACAAACCATCTTCCCTTTTAATTACATCATCTTTTAATTTTTCAAGCTCTTGCAACTCCTTTAACTGAGACACGTCAAGTTCTTTATTACTTGTTTCAAATAGAACTGATGACGGATGAATAAATGCTCTGGTTGCAGGTAATGAATCATTGACAATCTCCTTTGCTTGGTCCTTATTTCTGATTTCGTTCAATTTTGTGATATACTCTTCATTTCTAATCCAATATTTGATAAGTTTAGAATCTTGATCAATTTCAACAGAACCTGAAGATGTATTTAAATATTTTGGATCTGGGAATTGAACTCTAGCAACTTGTGGATAAAATGCAGCGGTAATTAAAGACTTCAAAAGTGATAAATTATCATCGTTCTTATTGAAACCAGGATCCTTTTCAGAGTAGGAGAACGGGATAAAACCAATATCCTTTAGTATTGAAATATACTGAACTTTACAAGTTTTGATTTCATTGATTTTCAAAAATGAGATTTGATGATCCGTCAAAAATTTCTTTTGAGCTTTTGAGTCTCCGGTTAAATCCAAATATTTCTTTACCAATAAAACTGCAGATAATAGATCACCATAATCTTTAGATAGTGAAGCTTTATAGAAATCTCTGTTTCCAATATTATTTTTTAAAAAAATATTACCAACACTCAGAACTGAGGCAATTAGAATACCGATATCAGTTATGTTGAAAATAATTGAATAAATTAATAGTTTACCATGCTTTGGATCAACAGTAGGTAGCATTGAAATATAATTACCTAATTGAGTTAAGTCATTATACTCATCAATCAACCCTGAACATTTCAGAATCTCTTCTGATTTCAAAACAGATGCAATTTCGGGAGGGTCGATACCAACTTTCAGAAAGTCAACAACATCGATTATACCCATTGACTTAACAACAAGATACAGAGAATCTAGGTTTATTCTTTTAATTTCAGGGATTGGGTTTGAGAGCATTGATTCAAAGGTATTCTCAGTGAACAGTTTGTATGAAATACCACTAGAGACTCTACCCGCCCTACCTCTTCTTTGTTTGGCCTCTGCCTTCGACTCAAATATTTCAACCAATTTAGTAGTATTATCAATATTATTATAAGTTACTTGTTTAACCTTACCTGAATCAATAGTTACGACACAGTCATCTATGGTGATCGAGGTTTCAGCAATATTTGTAGAAACAATAATTTTTCTTCTTCCAGGATATTTTCCAAAAACCTTCTGTTGTTCATTTGACGTCAAAGCTGAATGTAACGGTAAAACGATTGATGCTTTTCCAAAAGTATTTTCTATTGTTCTGATACATTTACTTATTTCTGCAATACCTGGTAAGAAAATCAGTATGGAACCCTCGAAATCATCGTTAGCCAAGTCCTGTTCATCAATTTTATTGACGAGTTGTGCAATCAAGTCGTAGTTAATATTTCCTTGTTGAAAAAACTTTGAATCTGGTTTTGGTTGTACCAATTCATCGTTGATATTCAATTTGAATTGTGTTTTGTTTAACACATCACCCAGGTAAAAATCTTGGATTGGGAAAGTACGCCCACTGATATGTGTAGATTTTAGATCGTGAAAAATTGTTTGGAAAATTTTGATATCAACAGTCGCTGACATCAAAACAATTTTCAACTTTTTATTTTTTGATAACAGTCTTTTAATCATGATCAACGTTAAATCAATTTCCATAGATCTTTCATGAACTTCATCAATAACTAGAATGGTGTTATTTAAAAATTCATCACCATTCTGTAAAAACTTAACCAAAATACCATTTGTTACAAATTTAATCTTTGTATTATTTGTAGTCTTGTTAACTCCTCTAATCATATAACCGACTTCATCACCTAAGGTTGTGACTCTTTCATGAGCAACTCTTTCAGCTAATCCAATAGCGGAAATTCTTCTTGGTTGAGTACAGATTATTTGAGTTTTGAAATCTGAATTTTTATATAATAACTCATCAAGAATAAATTGCACTAATTGTGTTGATTTACCTGAACCAGTTTCACCTGTAATCAAAGTGATTTGATTTGAGTCAATTAAATCAATAATTTTTGATTTTTCCTTCCATGCTGGTAATTTTGAACGATCCTTTATTCTTTTGGATAATTCTGAAGAATTCAATCTTGATTCATAGTTTAATTTTATTAAATTTAGATCTTGATATTTGATGAAATTGCTGTTTTTTTTGAACTGAGAGTTGACTTGTGAATCTTTGAAATCTTCTTCAAGTTCATCATCAATATTATTCTTAGTATCTAACAGTAATCCTGGGGTTTCAATGATTCGTTCACAATGTTGCTGCAACCAATCAATAATTGAATAAATGTAGCAATCACCTAGCAAATTATTTTGTACATAATCTGCCAACTTTTCCAGAATTTTCAATTTAACATAATTTGGTAATTTAAACTTATTAGAATCATTCGGGGAAACTATAAACCCTGATAATTCTAAAGGATAATTTTGTGATTTATAAATACTTATATTCAAAAAATTATTAAATTGAATCGAGATTGTAGATTCATCTATGATTTTGACTACTTCCTTGATATCATCATTGAAGATTGTAATCAAACTTTCAATTTCTTCTTCCCATAATTCTAAAGAATTGGATTCTTGATCTCCTTGATATTTATAATATATTAAGTTTTGTGTCAACGAAATGATTGAATTATTTAATGATTTATTGTTTTCATTCATTGTTAATATTGACTTATTTCTAGATATACCAAATTCCATAATTTTTTTGATTTCAAACTCATTCTTATGAGTAATTGTAATTAAATCTTTAGTTGGTATATTATTTGTAATTGAAAAGAATTCAGGTAAATCATCATCAGGAATATTAAATAAAAGGAAAGATAGTGGATCTTGATAGTTTAAAGATTCTTTAATATGACTATCTCTAAATCCTAAATCTTTCAAAATTTCAAAATTTATATTTCGACTTCCATTAGAAGATCTCTCAGAATATAGTTTCCAATTGATATGAGTTTTAATAGAATTTTGAATCAATTCATGTTGTTTAGTACTCAATTTAAAACTTAGCGCTTGGTCCCATATTTTTTTAGGAAATTTAACAGTTGGAAAAGTTTGGGATGGAATATTTTGTGGTTTTAAACATTTTTTTGTAGAACTTGAATTTAATGAAGATGAGGAAGATTCATTATTTTTATTAATTGATGTTAGAACAATTGGTGATTTTTTATTAGATTTTAAATCGTTAATTTTTTTAATTTCTAAAATTTTGGCATTATTTGCTTTTGAAGTTTTTAAATCCAAATAAACTTTAAAAGGATCATTGTTGTAAATTTGATCATGTTTTAATTTATTTTCTTTTAGTAACAATTTTCTTTTGATTTCACAATCAATCCAAATATCCTTATATTCTCTAGGTAAAACCATTGAAAGATTTTTATTGAAACAAACTCTGTGTAATGCAATTGTAGCAGCATCATATCTTGCCTCAATTGGAGTATTTTTAGGGGTTAAATCATGATCACATTTAATCGTAATTTTTTCTTTAGATTTAGGATCAATCCAATTCAATTTAGCTACTGATTTCATACCATCTTTAATTTTGAACATATCATATTCAACTTTTTCCCATTTTGATCTTTGAGCATGTTCATGTAAAAGATTGATTGGTAATTTCCCACTTGAAGGTCTTGAAATAATGGGTTTACTTTCTTGTTGAACTATAGTGGCACTATTATTATTCTTAGTTTTATTACCATTTGATTTAGATTTAGGATTTGTAATTGGTGGTTGTGAATCTTTAGATGATTTTGATGAAATTTTTTTACCCATTATAACAAGTGTTGTTCATGAATATAAAAAACTTGCTTGGTTGAAATATCTTTTCTTTTTTCTATATGATTGAAGATATATAATTAAATAATCGGTATTTTATACTGTGATTTAAAACCATATTTCATCTCTTTAGCGTCAAAAATCCAATAGTTTTTTTTTTTTTTATTTACAAAGGTGGTTTTTTCCGCTACCCTTTTCGATGCAATGGGATTAAACGCTCGATCTCTGAAATTTTGTACTGTATTTTATCTATATAATTTTACAAACTACAAACAAACAATAATGTTATTTCAAATATTTAACAAAGAGATTATAATTATCATTAGAAACTATTTAACCAAGACATGTGCATTTTCAAATCATTTTATTTTACTTTTCCTTGTTTTTTTTTTCTTAAGAATTTTCTCTTTTTTTTGATGATTGTGCCATTAAAAAAAATTATTTTATAAACCTAATAATTTTTTAATTGGTTCTTCTAATGAAGAAGGTTTAGTCAATGATGAATAACGTTCAAAAACTTCACCATTTTTATCGATAATAAATTTTTCAAAATTCCATTTAATACCTTTAAAACCTAATAAACCTGATTTTTGGGATTTTAAAAATTTATAAACTTCATCTGCATCATTACCATTAACATCGATTTTTTTCAAAATTGGGAATGAAACTCCATAATTTAATTGACAAAATGATTGAATTTCTTCATTTGTACCTGATTCTTGACGACCAAATTGATTACATGGGAATCCTAAAATAATTAAACCTTGATCTTTATATTTTTTATAAAGTTCTTCCAATTCTGTATATTGAGGAGTAAATCCACATTTAGAAGCAACATTAACAATGATAACAACCTTATCCTTCAATTCTGAAAATGGGAATGGTTTAGAAGCTTTATCTAAAGGAGCTAAATCATAAAAATTTGACATTGTGATTGGATAATTATATATGTATGTATTAGAGATTTGAATTTATGAATTTGAACTAGATAATTTGGATTGATTTATATTAAGATGTTTTGAATAAATGTGATGTATTTATATAATTATTAAATAATTATCAAAAAAATCAACTATGATTATGATCTAAATTTTATTTCTCTCTAATTTTTCTTTGCATTTCTATAAATTGTTTTTTATTTCTTTTTTTTTTTTTTTTTTTTTGTTTTTCTCTCCGAGCTCCGACTCCCGAGCTGCCGCCTGACATCTGCCCATCTGGGCTAGTAGATACTATGTACTGATATAAACACCAATTAAAACTATAGTTGTCTAATCAGTCATGACAATTAATATTATTTAATAATATTAAATTGTTTAATAATAAATCATCATTTTAAGAATGTCATCTTTGTTCATCAGTTGTTATTAGATCTTATTTTAATTAAAACCAATGTTCACTATCGAATATTAATATAAGCTGTTGATTCATGGTTGAAATTGATAAAGGTAATAAATTAATATCAGTTCAGTTGTTATTATATAATTAGTAAGAATCTTTTAAATCCAGACCAATATGTCAAAACAAATAATGATATATTATATATGACTTATTATTTTGATCATAATATAGATTTCATGTATAAGTATAATTTATGCAATATTAAAAGACTGCAGCTTTTTATTATAATAAATATTTTTAGTCAAGGAACATTAATTGGAATAATATTAGTATAAACGGTTGTATTGGTTCCTTGGCAAGTTTCTTATATATCTATATTTGGACATATAATTATTATAAGATCTCCTTCTTCAATAAATGTTTCAAATCAACTCATTGTTAGGAATAGTTTTTTTGAAATCATATAAGAAATATTACAAATAAATATAATTAAAAGTTTACAAGTTCAATGAGGAATTCAAACCATTTATATAGTATAATTTAATTATGTCGATCCATTAATCCTTAATTATGAAATCTCGAATTAACTTAGATATTATTGAAATTGCTATAGCCGTACAATTATAACTACATAAATCCCAGTAAATAATATAAAACCAGTCAAGAATAAATAAATATCAAAGACGTAAAAGTATTAGATTAAACGTCTATTAATACTTCCATTAATGGTATAAGGTATAAATGATTAGCTTTTAA
This sequence comes from Waltiozyma mucosa, assembly GCA_030581415.1. Taxonomy (NCBI): domain Eukaryota; kingdom Fungi; phylum Ascomycota; class Saccharomycetes; order Phaffomycetales; family Wickerhamomycetaceae; genus Waltiozyma; species Waltiozyma mucosa. The sequence continues at coordinate 402,248 of JAKTTK010000142.1, forward strand.
AACGAAAAAAAAAAAAAAATTGGGTTCTAATCAAAAGGCAGGTTTTCCCATATTATTCTTTTATAAGGTGGGAAATTTTATGCCTCGGTTATATGCATAATGTTACATAGGTGGAATATGAATAATATTTAGATCAAACATCAAAATTATAAAACGATTTCATAAACATTAAATCGAGATAAATAGATTACATTCAAAAAAAAAAAACTACAAATAACATACTTCATCGATTTCGAGCTAATAAATATTTATAGACCGTTTATACTGAAAAATACAACAAAATAGCAAAAAACAGTAATAGATAGCGTTATTAGGAAGAAAAAAAAAACACAAACACACACACATATAAAGGAATTATATATCTATTGGTTTTGATAAAAGATGACCCATTCTTTCAATCTTTGTTCTTAAATATCCATCAACTTCTTGTGATTGTATACCTTGATTAGCATGTCTCCAAGCCAATGGAATCATTGGTACTCTTTCCACAACTTTAACTTTTTGGTCTTTCCCTTCCACAGCAAGAATTTTATCTGGATTATTAGTCAATAATTTGATTTGGTCCAATCCCAAATCTAATAAAATTGCCGTTGCTAATGAAAACGATCTTGAATCAGCTGGATGTCTCAATATTAAATTAGCTTGAACAGTATCGGCACCTAAATCTTGTAAATTATAAGCCTTTAATTTTTCTCCCAAACCAATCCCACGCCCTTCTTGTCTCAAATAAACAATGCAACCTAATCCTGCTTTACCCATTAAACGACCAGCTTCATCAAATTGTTCTCCACAATCACATCTTGCTGACCATGCAGTTTCACCTGTATAACATTCAGAATGGATTCTAACTATTTTGGCAATATCTTCTTCTGGTAATTGTTCAGGAATAATATTACCTTCATCATCAAAATTTATAGTTTCTTTTGTAATTTCATCGTAATCTGCAATTGTTCTACCAGGTCTTAATTTCCCAACATAAGCACCTCTAGTCATACGATCAGCTTGTGATTCATTTGGTTTTTGCTTGAATAAAGATTTTGATCTAATACGTTCTCCAAATACTATTGCCAAATGTTCTTTATTATCAACATTATTAGAATATAGATGTAAAAAAATCTCTTGTCCTTGAGTAGTTGGTATACGTGCCCGAGCCACACATTCGACAACAGGTAATTCATCAGGTAATAACTCTCTTTTACGTTGATCTTTATTCTTTTGTTCTTCATCATTTAATGAATCAAGAACGGGTATAGGTAATGGTGTTGATGCGATTGAAGTTTGTGGAGTAAGTTTTGGAGATATAATAGAAAGGTTTTCAAATCCAGATTTTCCAGAAAAAGATGATGATTGATCAGCTTTTATAGGATGTGGATGTTTCAATTCTTGTGACATTATTTTTCTTCAATATTATTATCAATTGATGATTGAAAGTTGTAAATTTAAAATTATGTATTTTGTTCCAATGATGTGTGAACTCAAATTAGATTTTGTCTTTGTCTGAATGAATAAACGATTTCAACTTTGGAATTTTTTTTTTCTTTTTTTCAATATTTTTGATTAATGTTTTCAAAATATAAATTAAAAATATATCAAAAAGATCCTTCCCTATCAATAATTTATATCAATAATTCAAATAGATGTGATTAGTGAATCTATGTAATATATATATATATATATATATATCTTATAGTTTTGAATAATATTTGCCGGAAGTTAAAATTGGAGATTTAATTAGCGATGGTCCGAATTTCGAGAAAAAACTGTGGAATCTGCAACGTCTTATAGTCTTATATAAAAATTATATTGATTACAATTAGTGTGATCTAGTGATGTTATTGCCAGAATTGAAATTTGCAGTACAGTGTCAATTAATATAATATTTGGAAATTTGAAAAAAAAAATTACAAATGAAGGATATAACGAATTGTTTTGTTATTTGAGAATAGAATTGAGTTATATTAAAAATTTTCCCAAATTATTTTTTAAATCGATGTATTACGAAATAGCCCAATCCTAAAATTAATCCACTAAAAAATCTTTATTATAACCGCTCCATCTATCAAATATAATAATGATAATTCATCAACCCATAAATAATTTGTTTTTCTTTTCTCTAATAATTAATTAATTGCAAAAAATATAATTAATACGTCGTCGTCTAATTCATCCCGGTCGCGCGCATATCTCTTACTTACTAATTCTTACTACACTTGACGAGGGCGACGACGTAGCGCCCGGAATTAATTACTGCTGCACTAGTCGCATAATTAATAATTATATTTCGATCGATCGCGAATATCGGGGTTGACAAATTAATATAGCTGATATTAGTAATGGGTTCCTAAAGCTGAATCCAAGGCGCCCAGCTTTGGCATTTGGAGTTAGATATGCTAAAATTGACAGGATATTAAAAAGTTTTGAAAGTAACATCACTTCAAAGCCACATAACCTAAAATTTCAATAATGATATAAAAAATAATGGTACTATTTAATTTGATATAAAACACACCAAAAGAATTATCTAACTAAGCTTACAAAATATATCCAATTCAACTAGCATGACGTCAATTAATAAATGTTTCAACAGCTTTCAAGTACATCAACAGGCTCAACGTCGTCGATTTCAAATTCGCGCTATATATATTACATAAGCGAATGCCAATATTAATTATATTAATTAAAAAACTAATATAATGTAATTCGCGAGGGGCGCGCCTTTATAATTAATCGACGTGACACCTTTTCTAAACTATGGTACTGCAGATTTATTATATTGCCCAAAAATTATAATATATTATTTAACTTCACTAGATTTGATATAGCAAATTATTTATTCGACATTGTATCTACTATACACTGGATCATCTATAAAGACTCAAGTCGATATATATATATATATATATATCGTGGATTGTGTGTGTGTAATCAAATATAAAACAGAAACTAATGACAATGGTTAATATTACAAGACCCCAATTAATAATAGGAGCAGGGTTTGCTGCTGCTGCATTATTTGGTACCCGACAATTCTGGTGGAACTCACAGAAAAAGATAATTTATCCTCCATCATCCACTAAACAGGGAAATAGAATTTTTTTACCTATAAGATTTGAAGATGAATTGGATACAATTTTGTTAATTAAAAGACCATTATTATTGAATTTTACAGTAAGAGGTGATCCTTATTGTAATAAAGTGACAGGTGCATTACAAAGAATTGTTGCTTATGAAACGGATAAAAAAGTCAATATGGTTGATATTGAAGTAGATGAACCAGGTACAAAGGATATATTACCAAGATTTGGTGTCAAAAATATCCCTACAATAGTTGCAGTTAGGAAAACTTTACCTGTTGATAACTATGTGGATCAAAATTTATTAAATGATCCTGAATCTGAAATTGATTGGGAAAAATTGAAAAAATTCATTGAAAATAATGCAGATAATGAATGATTTCACAAAATTTTTAGCAAAAGATTAACAAAATTGTGGAAATTAAGTGAAAAAAAACAAAAAAAAAAAAACAAGAAAAAAATTACGCATATAGCTCCTAATGTTATTTAATCTGTTTTACATGCATGGTATTGATATTATAAAATTAAGTTTATGGTTCCCAAATTTGTAAAACATTATCATAAAAACTAACTGTAGCAACTTCTCCAACATTATTCGGATTCCAATCACAACCATAACACATACTTTCATGCTTTTCTTTATAATACTTTTCGACTTTGAACTCCTCACTATTAAAAATTCTAGCACCATCATACATACAGCAAGTTAATAATCTATTATCACCTTGTTTCACTGATGGTTGAAATCTCCAAACTCCTCCACCTAGATTCATATTAGATTTGGACCTAGGTGGTAAACCATTAACCAATCCAACTTCAGGTATACATCTTAAATCCAAATCTCTAATTTCATCATCATAAGAACCAGTGAAAAGTTTATAAGGTTGATTAACAAACCAATCACCATGTCCATTATGATCACCAGGAGTAGCGGTCTGTATAGCTACAACTCCAGCATTATGAATTCTTTTCGCATTAAATATTTGATCTTGAGTTCTAAAATCATGCGCTATTAAAGCCCCATCATCACCACCAGTAAATATAACATTATTTAATTCAGCAAAATTTCCAAATGCACCAGTCCAACATTGTAAATCATGTCTTGAATTCAATTCCAATATATTAGTAAAATTCCCGTTTGATGTTATATCTAATGCCACAGCAAATCCTTCTGTAGTTGATATTAATAATCTATTTTTATGTACAGGTGAAAAAATAATCGAAGTTATAAGATTTTCTTCATCGAATAATCTTTCATTATGAATCAATTTAAGTTGTTGAACTTCTTCAATATATTTCCAAATCGATATATCACCAGTTGATTGACCAGTTATTATCAAATCATCTTCGAATGGTGAAAACTTCAAATCTAAAATAGCGGACTCAGTGTTTATAGATTGTTGTAATGTTAATTCATTATTTTCTGAACTATGAAAATATATTTCGATTGACCCATGTCTTTTCTTATTAACTTCATCTAATTTATAAGTCCCTATAAATAACAGATTTGGGATAGATGGATGATAACGGATTGAACAAGGCGGAAGCTTTGTTTTTGCGTAAGCTATAGTTTTACCTAATGATACTTTGTCATTTGACATATTTTATGCTTTCTCTAAGTAACTAAACTATTTCCTTCACCATTAGATATATCAATCACTAATTTAGTACATTTGTCTGCTTGAAAAATTATTAACATTTCGCGACTGATATTAAATAAAATCAAAATATTTTGATTGAGAATTTAGCACAGCTAGCTAAGGGGGAATTTACGCGAAATGTAAACAAAAAAAAAAATACTTTGAAATCATAAATATATAACCAATTCAAAAAAAAATATCCTAGTCAATGGATATATAATCAGATCTTTATTGTGAATAAAATAAAATTAAGGTGACAATATAGTGAAATACAATGGTAGGTTATATTTAAACTTTTGGGAATATGATCAGTGATAGTGTTTTTTTATCATCTTCTCTTTATGATCATTGTTTTACCGTTGACATTGAAGATCCCCATGGAAACATATGAGACTAACATTTTTATTTCTAGTCAAACTCTAAAACATATAAAGATGCATTTTCATTATTTGATAAAAAAGGTACTGGCAAAGTCTCTAAAGATGCTTTAGGTGATTTATTAAGAGCTGTTGGTCAAAACCCAACTCTATCCGAAATTTCAGAATTACAACAACAAATCCCAGAATCAGATTTAGATTTCGAAACTTATGTCAACATTATAAATAGACCAGATGGTTTCAAACCATTGGGTGAAGCAGAAGATTATATTAAAGGATTCCAAGTTTTTGATAAAGACGGATCTGGTTTAATTGGTGTTGGTGAATTAAGATATATCTTGACTTCAATTGGTGAAAAATTATCAGATTCAGAAGTTGATGAATTATTAAAAGGTGTCAGTGTTACTAAAGATGGTAACGTTGATTACGTTGAATTCGTTAAATCAATTTTAGCTCAATAAATAGATTATAACTGATGATTGCAAGTTTTGCTATATTACTTTTTTCTTATTTTATCTTTTTTTTTTTTGTTATTTCAAATTTTAACAATGGGATCCCAAAAGGTTTTATATTTTTCTTTACATAATTTGATATTGTTTTTATCTATATTTTGTTTTTTGATTTCTTTCTTGAACAATTGATACAAATGAATGTATTGTAATGAAACTTCGCGTCTTCTGGAAATGAAATATTTGGTGTTGATCTGAGAGTTTTGTCAAGACAATGATAGTATTTGAATGAGAGTTGACTTCTGCATCATTTAAAATGTTGTCTGAAGATCTTTATTAACCAATTAATCAAGTGCTAAGTCTACAATTGAACTGGAATTTTCACAACAGACTTAAATATAAATTCCACGAGAGTAACTATATGTTTCACCCAATTTTAACAATCTCATTCAAAAAAAAAAATCATTATGTTTTCATTCGCTTTCTTTACTAGAACCTTCTAGATAGTATTACATCTTAACTGACAAATATATAATCACTAATTTATAAAATTGGTAAAAAGTTTCCAATTATCATCATTGGAATACCAAAAACATCTCTTTTGAGAGTCCACATACACGTAGTTTTTACAGTAGAGTTCTCTGGTGTTAATAAGGTACAACCAGTCATTGTGGCTCCTCTAAAATCCCCATATGCAATCGTTGAAAAAAGATTAAAATATTCAATGACCGAAACATTATCCATTAATTCAACAATGAAAGTCAATTTATTTAATAATTGATCTTTTGTCCATCCTGTCAAAATACAAAACTCTTCACTTACATATGCAATTTGTCCAGTACGCCTCCATACTATAGTTGGTGTACCTGATAGTGATATAAACTTATCGTACTCGAGTAGAGTTCTTTGAAAACACTGTTCCATGAAAATTAAGTCATCTTCTTTTAATGTGTTTGTACATGCAATGAAACTCGGTCTATATGAAGCCATACTTTTTGCCATTTTTATAAGATCTTGTTTATTAAATCTGCTCCTCAAGTATTGATTCAAGGCATGGAAACCTGGAGTGTAGCTGAAAGGTCCTCTTATTTTAGCATATATATCCTCTGGCTCTTTGTATTTTAATCCACAGGGGCTCAATGATGAGGTACCCTGACTATCGTTGAATCGTATACTGAAACTTAATGTTTTATCACCAACTGTCTCATTATAATACTCAGGATTGATCATTTTTTCACCTTCTATAGATTCAATTAACTGTGGAAATGTAACCAATTGATCTTGAATATAACCCAACGTATATTGATTTATACTTTTATCCCCTTCTTTGTAACTGTTGTAAATATCAGTGTTTGGGTTAGAAAAAGAAGATGGTGTTGGCGTTGAAGTATTTGATCCCGAACCATGTCTGAAAGATTTGAAATTGTTAAGTAGATTATTTGGAGGCGAAGCGGTGCCTTGATAGCTGGGACTGCTTATGTTCACATCATCTTGATTTATAATATCACTTAGAATTGAATATTCATTGTTTATAGCATTTGATAAAAATTTAGCCCTTAATTTTTTAGCTTGAATTGAGTTTTGTTGAGCCAAATTTTGATGGTGCAAAATAGGGCTCTGATGTTTCAGATTGTTTTGGGAATGATCAAAGTTATTAGTATTGTTACTAAAACGCATTGATTCATCATATGGTTGGTTTTGAGGGAAAAATATTGAATTTTGGTTAACTTTGGGTTGGGAATGGTCCGCATTGTCTACAATTGTGGGGCCTTGTGTATCAATTCTAATATTTGCAGAAGCTGGGATCGAATCAGAAACTGATTTTTTTGAATTATCAGAATTGTTTTCATCCAATAATAAATATTTTTTGACCTTTCTAGGAGCATCAACACACGTTGCTTCCAACCCTTTAGCAATGCACCTTTTGCATGGTCTACCTGAATCACAAGTCATATGTGCCTTATGACAGTGTACACAAGCCCTTGACGTTTTTTTTCTGAGTTTCTTGTCTTGAGGGGAAGGGGATATATGTCCTTGGACTCCAGTCATGACTATGAATCATTTATTTCAACTCTTTACCTGATGATCTTACGAACTGCTTCTAACTTTTGAAGTGAAAATTTAAAGATTCACAATTGAAATAAAGAAAAGATAAATTCAACAAAAAAATTCTATTAAATCTATTATCTCGTAAAAACATCAGGTTTCTAAATTCAAATGCTCCATACACAGATTTTGTTTGTAGCTGTCATAGGAGTCAGTACTAGTCTGTAACTACTAGAAATTCTAACCACACATGAGTGCACAGTGCACACCGAACCGATGGTAGAATTTGGATCTTGCGCGTCGAATAAAGTCAAGACTCAAAACTCAAAACTCAAGAGCCGCTTTGCGGAATGTTCCGGGTAGTTTTTTTTTTCTGGAGATATGAATTGTTCTGCTGGGCGCTGCGGTCAAAGTTCAAGGTTAGAGTCTGCGACCAGAGTGATGCTAGTTAGTAGAATAAAGTTCAAACTACTAACCAGTAACAACTAACTTTTAACTACCCACTGATATCTATTAGCTCATATCAGTACGATCTTAAAGCTCTTGCAATTGGAGACTGAAACAATACAATTATGCTTTCTGATATTAATGCAAAAAAAATAAATAAAGTTGAAACCAAATATATCTTGGAAAGGTTTGACTTAATGCTACTTGAAGCTCAAAAGTAGGATTATAGTTGAATAAAATTTGAAATGGTTATCGACGATTACTGATTTTTGATCAATTGAATGTTATAAAGCTCACGAACAGATCCTTCATATGGTAGTGCATAGAATAACCTCAGAAAAAGTGCAAAGTTGTTCTAATTCAAATTGGCGTTTTAGATATATTATGTGAATCATATCGAAGCGATAACCAAACTCCAATAAGATATAGGTCAAAAAGAGCGGAAATCTTAATAAATGCAGCGAATAATATAGAAGTTTCCACCATTTGAACTAATTTAACCATGAAATTGCCATTTGTCTAGTGTATGGTATATACTATATAGTACCATATATTTATTAATGGCCGTGGCCCATGTCATTTTACAGACCGTACAACTAAAGGAGGCCCCAGAGTGCCGCGGTGCAGCGTCTAGGTTCCTGAGTAAAACTGCCAACTAAACTTTTGACTTTTATTCTATCCCCTCTTATCTGCCCTGAGGGACAGCACGTGATATATATATCCAGATCCCTTATACATTATAAGCCGATTTAATTTCGACAATAATCGCGGCTCATGAATATTTAATTTTTTTTTTTTGCACAAAAGCTTCAGTATCAAGCTATAATATCTCGATGAAAGATATTTAAAGGTTAAGACATTGAAATATTTTCAACTACAATAATATTAAATTTAAACTATGGCTGATTTAATTTCTTCATTTCAAAGATTATCATTAGCTGATGCTGAAAAAGTCGATGCCTCAAAATTTCCAGAATTATCACCAGAGCAAAAAGCGCTTGAGTCACAATGGTTAACTTTATCAAAAAGATTCCCTGAATCGATTGAACAATTGAACGAAAACTTGAAAGCTCAAACCTATCTTTTAGGAAATGCGCCATCTTCTTCAGATGTTGTTGTTTTCGCTAGAGTCTTGCCATTAGCTCTGAAATGGTCATCATCAGATTATGCATCAAAACGTCACATTTTAAGATGGTTGGATTTGTTGCAAAATACTTTAGTTGAAGTCCCACAAGAAGCAAAATTAACTATTGATTTCTCTATTGCAGTTCCCCGTGAAATCAAAGAAAAACCAAAAAAAACTCAAAAAGATGCTGGAAAAGAATCTGGTAAAGCATCAGAGCCAAAAGCCAAAGAAGATAAAAAAGCTGGAAAAGCTGATAAAGCTGATAAACCAAAAGGAAAACCAGATGAAGAAACCTTGAAAAAATTGAGAGAAGAAGCTGCCAAAGCCAAGAAGGAAAAGAAAGCTAAACAAGCTGCTGAACAAGCCAATAAAGCCGCTGAAGAAGCAAAACCTTTAAGTCCATCTGTTATTGATTTCCGTGTTGGTTTCATTGAGAAAGCCATCAAACATCCAGATGCTGATTCATTATACGTTTCTACAATTCATTGTGGTGACGACGAAGGTCCAAGAACCGTCTGCTCAGGTTTAGTTGCCCATTTCCCTATAGAGGCTTTGCAACAACGTTATGTTGTCGTTGTTGCTAACTTGAAACCAGTTAATATGAGGGGTATCAAATCATCAGCTATGGTTTTATGTGGCTCTGATGATTCTCATGGTAAAGTTGAATTCGTCGAACCACCAGCTGGATCAAAGGCTGGTGATAAAGTTTTCTTTGCAGGTCATGATGGCACTCCGGAAAAAGTCTTAAACCCAAAGAAAAAAGTCTGGGAACAAATTCAACCAAACTTCTCTACTAATGAAACTTTAGAAGTAATCTACAAAGAAGAAGGCAAACCAGCTGCTAACTTAACTAATGCCAAAGGTGAAATCTTTAAAGTTGCCTCAATTGTTAATGCCAATGTTCGTTAAACGTATTTCACTTCATTTTCTGTATAGATTGTTCTGATAATGAATGGTAAATGTCCTTAGATAATTATTCTTTTCTTTTGACTGAAGTAGTGTGCGAGCTTAGAGAACTCACTCGATTTTCCTTGGTGCAGGATCGCGAGACGGAAAAAACTAGCTAGCTATTTTGGGCTTGAATAAAATGAAACCAATATTAGCATACAGAAAGCTCTTTCCCATAAAAAAGTCCTTTTGAGTCGATTAAGAAAATATGAAACTGATAGCTAACCATTTTGAGAAGGATACTAGTGGCTCAGTCACGCTCGTTGCCGAAGATAAGGAAGATCTATTCACCTTATACAATCTCATTCAGAAAGGTGACGAAATAGACATAAAGACGATGAGAAACATAAAGAAGAATTCTAAAGATTCAGCTAAGGGTTCCAAAGCGAAAATTGAGAAGAAATTAGTTAGATTGAGGATTAGTATTGAGGATGTTGAATTTATACCGCAAGATGAGTCAATGAGAATTAGAGGAAAAACTACTTCAGCAACCGAAGATGTACCTTTAGGCACTTATCATACCGCAGAAATTGATTTAGTTCATCCTTTCAGTATATATAAGGATGAATGGGATGAAATCGCAATCCAATTAGTTCACAGTAGCTGCAATATTGAATCGAAAGCTGAAATAGGGGCAGTAGTTTTACAGGAAGGTGTTGCCCACATCTGCCTCATAACCGAGAATATGACTGTTCTGAAGACTAAGATCGAAAGATCGATTCCCAGAAAGAAAAGGGGCGACTCATCATCTCATGATAAGTCACTTGATAGATTCTTAACTGTTACCGCTGAAACTTTAATCAGAGACTTAAATCTAGAGAAATTGAAAGCTGTCATTCTCGCATCACCAGGATTTGTTGCAAAGAATTTATTCGAAAAGGTATTTCAAATAGCTACTACCACCAATAATAAAGTTGTTCAGCAGCAGAAGTCAAAATTTCTGGTTACGCATTCTTCGACAGGATATTTACAAGGACTGGATGAAGTTTTGAAAAATGAAGAGATTCAAAAGAAACTATCAGATACCAAATTCGCTAAAGACGTTGTTATTCTGGATGAATTTTTCAAAAGATTAAATGATGATGATGGTAAAGCTTGGTATGGTCCTTCAGAGTCGGGGAAAGCAGTTGATCTGGGTGCTGTTAAAAATCTGTTAATCACAGATACATTATTTAGAAGTGATGATATCGGCCAAAGAAAGAAATATATTGAATTAACTGATATAGTCAAAGGCTCAGGTGGTGAAGTAAATATTTTCTCAAGTTTACACGACTCTGGTAAACAGCTAGATCAAATTACAGGTATTGCCGTTATACTGAATTACCCCGTCTACGACCTAGATGAAGATGACTCAGAAAAATAGAACATCATTAATAATGAAACATGATCATATTTGGTTTCTAGCTATGATTATGTATATTGAAATCATGTTTACTCAAATTAATCTTGTTTTCAAGGTGTGGAATGAGTTGACATACCATATTGGCTCTCCTCTAAGATATATCATCGTATCTTGTAGTAAGCCACTTCCTAGGCCTAGAATTGCACCACTAATCAATATATTTCTTGATGAATAAGAGCTCAGTCTAAAGTAATTTGAATATATGTAGCTGAATGAAATTGTTGAAATCAAGGTATTGAGAAAGTCTATCTTTGTCCTTGTGGAATCTAATAAAAACTCCATTCCAAAGTAACTTATACCTAATAGTGCATATTTCCAAGATCTATAGATTCCCAAATTTAAAGAGCTTTTCAAATTAACAAATCCCTTTCTCTTATGATACAAATACCATCCACCTTTAGTGTTTGGAAGCCTATGTAAATTCTCAATGAAAAATCGAGCACTTGACTCTCTGAACCCGGCTTTTGCACCACTCATGAACCCAAATAAACCTGTAATAAAAAATACCATAGGAAGTCTAATTTTTGGATGAAGATGAAACCTTTGTCCATTATTGATATCTTTTAACTCGCCAACTGCCTCAGGCTTCAAACTCATTGATGTCTGGTATTGTTATCTGTGTCGTATCGTATTACCCCAGATCAAATTGTAATGGCTTGCAGCTGCAGGAGCGAAGGAGAAAATGACGACCGAGCAAAAATGCAATTCGAAATTTATGACAACTATGTTTTGAGAAACGCGATCAAAAGTCTCAAGAATCAAGATATCAAAAATCGAACACATAGCCGGGCACTTACGAGTATCTCATTGGATCCTCAGTATATCTTTTAAAGCGATCTACCAAATATGAGTAATGGTAAAAACTGGAGCAGGTATCTAATATGGACTACTACGGTAGCCTGCTTAGCTTCAATTCAATATGGATATCATATGGCAGAGCTGAATAGTCCAGGAGCAGTTTTATCATGTCAGACAAATTCTCCAATTCCAGGCAGGAGCTATCTGGATACTTGGATGCATAAAATTGGTTTAAGACAGTGTATAACCATGGATGAGTCAGGACTAGGTCTAATTACCTCTATATTCAGCATTGGTGGTTTAGTTAGTTCGATATATGCAGGTGCCGTTGCTGATAAACTAGGTAGAAAATTGACAAGTCTTATCAACTCACTTATTTTCTTTATCGGCTCATTAATTATAGCTTTTGCTAATAATTTCACTGTTTTTGCTATTGGTCGATTCATTGCTGGTTTTGGAGCTGGTTCGGGAATTGTTGTTACACCATTATTGATCAATGAAATCAGCCCTAATAGCTTAAAAGGTCGTCTAGGTAGTATGAATCAGGTTGCAATTAATTTAGGAATATTGCTGACCCAGGTTCTAGCAATAAAATGGGCAAATGATTTATATTGGAGATATTTGCTATTTGCTGGTGCTGTGTTAGCTGCCTTGAACTTCATCGCTTTATTATTTATCGAGGAGAGTCCTAAATGGTTAAGGCTCAATGGCCATGACCGGAAAGCCAAGCTGGTCTCTATAAAGTTGAATGGTGATTATGCTCCTCTATTAGGTAATATAGAAGATATCGATGGCGGATCGGCATCAGAGCAATACCAGGAAACAGACTCACGAAACGCCATTAATATTTCTTCATATATAAAGGGCCCTGTTTATAGAAATTCATTAGTTGTTGTAACTGCTCTTTTAGCAGGCCAACAGTTTTGTGGAATCAACTCAATTGTCTTCTATGGTGTTAATACAATAAGAAAGATTACTACCCCCAATAAGGCTGTTGTGATCAATTGCCTAATTTCTTTGGGCAGTGCTTGTGTCACATTTTTCAGTGCCCCACTAATAGATAAATATGGAAGAAAGCCTTGCTTGGTGCTTTCAGTTGGAATAATGGGTGTCTCGTCGGTCATGATTGCTATAGGGACCTTGAATGCAATTGCCATAATTTCAGTTATCTTTACTTCTGTATATGTTAGTGCATTTGCTATTGGTTTAGGCCCGATACCATTTTTGATGATTCCAGAATTGACTCAGATAGAGGCTAGAGGTGCTGCACAAAGTTATGGTACATCAATCAACTGGCTAGCTACGTTTCTTGTGGGTTATTTTTTCCCTATATTAGACGCTTTAATAGGAGGTTATGTCTACCTATTATTTGCTCTCATTTGTGGTGTTTTCTTCCTTTATCTCAAGAACGATGTACCAGAAACAAAGGGTTATAAAACATATGAAGAGGTTTGGAGTTTACCGGTAGATTAACATGATTCAATAAGATTCATTGTTGTATTTGTGTGTGCACTGCTATATATATAAATATATATAATTCGCTATCAGGGTTATAAATTAATCACATGATACTGTATAGGTTCACAAAAATTGTTCAAATCAAAATTAAATATACATCCGGACAGCACATAGTGAACGGTCACTTAGCGAAGTAAACCCAAACATTTTTCAGCGTTTTGCTAGACCCAAGCTGGACTTTGAATTTTTTCGGTCTGTACAGCATCTTCGCGGAGTGATTCTTTTGGTTGAGACCACATAGCTTCCCGAGTGGGAATTAGCCTTGGATAGCGAGCTCTGCCAGAGAGTTCACGACTCAGCAATTTTTTTTCAAACTTCAAAACTTTACAACCTACCACTACAACAACTTGGATGATATTCTTTTAATCAGCACTAGTAGAAATTTTAAAATGCCTACCAGATTAACTAAAACCAGAAAACACAGAGGTCACGTCTCAGGTATGTGATAATAAAAGATACACGAACTACTGATGAAGAGAGATTGTTCGTGAAGTTCTAAAATGTTGAGAAAGAAAATTATTAAAGTATTAGGCGCTCAAGATTTTTTGTAGGATGTATCATTCAAAAGAACAATAGAAACAACATCGAGGAAAGACTTTCATATTTGAGTCTGATATTGAGATACAATCTTTAAATTTCAAAGTTATAACCACAAGAGAACATGTTTCGTATTAATCAGAAACCAATGATCTAAGAGTTCCAGATGAAGTGATATTTGTTTTTCAATCAATAAATCATAGAACAATCTTCTTCTGATATTTCGATTTTTCTTTTGAATGAATCGAGTACTAACACTAATTTAATATAGCCGGTAAAGGTCGTGTTGGTAAACACAGAAAACATCCAGGTGGTAGAGGTAAAGCGGGTGGTCAACATCATCACAGAACCAATTTAGATAAATACCATCCAGGTTACTTCGGTAAAGTTGGTCAAAGATACTTCCACAAACAACAATTACACTTCTGGAGACCATCATTAAACGTTGACAAATTATGGACTTTAGTTGCTGAAGAAAAAAGAGATGAATACTTGAAATCAGCCTCAAAATCAGCTGCTCCAGTTATTGACACTTTAGCTCACGGTTACGGTAAAGTTTTAGGTAAAGGTCGTTTACCAGAAGTTCCAGTTATCGTCAAAGCCAGATTTGTTTCTAAATTAGCTGAAGAAAAAATCAGAGCTGCTGGTGGTGTTGTTGAATTAGTTGCTTAAACGAAATAAATAAAAATCGTACATTAATATATTTTGTTTTTTTTGTTATTTACATATTAAACTTCTGAATAGGTATTACGGGAAAATATAAAATCCAAACTCATAAAAATTGAATGACTTATCATGTATTAAAAAGTGTGGTTATCTTATGGTTGAACGTAGTGACTACGGCCCTTTTTCTTGTAAATCTTTTCTTTGTTTGTTGTAGATTTCAACGAAAGAGGTCTTAAAAGACAACACTAATTGATAACATGGCCTCTCTTAAACGCTTTAACTGTGCGATTAAACTAGTATTTAATATCTAGGTGCTATGTAGCATACACTACTACGCTATCTGGTATTTACCAGCTATCAGAATAAGCACAATTATAGAGAAAAAAATAATAAAAATTTCTTTCTTTGGTAGTTCACTATTTTGGTCTAATAAGGGCCGAAAAAGTCATCGCTGCAAAATCAATATTTCGAAAAAAGAAAAACACAAACAAGAAAACAAAAACAAACACAAATAAAAGCCAGACAAAAGAGTTTGATCTATCAATTTGAAACGGAATAAATCTAGTTAGTTTTCTTAGTTGCGAAAATCTTATCACATTCATTTACTAATTATTCAGCGTATATATTTTGTTTCTTTATCGATCCATTTATTCAGAGTTTCCTTGAAAAAGTAATTCAGATCTGCTACGTTTCATTGAAAAGAAACCAATCACGTTGTGCGTTATATGATTTCAATATTTAGACAAGTAAGCCATATAAATCTTAGAAATATATATAGTTTATCAACAAAAAGCTCGAAACGTTATTTACCAACAAAGAAGATGACTACGGATACCAAATGGACTGTGGAAAACTCCATTCCTGATCATATCAAAAATCTTTTGAATGAGGAGAACTTAAGTTCCTCAAATTATGTTTCAATTTTTTTGCAAATTGTCAGTCTTTTGAAATCACAAAAGAGAACAGGTTGGGTAGATCATGGGATCCTAGAATGTGAGTCAATAAGTGATCATATGTATAGAATGGGGATTACAACTTTACTCATCAAAGATCCAAAAATTGACACCAATCAATGTGTTAAGATTGCATTAATTCATGATATTGCTGAATCATTAGTTGGAGATATTACCCCATTCGATCCTGTTACTAAAGAGGAGAAACATCGTCGTGAATTGGAGACCATCAATTATCTATCAGATTTAGTCAAGAAATATGACTCAGAAAGAGGTGAAGAAATCTTAAAGTTTTGGTTAGATTACGAAGAAATCAGAACACCAGAAGCAAGATATGTTAAGGATATTGATAAGTATGAAATGTTATTACAATGTTTTGAATATGAAAAAAAGTTTCAGGGTGAAAAGAAATTAGATCAATTTTGGAGTGCCAGAACTAGCGTTAAAACTGATGAAGTCAAAGGCTGGACAGAGGATTTGTGGCAAAGAAGGCAAACATTTTGGGAAACAATTTCAAACAAATAAGAAGCACCACCCTCAAATGATGGAATTTCGTATTTTCATATTATAAAGATCAAGCATCGAACATTAGACATTCAAAATTAAACACAAATGCATTTTTAGGTATTAAATTTACAATTCATTAGATGTTGTTAAAATACTTTCATATACCATTCTTCTTGATAGAATTTCGTAACACTCTCGAATGAATTTAACAGTAAATTAGCTCAATATGTTATCATGGTGCTATAAAAAAGAAAATCGCAAGTTAAACCACAGATGATGTAACGACCACCTCAAGCATGTTTAATGTTTTTCGAATTTTCATGTAAATTATTATCTCTACTGAGTAATAGAGTGTTACTATGCTATACTACTATAATTCCTAGATCACATTTTTGCAAAAAATTATGATGCATAATTACTTGACTATTCTGAAATTACGATTTGGAAAGGAAAGCTACAAAAGAAAACATTTAAAGGATCCTGAAGAGGCAGAAAACCCCGGAATATATTAAGATTATCGATATAATATAGTTGAACTTTTGTTTCGTTTTCTCTATGTTTTCAGCATAGACTTGTTCTGAAAGAATGAATGAGATTCGAGCAATATTATACGGAGTTTGAAAATTGAAACTTTTGGCTTATCAGAGTTTTTGTTTCTCTTCTAAAGCAGTGGCTACAAAAAATCTAGGATCCTTACAATCTCTAGGAGTCTCTCTGATCACATCATCCACATTCCATCTTGGTTTTGTGCCATCTAAAGTTCCACCAGCAACACCAGAGCTGAATTTTAAGAACAATTTGTCACCAACTTCGGATAAATGTTTCAATAAATAATCGATATCTTCTTTTTTTAAACTAGCACTGACACATAATCTAACTCTTGCAGATGGCAATGGAGTAGCCGGGTAACCAACAACAACAACGGCAATTTTACGCTTGTATAACATCCTAGAGAAAGCAGGTAATTTTGATGGAGTGTATAACATTAATGGAATAACTGGTGAATCATCAACTCCGAAAACGATGAAACCAAGTCTTTGAAGACCTAATCTTAAATATCTCGAATTGAATGCAATTCTTTCTAATCTTTCAGCACCTTCACCTGGATTTATTTCACCCATAATGATTTTAGTTGAAGTGTAAATTTGAGCTAATACTGGGGCAGGAATGGATTCAGAGTAATTTTGGGCATTTAAATCTAATCTCAATCTATCGATTAATTGTTGAGAACCCGAGATGTAACCACCTGCAGCACCGAATGATTTAGTGAAAGTTCCCATCAAGATATCAACATCATTTGGATCGATACCAAAATAATCACACACACCACGACCTCTAGGACCAATGGCACCAATTGAATGGGCTTCATCGACAAACAAATAAAATTTATACTTCTTTTTCAATTCAAGTAATTTTGGTAAATTGACCATAGTACCTTCCATGGAATATAAACCTTCTACTGCAACAACTATTTTCTTCCATGGTCTATGTGATCTTGGCTGACCTTGAGAGATTTGCTCCTTCAACAACGCTTCAAGTTTGTGCATATTGTTATGTGAGAATGGCTTGACTGAAGCACCTGATAATCTTACCCCCGTTCTAATAGAAGTATGATTCAATTCATCTGAAATGATCAAACATTTTTTATCCAATAATGATGAAAATAAGGAGGCATTAGTGGCATATCCCATTGATACAAGAATTGCATCTTCATTGCCTATGAATTTAGCGATAGTTTTCTCAACTTTAAGATGTAAATCAGTGGTACCAATAGTATTTCTTGGACCGCCAGTACCGACACCATAATCATCAACTGATTTTAATGCGGCTTCTGTACAAGCACCTTCTGATTGAGCGAATCCCAAATAATTATATGATGATAAATTTAAACAAGTTGAAGTGGTACCAGGATATGTGAAGCGAGAGTTATAATCATGAGAATCTCTATCGATGCAAGTGATTAATCTACCAGGGACCCCACATGTTGGGATAGCAAAACAATCATCAATTTTTTGTTTTAATCTTCTGATATAAAAACTTTCAAATTTTGAATACCATGGAGCAAGTCCATCTTTTTCCAAAAGATCTTTATATAAATGTGGTCTAAACGTCACACCCAAAAAATCTTTGATATGACCTACTATAATAAGAATCAAATAATTCAAATAAGTAATAATGAGAACGTAATATGGTGGGTTATCTTCTATTGGATCAGGTAGAGCTTTGCCATTTCTTGCAACAGTTTTATAACGGTAATCTTGCGAGGTTAATGAGCCAAATTCATTTTCCTCTTTATCTTCTTTGGAAAGGAATGATAAATCTACCTCTGTTATTTTACTGGCCATGATATGATATTATGAATTTGTTGGTATCTTATCAAGATCAGATGTGTTCGGATGAGAAAGTTTGGAATAGTGAACAAAATGAAAAGAGTGTGCTAAAATGAAATTAAAATATTGTCCAAATATTTGAGTTGACAATGTTAATGATATTAATGGTAATATTAATTAAAAATAAATAAGTAATCAAATTCAATGATATGATATATATATATATATATAAATGAATGCCTGAACTAAACTGTATAACTTTATTGGTTTGTATATCCAGTGTTCCGTTGTGGGAAGTCAAACAATTGTAAACTTTCTCAGCTCAGTACAATGCCTTATAAAGCTAACAAATGAGAG